>OX418218.1:1392889-1833987 GCA_948455865.1 Conomelus anceps | reverse complement strand
TCACTTCCTCCTCCTCCCTCACTTCCTCCTCCTCCACCACCTTTTTCTTCTTCTCCTCCTCCTCCTCCTCCTCCTCCTCCACCACCACCTTTTTCTCCTACTCCTTCTCTTCCTCCTCCTCGTAAATGTTTGAGACCATTCATTAATGTAATCAATGAATGTGTCATAAAATAAAAGTTTTCATAAGCTCTGTACGTGACTTGGGACCGTATTTTATGAACGTTACTCTATTTTATGAACTTCAGTTACTCTTGACTCGAGTTACTCTTGAAATGTAATGTATTGGTATAGAAATTACAAGAGTCCCTCGATTTGAGAGAAACTGAAGGAGCGTTCATAAATAAAGACATCCTCTTTACAAACTTTTTTACCAACGTAATTCCTATATTATTAGTTAAAGCAAATCTGGTTTATATCAAGAAGTACCGAACATTACTTGCAAAACTGTTTCTGTAGTCTTCTTGGAAAAATACATGATGATCTACAAAATACGGTACAAAATTCATACCATATATTTTTTGTCGGGACAGCGGTAGACTGTAAATCCTATAATTTTATTATAAATGAACTGCTACTAGCTGTTTTCTATCGACGATACTCTAATGCTGGATAGTAAGGGGTTAAAAGAGGAGGATTATAAGAAGAATGAGAAGAAGAATAAAGAAGAAGGAGGAGGACAAAAATAAAGTAGAAAAGAAGGAGGAGGAGGTTGTGGTCGAGGAAGATGAACATGAGGAGGAGGAGAACGAGGAAGAAGGAGGTGGAGAAAAACGAGACTATTTTTAAATTTAATTTGTAGACATATTGTAGAACTGTAGATTCAATTGAATCGGGCTACCTGCTATTTACAGGAATATAGGAAATTCATTAAGATAGCAGGGGTTCTGGCCACCTCTACATCGTGGTCTGAGCACTCGATTTGAATGCAATAGTTGATCTAGCTAGACTCTTCACTGCTGATCTATACTACACGGTACTCTTGACTCTCGATTTATATGATCTCATATTATGAAATGAAATTTATTCATAACACTGACATACAAATCACAATGATACATAATGGACAAAAATAATACAACAACAATAAACTGACAATAATGCAATTAAATCAAATTATCAAAAAGAATGCAATAGATGAACATTGTAATAAAATCAATCCATCATTATTCCCCAACATTGCATATTATGTAAATGAACTTAATAATAAACTATAAATAACTAGTGTTATGATTGAAGGTACTCCTTTAGAGAACTTTAGCAGATAGCTGAGTTGGAGTTACCTACACTAGAAATTAAACTATAAAATGACATATGCAAGAGATGCCAGATGCCTCAATAGAAAATTTTGAATAAGTAAATTGTCTAACATGTATCAATTAAATGAAAGGAGTTTGAAGAACTAAAAAAAATATACCAACTTAAGACTACATTGTTAATGAAAGACATCAGATCAACAAGAAATGACGAATCGAAATAGTAGTTTATGCAACAATTTTATTTTGACCCTTATTAAGGCACGAGTTAGATGTAAGTTATAACACGAGCAAATGCGAGTGTTATAAATATCTCACAAGTGCTTTAATGGCCAAATAAAATCGTTGCATACACTATTTTATCTACGACCACTAGTATACATTTAATTAAAACAATTTCATTTTACCTGTGACTGTCAGAGATACCTAACCTCTCATCTCAAATACGAGAAGTTATAGTAGATTGTTAGGTTAAAGCAGCTGGTGTAGCAGTTTGATCAAATCAGCTGATAGTTTCACAATATTGAATTACGATATTGATTCCATCAAAAATGCTTCTGATTGGTCCAGAACCCGTGTTATAATGTAGAACCTGTACTATAATGAGCTCATTATGCAACGGGTTTCAAAAAGCATTTGGAAAAGACAGCTGTTTTGGCATCAATTGTGAAACTGTAATGTATACATTATGACACGGTCGTAGATAAAAAAATTAATAGGTAATAGAAAACTATAGGATTAATAACAAGTTAACTAGAAGAATAAAAGAAGGAAGTTAAAATGTATTATTGAACATTCAATGAAAGAACCTTTCCTCAATTTCATCTAAATCAAATTTAAATAAAAACGTTTTTAGCTGTTTTAAAAATTTCGACAATGAAGTTTCAGATGAGACATGAGAAGGCAGCATGTTGAAAAAACTTTGTGCACTAAAAACATAAAATCGTTTATAGGCCTCACATGATGGATTTGTTAATGCAACGTGATTTCTCTGTCTCAATCTGTCTGAGAAAACAGTATATTAGTTTCTATTATATACTATATATTTCTATTATATACTATATACTATATTCTATATATTATATACTCATTTTATATTATATTTTAGTCTTCAATCCTAGCCTACTTTCTTTCCAGTCTTTAGCCTACTGGTCTAAACTCTATCGATTTATTTATGCAATCAGTGTCACTCTAGCTCTCTCCGTATGAACTGATCACTGCAGAGTTCTGCTTCTACCAAAGAATATCAATATATTGGAAATGGATAGTCTTTGCTTTTACTTTCATGCTTTGTTCTGTTCATGAGCACGAAGTCGCCGCTTAGAGACGTGCGGACTTCAATTATTTGGCAATGCATTCGAAATGCCAATAGATAAAAGACGAGCGTTTAGAGCCGAGCAATAATACATCTCTCGTACTTGAACCGTGTGTTTCTCCATACAAGTTTATAATGCCAAATACCCTTCACTTTAACTCATCTCACGATTGCTCATTGCACATGCTCATTAACATTGGAATGCAAGACTCGTCTTTTGATAGTAGGCGTGGGCAATAGTAATCAATGTGCCACACACCGTAGAAATTATGAGTTATGACCTAACCTAACCTAACCATTTTTGCAATCGACTGTAATTAACTCTGTAAAAGTTTCTTTGTGAGCTGTTAATGTGCAAGTAGTGTAGAAAATGTATGCAATATCGATTATAGGAATTGAGAAATTTATTAATAGCAATTGATATAATTATCATTGACAATAATGTTTATCAAAACAGTCTGGACGGTCCAATACATACATATAGGGCCTACAATGTAGACAATGTATGCAATATCGATTATAGGAATTGAGAAATTTATTCATTGCAATTGATATATCATTTACAAAACAGTTAAACTTACCGGGGGGCCACCATCTGTCCGACTATCCATTTCTCCGAATATACCATTTGTCCGACTTTCTACGACTTGTCATTAAATAAGAAAAGTACGTGTTACCACTTGACCGAAAATCCATTTGTCCGAATATACCACTTGTCCGACTATCACATGACATCTTATAAGTTCAGAAACCACTTCCCCGAATATACCACTTGTCCGAATATACCATTTGTCCGACTCGACTGTAGCGCATTCTAGCGGCGTAGTTTATCACGCCTAACCGAAAATATCATGTTTTTTATTTTTTCACACACTATCAAATGTTTACTTTTCGTTATAATAATTGATAACTAGAAACTGCTGTAATAGTGTCAAATAGGATTAATGAGTATATTATGACTGTGGTAATGGTTTGTGACATGAACACTAGAAGGCATTGAGATATTGGCATGACGCGATTTGAGAAATCAGCCAATTACCAATCAGCATGAGTTTGCCGTTAAATTTGAAATATTGGAATTGTTCAGAGTGAAGATTTCTAAAACCAAAATCTTAATTCAAATAGAGTATTAATCCATCTCCTTTTCACATTGTGAATGATTAACTGTTATGAAATCTTGTTTAAGATTCAATTAAATTAAGAGATAACTGTTTTGTTATTATTGGAATGTTTTGCTCACAAAAATCAAACCTTTGCTGCTTTGAATTCTGAGTAGAGTATCAGACCATACTTGTATACATCCAAGTTGTGTTTATGTTATTGCATGAGTCTCTTATGTATAAAAACCTAGCTCACGAACCACAGCACTTACAGTCAACAATTTATTATTGTGAAATTTGTATTGTTCAATAGCCTACTGTGCATAAAACTTACATTACACAAATCAAGTGTTAGATTCTCAATTCTTGAGGTATGAGTTAAATATGAGACTCAATTTTCCCAAAAGTTCATCTGTTAATCAATATATTATATGGATCTTGAAGCCCTATCAGAAGTTCCCTAGGCATATTCCTGATAACTATATTGTTGGTCGTTAATGAGGTCATCAAAATCTTTAATTGGGGTGGTGAGAGAGCATCAGAATCGACATTCTTCTCCATTTTTGAGCTATTTAAAAAGTGCTTTTCATTTTTAGGATAGTGAGCAGTGAATTCGTTGGATCCTACTTCAAAGTACATAAAAAACGATAGTTCTGGACACAGACTCCATAGTTCTATAGTTCCTGACCGGTTACAGCAATAGTTCCATGAAAGTACCATGAATACCTTCTATTCCTCAAACACATAGCCTACCTCATAGTCTAGATACCTTGAAGAAAGTATATCATATAAATCTCTGTTCACAAGGTTCATTTTCTTTCTATTCCCACACTTGGTAAAAATAATTTGGTGTAATGTTATTGGGGAAAAGACTACTTGGCATTGAAATTGAAGTTTTTCATTGGTACTGTTCTTTATTGGCGTAATATAATGAATGCTATTATAATGTGATGGCATTTAGTAGCATAGCATAATACTAGTCTCAAAGAGATTTACATCAATAATTTATTTGCCAAATCTGAGTCGAATATCACTAACTCTCAATTTACTGGCTAATAGACAAATATCTAATCTAATAGCTGAACAACAGAGCTAACCTCAAAAGACGAAAACTATTTTTATTTAATTTTCTAGCTTAGCATACAGAGATAGGCGATAGATAATGCAGAAGTATCTCTAGAAGGCGTTGATTAAAGGCTAGAGTACTTATACCTAGTGCCTGGGACATGATAGTTCTGCCGCTAGAATGCGCTACAGTCGAGTCGGACAAGTGGTAGATTCGGACAAGTGGTATATTCGGAGAAGTTGTTTCTGGCCTTATAACGCATCTTGTAGTAGTCGGACAAGTGGTATATTCGTGCAAATGGTTATTCGGACAAGTGGAAATACGTAGTTGACTTAATTTTTGACAACAGGTACAAAAGTCGGACAAATGGTATATTCGGAGAGATGGAAAGTCGGACAGAAGGTAGTGACCCTTACTTACCGTATATCATTTATCAAAACAGTAAGTATAAAAGAGAGTTTGTGAAAAAATATGTTGACAAATAACAGTAATGCTAACCTCATTACTATGCATCTACCTGCTCATAAATCAAGATGATAGAACAGATAGCCTAGATACAAGTTGGAATGGAAGGAACTGAACATTTATAAAACCGACAAATATAAAGAAAATTATTGACTTCAGAAATTTTACCTGGATTTCAAAAAAGTCCAACTAATTGAAGGTACAGAGGTGATACTGATATACTGAATTCTTGAAAATTTTGTTTTCTTGAAATGAGGCAAAAACATTTTTTTGTCCGAGGGTTTGTTTGGTCTTAAATTTGAAAGAAACGAAAATGACATGGAAAATTTAACAGTTTTTCCAAGATGGCGGTCGAAGCAGAGCTAGGATTCTTGAGGACTCTTAGTATGTTATTCAGAAAGTTTTTATGGTAATATTCTCAATTGTCAGTCGTTTTGTAATTTTTTCTTTACGATTTGCTAATTTATTGGGTTATTTCTCAAAAATAAATTGTGTTTGAATTTATCGCGCTAACAATTCGACGCTCGATAGTCGATATGTAGATCGATATCTCATCTCTCGACAAGACTACCATCGATACTGAAGACTACATCGATAGTTTGACATTGACTTAACATCAAACACTGAACAGCTGATTTGTGAAGCTTAGTTTTTCTAAATACCGTAATTATTAGCGATTGTTATTGCAGAAGTCATAATAATTTGAACGTGAATTCTTGTTTTGTAAGTGAAAACTAGTCCTGAAATGGCTATCACATCGGATGTGAATCTACCCTCCTTGGAAGAGCTAACAGTTCAGGAAGTGAAATTGAGCGGAGTTCCACTCCGGGCAGCTGCATTTCATTTGGGCAAATTCTGCGAATTTCAAAACGATGAGTTTATGCTGTGCCGTGAAGAACTCGCAGATCCTCGTAAATGTTTATCTGAAGGTAAAGCTGTTACTGCCTGTACACTAGACTTCTTTCGTAAAGTCAAGCAACACTGTCGTAAAGAATTCGAGAACTTTTACAACTGTGTTGATAGGTCCAGTTATGAGTATTCATTCTCCCCTTGTCGTAAAACTCAGAAAGCTTTCGATAAATGTATGCTAGATGAGTTGAACATTGAACGGCCGGACTTAGGCTACTTTTCCAGGCCAAAAATTCATAAAACTGAAAGACCTAAACCACCCGCTGAGCAGATTCAAGTGTTTGCCGATGTCACTCCTGATTTGCCCGCTGATTATCCAAGATATCCAACAAAATATGGTGCGCGCTATTTCTTTTACTCATAGACAATTTAATAACTTGGCAGTTGACAAATGTATTGTTCTTTGATTGTTGGGTAAGTTATTAAGACTAACTAGCATTATATCATTGTGTATTCATGCTATTCTCATTTGATATTTATCAGTTTTTTCAATAAATTGATTTAGACAAAACAAGATGCCCATGATAATTGTGTCTTATTACTGATGTGATGAATACTGAAGAAATGTTTTAGTTTTATTTGGTATTGGTATTTTCCTGAAATTGTTTCTTTTCTGTAAAATATGAGGTTAAATTCTTTGTCCATGGGTTAGATTCGTGAGCTGGATCAATATAACTGAGCAGGTCTTATTGGTGCAAAGAGGAATTAATAGTAATTATGATAAAAGATAAACCTACCAATTACTAGCCATCCGCCAAATATCGACCCCAAAAAAATAAACGCCCGTTAAAAGTTTTCAACAGCTGATTATTAGTAAATTATTCATTGGTTTCTTGTCTTTCCAAAACATTTTGATTAGTGTCTTGTCTATATCAAACTAGCTGGCCCGACGCGCGTTGCTGCGTTCTCATAAAAATTCTTGACTTTATCATTTGCCACCTGCCACTGAGGTTACATTTCAAATTTCAACCTCCTAGGACTATTAGGGAAGAAGTTAGTCCTATGGCTCTTCCAGCTGATCAGAGAGGCCTCCTTCGTTGTTTTCTTACACAGTAAGACCTTACTCACCATCTCTCAATGAACATTTCAAATTTAAACCTCCTACGACTATTAGGGTAGAAGCTAGGTTTTTTATTTTATTATTCACCACCTCCTTCTGAGAATACGTTTCAAATTTCTAGCTGCATTGGTTAACAGATGTCATCAACCCGGCATAATTTCATTTCCCAGTATATGGGTATGATCTCAGTCATATGTTTCGTACAGCAGATCGAAAAATTTCAAATTATTTTCCATATGATTAAAAGATCTCAGTAAGCTAGCTAGCCATGTACCCGTGCTTTGCATAGGCAAAACTTTAACCCCCTAAAAACACCCCTAAAAATACGAATTTTGAAAAATCCTTTCTTATTGCACGGTGAAATCCTATAAGGATTGTTCATACGAAATTTCAAGTTCATAGGCCTAGTAGTTTTGGCTCTGCGTTGATGAGTGAGTCAGGGTATCATGCTTTTATAGATAGAGATTTGAAAATCGATGAGAAATTACAGCTGTGATCTCCCGGCTCAAGGATTCTCTTTCTTGTGATTTCCTATTACTAGGGCATTGGGTGACTGCCATTGAAAAGGTTAGTCATTATGTGCATTTTGAAAAAATAAAAATTATTTATGAAGGTTTTGGGGATAAGTCGAGGAATCATTTTACTTTAATTCACTTTAACAGCATTAATGTCTTCTCCATATCCAAAATTTAAATATTCATGTCGAACTTATCCTCAACCAGCCATTAGAGCTTATCCTCAATCAGCCATTCGAACTTATTCTCAACCAGCCATTGGTAGGATTACCTTAAATTGAATGCTTTATGCTAGATTTTCCTAGCTGCGCACTTTTTTCGGAGCGCACTGTGCACCAGCGTTGCCAGGCGCAAGCTAAGGAATTGTGGGTAATTCAATTCAATTCTTTTTTTTGAATATGCATTTGTACATAACTTACATGCTTACATCATAAATATAACAAATATTATGCATTGTCACTACACTATTCAGGCTCTATAAGTTGAGTTTGATAAAACATAATTTGTCAGAAAATAATCACCATTAAATTTGATAGTAATAGTTTCAACTTAGTCGTAGAAATAAAGGCTATACTATTACATGGAATTAAAAAAAAATAATATAAAGAAAAAAAAGGGAGATTAAACCGGCATTAAACCGTACAGTGTCGTTGGATTGGCAATCATAACATCTCTAAATACTCTCTAACTGAATAAAATGCCCTATCCAGGAGAAATACTAGAAACATGAAAATTGGATCCTACACATTTCAGCAGGTGGATGAATTTGTGTAGCTGGGAACGCTTGTGACAAGTAGTGGCAAAGTTTCAGCAGAGATAAGTAATAGGATCATGGCGGGTAGCAGGTCATACTATGCTAGTATCAAGTTATTCAGGTCTCGACTGTTATCAAGAGCTACAAAATTGAAACTGTATAAAGCATTAGTTAGGCCTGTAGTATGCTATGGGTCAGAGACTTGGGTGCTTACTGCTGGCGATGTACAAAGGCTGAGAATTTTTGAAAGAAAGGTGGTGAGAAGGATCGTTGGCCCTGTTTGTGAGAATGGACATTGGAGAAGAAGAAAGAATTGTGAGATTGAGCGGTTCTTGGAGAATGAGGACATCGTCAGATTTATTAAAGCTGGCAGAATTAGATGGATGGGACATATGGTGAGAATGAATGACAAAAGGATTGTAAAATGTATATGGAAGGGAAGAATTTACAATAGAAGAAGGAAAGGTATAAAAGGCAAAGGAGGCCAAGGCCCTTAACGGGCTGTAGCGCCAAGGAGTAAGTAAGTAAGTAAGTAAAGGTAGGCCACGAAATAGGTGGTCGGATGATGTGGAGCATGATCTGAGGGCGCTTGGAGTTTGTAACTGGAGAAGGCAGGCGGAGGATCGGGACAGATGGAGAGGCTATGTGAGGGAGGCCAAGGGTTGCAACGACCTGTAGCGCTTAGGAGTAAGTAAGTAAGTAAGTAAGTATCCAGGAGAAATTTTTTCACTGACTTCTTAAATTGGGTTTTAATTTGGGGCTTTTTAATATTATCTGGTAGCTTATTATAAAACTTAACAGCTCTGTATTAAGCAGGAACAAGAAATCGCATTATACTCTATGTATAATGCTCCCCTCTCAAACTTGGCGGTTCTGTCGATTGGGTAATATAGTAAGCTGTCTGATCTTGTTACTCTTTGCGATTCATTCCCTGTATTAAGAGACTGAAGGTTTCTGAATCCTTATATTAGAAAACATTATATGTAAATTTATGGGACAGTTTAAATTTTACCTTTTTTAAATGTATCTCTGCATGGGTGAGCCAAACCAAAGATTCGCCTTATTATATTTTTTTGCGCTTTAAATACTGTATTAATATGAGATGAGGCTCCCCAGAATGCTATCCCATATCTATCAGACTCTAAAATAGCCTCTATACACATCCAACAAGACCTTCAGACTACAGGTATCTTTAAGAATATTTATTGCATATGGTGCAGAACTCAACCTTTCCATTAATAGTTGGGTATGGCTGGTCCATGACAAGGTCTCATCAATAGTAATGCCAAGAAACCCTGTCTCTGCTTTGACTGCAATGCTGCTACAGGCGCCACTAATTGAATTTCATTTATCTCTCTCAAAACTTGAAGACATACGAAAGTTTACTGCAGTCGTTTTTGATGAATTCAAAATAAGACCATTTGCTTTGAACCAGGCATAATAGCTCTGTAATGTCACAGTTAAATTTGAAAGGAGAGATTGGCGTGTATCACCCTTTACCAGTACAGAAACATCATCCACATACATACATAGCTTAGCTTGCTCATTTTCACATTTAAGATCGTTTATGTACAGAAGAAATAGGACAGGAGAGAGAATACAACCCTGGGGCACTCCCCTTATGATGTTGAGCCAAGATGGAGGCACTGATGGACCCCAGTCATTTGAAATTTATTCTGTTTGTTTTCGATTAGTGAGGAAAGATTCAATCCATTTTGAGGCAACTCCTCTTATTCCATGATGCATCAGCTTACTTAGCAAAAGTGAATGATGAACACAGTCAAAGGGTAATTTGTCTCCGATTTATCATACGTTTGATTAATATGTAAACATGGTAGTTTTGAGCCAAATCCTCTACAATACTGTTGGAGACTGACAACTTGACCCCTGAAAGGAATTCGCAGTGAATATTGATGAATACAGCACATTTGAGAGCGACTCAACTGGCTCACTAACAGCAGTGATGTATATAACCCAAATACCTTTGGCTCAGATTCGTGCTCTATTTATCGCAAGGCATAGTGGAGCTATTACACCATTACACCTTCCTTCAACTCTCCCATTCAGGCGTCAGGGGTCATGTTGTCAGTCCCAAGCAGTACTTCAGCTTGAGTCTGGCAAGACTGGTGCACAGTGCGCTCATCAAAAAATACACAGCTAGGAAAACCCAGAAAATTATGGATTAACCCAATAAATTGAAATTGAAAAAAAAATTATTGATAAGTAAAGTCTAGTTATTGGTAGCTGTAGATGAAAAGTGTAAGAATCGATTATTATTATTAGTATCCTCTGACCTCTTATGAAAGGGGTATATGGATTTGTCATAGATTTAAGTTACATGTATAAAACTTGGTATGTCAAGACTCTCAATCAGCTGCTTTGCCTCTTATAATGTGCCCTAAATTTTCTGCTTGAATGAGCACATATAATTATGTTCAGTAGCTCCCTTTTCAATTGGTTTCTTAATTTTCTACCCATGAGCTCCTCCAGGCACATTGGTAATACATTTTTTGTCATACTTGGACATATTCATCACTTTACTGAGCATTGAACCGAGCTGGTAAATGTCTGTTCACAGGAAGAACAGCCGATTTTCATTACTGCATCCTTTTCGAGTGTGGTAATGGATATTACCACTTTCCAATTGAATCAGAATTTGGAAATACAGCTGATCTCAGGAGAATTTTTAGTATTTCACTACTGTGATGGATTTTTAGGTTATGTTTGATGATGCTTGTTGTACTTGCTTAGTTTATATTTTTTTATATTCTAGACTAGCATGACTAATCGTACATAACTCGTCCGGGAAGATGTTTACTGTACTCGTATGATAATACTGCACTTGACTTCATGCGTTAACTTATCATACTCATACAGTAAACATTACTTTCCGCACTTGTAATGTAATATACTATTACATCCATATACCGAACTTTTCCCCTCACTCAAACATGGACGTCTGATTTTGATTGTCCTTCAAGTTACACCTGTATCTTGTTCCATGATATTGAAATATTTCAAGTGTATTAAATTTATGTTCATGTTTTTTATGAAGCAGATGGCTTCTAGTATATATTCAACATGGTAGTGGGAGAATTTATAGTTTCTTAAAATTCGGCCGACAGCTGGTTCTAATGGCTTCACCTACCATTACTCTCAATGCCCACTTCTGTCATTTGAAAAGTTCAATTGAATTTCCCCAGAAAGCTATTCCATATGTCAGTAATGAGAGGAAAATTGCGAAGTAAACCTGTCTCAGGGTTCTATCGTCTAAACTTAATTTCAAATTTCTGAGTAAGATTGTATTTTGCCTTCAAGCTACTCGTGTAATGTTTAGAACACATTTCGCTCGTGTCCTGGCTTATAGGCAGTCATAACACAACCGTTGCATGAACTACTATGAAGTATAGTTTAATAGCATTCATCAATCTATGTAGTAAGGGCTAAGTTATTTAATTCTACTGCCCGCGATGGCAGGACTGGTGTTCTCATCGGTCTGATTAATAGCATCAAAAGGAAATCTGAAAATTAAGTAGAAAAGTTAAGAAAAATTAAGAAAGACCTGATGACATTGAAAACATGGTTTAACCAGAATGTGTTAAGACTTAATGTCAGCAAAACAAAGTTTATGCCGGTCTCCCTGAGAAACAGTAGCGACACTGCAATTGATGGAGTCAAACTTCATACATGTGGTGATGTTGAAAGTGCCTCTTGTGGCTGTGAGTCACTTGCAAGGGTTGACTCTTATAAATATCTAGGGGTGTACATAGATAACAGGTTCAACTGGTCGGTACATGTCGCCTACCAGAATAGCCGACTAAGAAAAATGATATATGTTTTCCGACAGCTGAGAGACTACCTGAACAAGAATGAGATTCGAACTACATACTATGCATTTGTCCAGTCTATTATTGAAGGGGGAATCTTAGCATTTGGAGGAGGTTATGGATCAATTTTAAACCCTTTATTTGTTACCCAAAAACTTATCCTGAAATCAGCACTTGGAAGGCGTCGGGATTACTCATCAGATGCAATTTTCAATGAAATGGGTGTACTTGATGTAAGACAATTGTATGTTAAAACTTTGGCAATTTATATATTTAAAAATCATTCAGATATATTTCATAACATCACTCATAATCACGCCACAAGAAGATCAACACATAGTAATATACAAATGCCTAGAGTAAATAGAACCATATTCATAACTAATTCATTCTACATAGCCCATGTTCTTGTTCAAAATTTGCCAGTAGCTGTAAAAGACTTCAACAAGTACAAAATATCAACATTTAAAATAGTTATTCAAAATTGGATTAGGAATGTTGGCAGAAAAGAATGTTGTGATAGACTGATAACCTCAGAGTACAGGTAAAGTAAAGTAAATTCGTATGGCTTTTCTTGGTGGGGAGACCCTTACGGGTAGTTCCACCTCGCCGTTTTTTTAACGACTGCTTTTTTTTTATATGCAACCGGGACCGACGGCTTAACGTGTCCTCCGAAACACGGAGAGTACAGGTACTAGAGTCTCTTTCAAGTATCAGGTGGTTAGGCTTTCTCTTCTGCAGTGAGTGTGTGTGTGTGTGTGTGTACATGTGTGGTCTGTTTCTCCATTTGTTAGGGGGGTTTGTGGGGGATTCACAGTTGGGGGTTTGGTTCAGGGGTTTTTTGGATTTTAATGGTGGGGGGGGGGAGTACTTGGGTTTCAGTGGGAGGGGAACTGGAATTTCAATGGGGAAAATCTGTAGGTCAGAGTGGGAAGGGGGCTGGATGAATTTAAAGCATTTATTTTTTATTGACATGCTTTCATTACACTTAGTAATTGTATATTATTGATTAAGTGTGACCTTCCTGTGGACTCATTCTCGCGCACAGGCAGTAATGCCTATGTAGTTTGACTATTGACTATTTTGTATCCTTTTCATCTTTTAGTGGTAGTAGTTAATATTTATTTTTTATGTGAGTGATCCTTTTATTTTTTTTACACTGAAAGTTTGTTGTACACATTATTTTTTGTTTGAAATAAACATGTATTTGATTTGAAAAAGTAAAGTTACTACTGTACAATATTCTTTCTATGATTGAAGTGTACGTTTTATAAAGTACCTTACACTAAAAAGTGAATCGGAAATAGCTTACTGCAACTACAAAGAGGCAACGCCCATATTACAACTGTATTTGCTCCGTTAGCTACTTGAATTTTTTCTAATTTAATATGCGTTATGTCTTTACAAACACCGTTACTTCTAGTTTTTTATTTATTCTGTTTCTCTTTTTTTACTTTTAGTAATTTTTTACAGTCGGTTCTGTTCTCATAATATCCTGATAGCTATATGATCCAGAAGTGCTTAGAAGGTCATTCAGTCTACAAGAGTGGCTCACAGACTTTCAATAGTATTGTGCAATAATGTAGGCTGTATTCTGTGATGTATATATTCATTTCCCTGCTGTTTTCGGTGTCTTGAATTTGATATATATCTTAGAAATCATCATACTTTAATGATGATTAGAAATCGCTATCTAATGTATAAACACTGTTCTCTGTCGGCGAAGCTAATGGCGCCCCATATGATAAAAAAATGAACTAGATACTATCATCAAGCATGAAGGCGAATACAGTATCTTACAGGCTTTTTTAATCTAATATCAAAACTGACACTGTATTTCTATTTAAATTCTGATTTTTACTCACTTGTACTGGAGATACTGGAGGGGGGATGCATTTCACTTCTAAAGCCTGCAGGCTGATGAAGCTTCTCTTTAGAAGTGAAATGCATCCCTCCAGTATAAGTGAGTAAAAATCAAAATTAAATAGAAAAAACACAATGTTAGTTTTGATATAAGATTGTTCATCAAGTATATCGCTATGGAAAACATCACAGATAAAAATTGTGTTCAATCATTAGGTATGATTAGTAATAGAAATTAATAAATTCCATGCATGATTAATTCGTGTTCCATTAATGCAATGTTAATGGAAATAATGGAATTCGTTTATTTTAATAGCAATAATCTTCAATTAAAGTATGGAGTCTGCAAAAGAAAGGGTCAAAATATAAATAATAAGCATGAAGTAAACATCACAGCTTTTTAATCTATAAAAATATATATGGAGGTATAGAGTTTGTTAAAGTAAATATAATTAAATGGAGATATAGAATTTGTTTCCTGGAGAAGAGAGTGAATGAGATGTTGAAGGAGGAGGAGGGAGAGGAGGAAAAGACGCAAGGGAAGGGAGTGGAGAAGGAGGGAAAAAGGAGTAGAAGGAGAAGAAAGGGATTACATGAAAGTAGTAGAATGAGAATGGTAAGAAGGGTATGAACATCACAAAAGAGGATTAGGAGAAAAATTAGAAGAAGAAAAGGAAGAAGTGGAAAGAAGAAAAGAACGAGAGAAACAAAGAAAAAGGAGTAGAAGAAAGAGGAAAATGAGAAGTGGGAGGAGAAGACGAATGTGATGACAAAATAGGAGGAGAAGGACATGGAAAAATCGGAATAGAACAAAGAAAAAAAGAGGAGATGATGACAAAGAAGGTGTAGGAGAAGGAGAGAAAAGATAAGGAGGAGAAGGAGCTTGTAAAATAGGAGTGGAAGAAAGGAGATGACAAAGATGACGTAAGAAGAAGAAAAAAGAGATCGGGGAAGAAGGAGAAGAAAAACGATAATTTCATTTCAAGCTCTATTCACATCATTTTCATAAACCAATTTTTTTTTAAATGAATAAATTTTCATTCAACCAATCAAAATGTACAATACATTTTCATATGACACAATGATATTTCAATATGCAAAATATATAAGCACCCTATACAATAAAATAAATAAAGTTTTATTTTTAAATAAACAAATAAAACCCCCCATAAATAAATGAAAAAAATAATAATAATAATAATAATAAAAAATAATAATTGGTTTGCAACAAATAGCCTCTCAATGAATATGAGCAAAACCAAGATTATTGCCTTTCAACCGCTCCATTTTGCGGCTATTTCAGACGAGTTGGACGGTTTGAGTAATTTTCGGTGCCATACTGTCGAGTTCTTTGGTATGCTATTTGATGAACGGTTGGAGTCGTCAGTCAGCACATGCGGGAAAACTGTGTTCCAGGATCAATTCACTCCTGACAGTTTATTATGGCTATCTCTTCCCGTACCTCAAATATGGTATCACAGTCTGGAGAGAATCCAGATGTGCAGAAAAGGTTTTTAAAGTGCAGAAGAAAGCGATGAGAATAATTTTTGGGAAACCACCAAGATTTCCTTGTCGTGAACTCTTCCACAGAGGTCAAATACTCACACTGCCATCACTAATGTACATTATGGAACTCTGTACCTACATCCACAAAAACGTAGGTAAATTTAAGCGTTATAATGAGTTCCATAATTATATGACTCGGCATTACTATCAGTGGCGGTTCACAGGACTAGCTTGTTTGAAAAATCCCCTCAGTACATTGAGCCAAAAATTTATAACTTGCTCCCACAAAATATTAAAGATTCAGATAACATTAAGCACTACAGAGGATTATTGAGGAAGCTGCTGATGGATATTACTCAATTTTAGAGTTTCTTGAAGAATAATTTTACAAATTATTACGATAATATATGTTTGTTTTTTTATTAAATGTGTTGATTATCCTCTGTTTGGTTTATAGCCTACCAAATGGTTTTAGGATGTAATTATATCTTATTTTATCATAAAGAACTAATCAGGATTTTGGTTACATAGAATAGCTCAATATGGATGCTCACATTATGATAATCACCATCGCAAAATAAAACACATACTGTTATCTGAAGTATGACAGACTGGAGTAGTGTAAATACCACCATTTAAAAGTATTTGTTTTATTTTGTGATGGTGGTTATCATCGAGTATGGTCCACTGTGAAGGTAGGGTAATCAACTAGTATTCTTCCGCATTCAAGAGATAAGCAATATTTTTGTATTTTTTAAACACAAATTAGCGGGTAAAGAGGAACTAAGTGACTTTTTTATCAATAATATTTTGTCAGTTTTGGTATGTACTATGCAAAAATGGAGCGCTTTCTACACTGTTACGGGAAGCACTGTGTATTGATAATTTTATGCTGGCATCCGCTGCAAGGTAAGCAGGATATATATTAATTTGAACAGGCTGAAGGCTGAAGAACTGGAATGCAGTGAACTGAAAAGCCAATCACTTGGGACAACTAGCTGCTCAAATCGATGAAGAAAATAAGTAGATAAGAAATAATAATAAAAATTGAATTAAAGAGGAGATAAGGGTGATTGTAAGAAGCAGGAATGAAAAAAATATGGATAGCGTGAGCAAGACAATCGAGATATCAAATTGAAATCAAATTTATTTAAAATATTCAAAATTCAAATAAAAACTAGCACAAAATTAAAACCTATTATGCCTGCACATGATAGACCTGTGTGAGTTGCAAAAATATTTGAACATACTAAAAGGTTACACAACATTCGAATGTCAAAGATGATGAATGAAAAAAAAACAGGTCTAATATAGAATCTTGTTCTTTTTGGAAGTCGGTTAAAAAAGAAAGAGATTCAGATTCAAATGACTTTATTTGTGTAAATTTACAATGTACTTGAATGATAAAAGTTATTATTAATGTTACAAACTCTCAGATCCCCTAGTTCATGTAATGTACAGTGATTTTTGAAAATTGAACATAATGGTTGAATAGTTTGATTAGAAAAGATTATAAATACAATAAATACATATTTTAAGGTTCTGTATAGCAGAAATTATTGATGTGATTGTATAAAAAAGAAGAAAAATAAAGCTTGGATCTGAGAGATGAATTACACAAAGAGGCAAAATCTTGGCCAGAGACAGTTGTGAGAAAAAAAGAAACAGGAAAAAAGAGGGAATTTGCAAAGAGATAATGAAAAGAATAGAGAGAGATAGTAAATATTAAACAGACTTGTCTGCATATTTATATTTAGAGATTTTTTTTAGAATTTGCAGTCATTAGCTAGGATAGTTTTCCCTCAATTCTATCCAAAACTAACCATTAAGCAATGGTTTTAATCAGGCGTGAATAACGTCAGCTAACGATACTACTTTCTAACCTCTAATAACTACTTTGTGACGTAGTTGTAGAGATGAAAGGATTACTCTCATGGAAATAACATTTTTGAAGCTCAATAGCTTAACAATATGGAAAAATGCAGTGTAAATAACGCCGCTAAGGGGCCTGCCACATGATTAAAAACTGTTGGCTTCGATCAGCTGTTCCTTTAAGGATAGATTTTTCCTTCTTGTGTCCTTCAGCGAGGACTTATGAACTACCAAACTTCACAGGAACTTTCTTGTAACGCGGTGAAACAAAATTTGTGATATCAATTACAGAGTATCAGACAAAGTATATAGACATCAAAGTATATAGTATTTTTAACCGACTTCCAACAAGGAGGAAGTTCTTCATTCTACCTGTTTTTTTTAGAGGTTGAAGTCCAAAAAGGGCTGAGACCTGTGCGTGGGTAATGAGTTGGATTATGGTGGTGGATGGAGGATGCTTTAGGTGGGTTCCGAACCACCGGGAAGTAATTTTACAGTGAATATTGCTCAATCTGTTTGACACAAGTTATGAAAAATGGTTCAAAGTTCAACTTATTGGCTACTGTGCAACAGAAAAGTGTGTTGTACGCATGCGCAAGGCGGGAAAACTGATAGACGCTTTATAACGGTCAATTTAGTTTGAAAAAAGAGGCGATTAACATTCAAGGTCATGTGGCACTCAAGTGGCGAAGAAGAAGAAGTCCTTGTCCTTGCTTCAAGCCTTGTCCTGCTGTCTCCATATAGTTATGTTCATATATATGTATAGCACGGACATAGGTATAGTGATCATGCAATCGCAAAGACAAAATTACTGGGTTGCTGATGAATACTGATTTGGAACCGGCCTAGTGTCTTATATTGACTGGAGCAAAATAATTATTGAATTATCCTTAGCTGTTTCACTTGAACCTGACTAGTGCATGCATTAAGAAGATTTTCGCATACAAACACATAACAGAACACTATAGACTTTTGCGCATGCGCATGATTAGAAGTATGTGCAGAAATGAGAAAGCAATATTTTTTGAGGTTGATACACACAGATCTGAGACCTGCGCGGGGGTAATGAATTGGATGATGGTGATTGATGAGTCAGTCCTACAGTTTAGGTGGGTTCCGAACCACCGGGAAGTAGGCCTGCTATCAAAATAATAATTATTGTTATTTTTGGTGGGTTCCGAACCACCAGAAAGTGATTTTACAGCAGAGAACAGAGTCTTTTTGTCTTGCTAATCCAGTCGGTCACCCTTACAAAGAGGGCCCAGGAGTTCGTAGCTTATCTTTATATGACTGAGCAGATACCTGCTCCGGCTCATGGCTATCACTTCGCATGTAGCGTTCGTTCAATTGTGCAAAAATTACAATTTTTGAAAATTGATAATATTGATTGAGAAGCTCTCAACTTTGTTTATTTTTTTTTGAGGATGAAGCCCACATAGGTCTGAGACCTGTGCGTGGGTAATGAGTTGGATGATGGTGATTGATGAGTTGGACCTACAGTTTTAGGTGGGTTCCGAACCACCGGGAAGTGATTTTACAGCAGAGAACAGTGTATTTTTTGCTGGCCAATCTAATCGGTCACCGTTACAAACAGGACCTACGAGAACGTAGCTTATCTCTCTGATTGAACAGATACCTGCTACGGCTCGCGGCTATCACTTCCTTGCTCTTTATGTTTGTATGTATAGTCCAATTATCGATTTCGACTCTTCAGACCTCAACTTTAAATTTTAATTCCAGCAGCGTACTACGCAAACGAGGAGTGAGGTTGCGAGTACTTTCCTCACTGAGCTAACAGAGTTATATCAATGCAAAACTCACTGAAACAGATTCAATGCTTAGCAGTCGACTCCCTCCTTAACACAGGGAAGCTTTAGCGGTGAGTCATAGCAGGTATATATTCAATCAGATAAGACAAGCAACGCTCACTGGGCCCTCTCTGTAAGGGTGACCGACTGGATTAGCTAGCCAAAAAGACTCTGTTGTCTGCTGTAAAATTACTTCCCGGTGGTTCGTAACCCACCTAAAATTGTAGGTCCACCATGTTTCCAATAACATGGCTCAAGCGGCGAGGTGGAACTTCCCCGTAAGGGTCAATTCAATTCCTTTATTTGCATATGCATTTGTACATACATGCTTACATCATAAATATAACAAATATTATACATCGTCACTACGCTATTCAGACATTATAAGTTAAGTTTGTTAAAACATATAATTTCCCAGAAAAAACTAATCACTATTAAATTTGATAGTAATAGTTTCAACTTAGTCATAGAAATATGGCTATATTATTACATGGAATTTTATTTAAAATAATATTAAGAAGAAAAGATTGGGAGATTAAACCGGCATTAGGGTGTACAGTGTCGTTGGATTGGCAATCATAACATCTCTGAATACTCTAACTGCATAAAATTCCATATCCAGGAGACATTTTTTTACTGACTTCTTAGGGAAGTGATAGCCGCGAGCCGTAGCAGGTATCTGTTCAATCAGATAGAGATAAGCTGCGTTCTCGTAGGTCATGTTTGTAACGGTGACCGATTGGATTGGCCAGCAAAAATGACACTGTTCTCTGCTGTAAAATCACTTCCCAGTGGTTCGGAACCCTCCTAAAACTGTAGGTCCAACTCATCCAACTCATTACCCACGCACAGGTCTCAGACCTATGTGGGCTTTATCCTAAAACAAATTGGGTTTTTGGGGCTTTTTAATATGATCTGGTAGCTTATTATAAAACTTAACATCTCTGTATAATGCTCCCCTCTCAAACTTGGCGGTTCTGTGGATTAGGTAGTCTGATCTTGTTTCTCTTTGCGATTGGTCTCCCAACCAATAAAAGCCATATGCATTCACTTTACTTACTGGGTCTGGCTACACAGGTGAGTGTGTACACTATCTAGGACATCTCTGAGCTACACTTCCTTCTACCAAGCCATTATTCGATAAAGACTTTTGGAAAGCAGCACAGTTGATGTAGCATTTTTGTATCTGACGACCGCTCAAGACTGCGCTTGGATGGGTGACCGTGCTTCAATGACTTGATGTTACAAGCTTTATTATCACTTACCCGGTGGTTCGGAACCCACCTAAAACAGTAGGTCCACCATGTTCCCCGTAACATGGCACAAACGGCGAGGTGGAACTACCCGTAAGGGTCTCCCCACCATTAAAAGCCATACGCTTATTATTATTATTATCTGACATAAATAAAACTTAATTCACCTTAATTATGCAGACATTTTCGCTTTAGAATACTTTAATTCTTGAAAAACTAAGCTTATTTTTTTCCGACCATTAGTTACCGGTACTGGACTACAACGTTTCACCGGTGTAATAATTCCGAAATTCATTTCTATTCTTCATTTTATTCTGGGCCTACCTGTCAACAGAGTGCTATTTACGAAATATCATTTGAAAACATCAAAATCTGTCCAAAAATTGACATCCGACAACTTATTTCTTGGCTGCAGGCATCTTCCCACAATAACAATAACACAACTCTTGTTGCTGTCAATTATTCTTCTATTGTCAACCAATTTGATATGATTGATCACTTCAAGGATATTTCTCAATAATAACACTGATCAACAATTGCTCCATAGACCTTAGCACTTGATAAAATGTTATTATTATAGGAAATTGTACTGTAGTATTCATATAACTTGGCAGCGTGTAGCAGATGGGACATGCTATATCTGAACCCAACATACTGCTGCCAAGTTATATGAAAACTACAGTAGAAAGTTTTGTCTCATAGCCAGACCTACTGTGAGAAATTTCATAAAAGCTGAATGTGTAATCAAGCATATAATTATGTTAAAAAAATATTTTTGTACAGTAAGTTATATGTTATTAGAGATTTTGTACACTATATTTTGTATAATATTTTTGTTCTTGTTTATAACAATAAACCGATACAAAGAAGTATCCAAGAATCCGACAAATTTACATAAAATAATTATTATCAGATAGGCATATGCACCATTTATCTTTTTTTTGATTTCTATAAACATCATTAAATGCTTCCCGATTCACAAATCATACAAATCAAATCAAATTTATTTATCAAAAACATTTACAATACAATGAATGGATAATATAATATATACAATACAACGATAATAATTTTATGCCTCTAGTATTTTTAAATATAAAAATGTAATTAATAAATCAATATACCCCACTATAATTTATACTATGTGTTGGGGTTTTTCTACTTCAAATGTTTTCTGTATTACTCAAGATATTAGTGTGTAAGTTTTAAAAGTGAATAATTACAATGCATTAAATAAAAGTGAAAAAGAAAATTAGTTGAAAAGTTTAAAATAAGTCATCAGCAGTTCTTGTAAGAGTTTTGTTTCTTCTTGTTGTTGTTCAAGAGATCTCATGATATATCATGCCTCAATATTTTGTCTATTTTTTTTTAATTAGACGATTTAAAATAATATTGAAGAAAATATTTCAACACAAAATTGAAAACGTCAATGCCTGCACTGTAAAAATTAAGTGGACAATTGGGCTACCTTCATGATGTTAATTATCTTCTTTTTTGCATTTTAAATGAACCAGATGTGCAAGGCTTTGATTTTGATTAGCCAAAACCATAGACGAACCAGGGATTACTTAATCCCTGATCTATGCCAAAATTAAGACACCAACAACTAAGGTATCCGTCAGTGGCGTACCGAGGTTTCAAGCGCCCTGGAGCGGAAGGGTCTTTCGATGCCCCCCCCCCCCAAAAAAAAAATCAGTCTTTACACTCAACCACCCCGATTGGGCTGATATTAATATAGTGGTCATTTAATGAATCAGCGGCTTTTTCCCGCCTCTTACTACACCTTTTTGTCAGAGATGCGAATCTCCAATGAATGATTTTTTGCCAGGCCAGATTCTGCTTTTATCAATTTCCAAACAGCTTGTTTTGGATTTTTTCTCTTTTCTATAAATTCATTTGCAGTTATTTTTTCATCATTTTGTCGTTCTTAGAAAAATTTTCTTATATTTTGGAAATAGGATTCAAAAGTGGTGTATTTCAGTTCTTGTTAATATAAAAACCTGTTAACTTCTTGTGGATTTATTTTTCCAGAATAAGTTCAAAGTCTTCATTCAATTACTTGAAATTGTTATACCTTTATTTGCCACCCAATTTAAATTGTTTTGGCTTGGTACTTTCGACTATTTGCTTCTTTTGACTCGACCGTTTTACATTCTGTCTGTTTGTAACGCATTTACGGCTGAACGCGTGAACCGATTTCTTTTAAATTTGACATGAATGTTCCCTTTAGTAATGCACAGCAATGTATACATACGATTTTTTTTAAATTGTGTTACATTTTACTCTTTTGGCCTTCATTATATTAATACATTTTTTGTAAGTAAAAAGCAATTTTCTCTAAAGAACGGGGCGCCCCTCACAGCCTTGCGCCCTGGAGCGACTGCTCCACTCGCTCCATTATCGGTACGCCACTGGTATCCGTATAGGTTGTAGGGAAGTGATAGCCGAATGCCGTAGCAGGTATCGGTTCAATCATAGACATAAGCTACGAAACTCCTGGGCGCTCTTTGTAAGGGTGGCCGATTGGATTGGCCAGCAAAAATACACTGTTCTCCGCTGCAAAATCACTTCCCAGTGGTTCGGAACCCACCTAAAAACTGTAGGTCCAACTCATCAATCACCATCATCCAATTAATTACCCACGTACAGGTCTCAGACCTATGTGGGCTTCATCCTCCGAAAAAAGGTCTTTATAATGCTTTAGCCAAAACGCATCTAGATCCAACAATGGCGATCTGTTTGACATTGTAATTATTTCTATATTTGATCGTCAAATTCCAAAATTAATAGATATCTCACTTGGACTATGAGGAAGCTATTTACCAAGTTACAAGAGTCTAGAATCTTCCTTCCAATCGTTAGAGCACGGACGGACGCACGGACAACGGCACAATTTCAATAAGGCCCTGTCGGGTCCTCAATAAAGAAGAACAAAGATCTCTGAAGTAACTCAAATAACTGGGAACTACCATACACGTCCTTCAGAAACAAACATCTCATAAAACAAGTACCGTACTTAGTTCAATTAGACACAAACATGGTGCTTATTTCAGTAGTAAAATTATTAATAAAGTGTAACACAAAGGTAAACTCACTGTCTTATCAATGATAGAAAGAAAGATGGGTGAAAACTAAAAGATGGTAGCGCAGTTGGTTGGAGCGCTTGTCTGAGATAAGATAAGGCTCTGACTGGCTTCGTTTCCTGCAGCCTTGGGTTCGAATCTCATCCAGCCATGGATGTTTCACATCATTCACCTCATTACCCACGCACAAGTCTTTAGATTTATGCAGGCATCATCAGTAACAAAAAACTAATATTTTAAAAAGATTGATTGATAATACAATTGAATAAGAGATTTTTAGGTGATTTATTGTAGTTGCTTATAGGTTGTTCCGCATAGCTTCATCCGGTACTTCGTCGTGTCCTTGTTTTAAGCCTACTTACTAAAATGATGAAAAAACCTCTTATAAACTTGGGAGACACAAATGCTTCGTTTTATTAGATTTTTCAGCTAATTTTACACAGAACTTAATCAAATAGCATGTAAACTAGATGCATTACAAATTTTTAAATGAGTAATTTGATGGAACTACCTGCTTATTTTCGCCATCTTCAACTCAGTAACAAAGCATTTCCGGAATTTTTTTCGGAGAATGAAGCCCACATAGGTTTAAGACCTGTGCATGGGTAATGATGGTTATTGATGAGTAGGACCTACAGTTTTAGGTGGGTTCCAAACCACTGGGAAGTGATTTTACAGCAGAGAACAGAGTCTTTTTTGTTGGCCAAACCAATCGGTCACCCTTACAAAGAGCGTCCAGGAGTTTCGTAGCTTATCTCTGATTGAACAGATACCTGCTACTTATGCTTATATTAACTTTTGTGATGTTTTCCATGCCGAAATATTTGATGAACAATCTAATATCAAGGCTGACACTGTATTTCTATTTAAAATTAAGGCGTATGAAGCTTCTCTTAAGAAGTGAAATGCTTCCTTCTTTGTATAAGTGAGTAAGGGTCATAATTTAAGTATAAATACAGTGTAAGTTTTGATATTAGATATTAAAATTTTTCAATTCACTTAGAACAAGCCTATGAAGTATTGGCCGGCCACTGTGCTATAATAAACATGTGACGGTATAAAATGTTGACCGGTTACAAGTTGAATGGACCGTACTCCACGCCACGAAATTAGGCGGCTCAAAGAAATTGCGGCGTAGCAAAAAAACAACTGACTGATGTGACAATAGTTATTTATGTATTAAGAGCGTGAAGCGCGACTTTATCGCTCGAGCCAAAACATTTACTGCGCGACGCGTAGTGGAGCGCAGTAATTTTGCGAGAGCGATAAAGAAGCTTCACGCGCGAATTGCATACAATATTTTCCCTAAAACTGCAGTTCTGGATTCCAATACAATAAAAGCTTGTAGTTACATCACAGACCATGCGCGGATTTGGTTAGCGTTCGCCATTGTTGAGGTTATGTGAATTTCACGGCTTCCGTGATCCACCAATGAGAAGACGTCAAAATCAAAACAGAAGCGTAAAGAAAACAGGTGGCGAGCATAAAGTACTTTACCGCTTGCGGAGCAGTAAAGAAGTATTTTACAATTAGTTTTCAGTACGTAAAGAACTACTTTACGAGCAGTTGTAGGAAAACCATATTATGACTGCTAGCATCAGACTTGTAGACTAGGCGGTGTTGTCAATTCGTGCATTCAGGTTGTTGATTCTCTACTATCAGCTGCTGGTATGTTCTCATATCTGGCAACACCGCAATTTTCAGAGCCGCCAAAAAGTTATCATCAAAAGTTTTATGAGAATGCAAGCAGCCCAGGCGAGGTGAACTCTATCACACAAAAAGCTGGTTTTGCTTTCACTATAAGCCGTGGATTGAGCCACTACCTACCGTACTTATACTGGCTAAATGCTGAGGCCTGTCACCTCGAAATATATGATGTGTGCACATTTCTTATGGCTGTATGCAGGTTCATAACACAAATTATTATCCTGGCTTAAGATAGGCCAAGGTCAGGCCATACACCACACACTTATAGTCTTACAATAGTGGTAGATTATGTCTAAACTTTCTATTACTTCTACGAGTAGAATGTTGTGTCACTAATGCAAAAATAATGCTGTATGATAAGATCAATCTTTGGATTTCTTGTTTCATAACGATCTGCATTGTTAATATTAACTTTTTGTTGTAAATCTAATGACTTTTAGTCAGTTTTATATTGTGAATATATAATAAATGTACTCACATTCGGCCGAACGTTTTCGAGGTATTGAATCTCATCTTCAAGGCATCCTAGATCGGCGATATTGGTTTGAAGAATTGTGGTTATGTATAATGCTGTTTTGTTGGTTAGAAGAATAAATTGTGGTTTCGACCATATTATACAAAAACCATAATTCCTCTAACCAGAAAAAACAGCATCGCCGATCTTGGATGCCTTGAAGATGAGATTCAATACCTCGAAAACGTTCGGCCGAATGTGAGTACATTTATTATATTTTCACAATATTAAACTGACTGCAAGTCGTTAAATTTAAAACAAAAAGTTAACAATCTTTCTACAAATCTGGTATGTAACGTTGTCCTCTGTAAACGAAACTGTTATGCTCAAGAATAAGAAGGAGAAGAAAAAAAGAAGACAAAGAAAAGATTAGGAAGGTGGAGGAGAAGAAAAAAAAGAAAAATAAAGAGATAAAAAGTAAATGCTTTTATTAGTTGGGTTGTTTCACCTCGCCGCTTGAGCCATGTTATTAGAAACATATGGTGGACCTACAATTTTAGGTGGGTTCCAAACTGCCGGGAAGTGGTTTAGTAGCAGAGAACAGAAGTCTTTTTGCTGGCCAATCCAATCGGTCACCCTTACAAAGAGGGCTCAGGAGAGTGTTCCTTATCTAATCTGATTGAACAGATACCAGCTACGGCTATCACTTCCCCGAAATAAGGAGATAAAGAAGAGGGATAAAAAATAGTCTATTATATTAATTTTATAAGTAGGTTATTGCACATTCTAGAAATCCAGATTCAATTGAATCGGGCAACTCCTATATATGTAGTACACGATATTGAAAACAAGGTTGTTCCAGTTTTTGAGAACTGGAAAAATGGTGGTGGTATGACGTATTTCAATTCAGTAGCATATAGATTCAAATCTGTGATAAGCAAAAAACTTAACTTTTGTACTGGAAAAGTGTACAAATGGAGCTGAAATTTGCAAGTTAAGGGTAATTCTGAACAAAGTGACGTCATGACTTTTCTGTTTTGCTAATTTGAGCGAGTTATGGAACAACCTTGTTTCTATTAACCTTGGTATTGAGTAGCCCATATCACTGACAGCTGAACAAGATTTATAGAATCGATTCTGTGATATGCAAAATACTTCATTTCCCTACTGAAAATGTGTACGGAAAAGAGCTGAAATTTGTAAGTTAAGGGTAATTCTGAACAAAGTGACGTCATGACTTTTCTCTTTCGCTAATTTGAGCAAGTTATGGAACAACCTTGTTTTTATTAACCTTGTTATGTAGTAGGCTATATACTAAAAGTTTAGGTGATGTCCTCTGTCTACGAAACTCTAGCACTGGAAAATAATATTTATTTATTTATTTCATACAGGCATAGCCCAAACGCACTCATGAAATAAACTTGATACATCATATAAGTATTACAAAAAATCACATTAAATAGCACAAAAAATAGCACTTGTTCAATTAGATTAGATAAGCAACGCTCTCCTGGGCCCTCTTTAAAAAGATTGGCCAACAAAAAAGACTATCCTCTACTGTAAAATCACTTCCTGGTTGTTCGGAACCCACCTAAAACTGTAGGTCCAACTCATCCATCACCAAACTCATTACCCACATTAGTAGTTGGCCTATTTTAACAGCTGTCAAAAACACATTTGAACTGATAAATTGAAAAAAATAAAAAACCTAAAATTGTGGTAAGGGGTCCATGAGGCAAAAAAGTTTGGGAACCTCTGATTTATGCGAAGCACTGTATAGTGTAGCAGTGGCGTAACTAGAGGTTCAGTCTAGGGGGGATTACTAACGATGTAATGGTGGGGGACAGAATAGGCTTCAGACACTATATAGTACGCCACAAGAGGAGGACGGTTTCTTTAAATCCTTCAAAACCAAATTTTTTGTAGATTACGTCTTGGAGACTCCAGTTAAGGAAATGTAAGATCGACAATTAGCCTATACTCTTATAAACTAGTTACCATAATTACTATATCAATTAGTTGGGGTGAGGCTTAATTTTGATGCGAAAGGAACACTTGTACATTATAGAAAGCTTTATTTCTACATTTTCAAGACTAAAAACTGGGTTAGCTTGTTGTAGAGTTTCCTACCAATATAACTAGGTTTTTGTTTGAATAAGCTACTATTGTGACTCACCAAGTGATAATCTCCTCGGCTTCTTGTATTATAATAATGTACGTCAAGATTTTGGTTAAAATCACTCTTTTTTACACACAAAGTAGCTTCATACACATATAAGCAGGGTACAGTTAGGAGACCAGGTCTCTTGAACAATGGCCTACATGAATCTAATCTATTCACTCTTTCTATAAGCCTAACAGCTTTCTTTTGGGTTTTAAACACCCTATCAAGGTTTTGTTTTGTCATCTTAAGAGATTCTAGATACAAGTTCATCCATTCTGAATTATTCTAACCCAGATTGTGTGTAGAAAATAGCGATTTCCATCTAGTTTTTGCATCATTGGAGATCTGAACTCATGCTAAAAATGTATTGCCCAAGTTGCGAAACTTATTTGAAGCAGACCTACTTAGAACTATTTTCACTCTGCTATTTTTGATCCCCCACCTCACCTGATTGGGTTACCGTACCGTACTTATAAATGTCTTTCAACAGAAGGATGGGGTTTCTTAGAATTCAAGACTATAAGATACGTAAGTTGTCTGGGGTACGGTACTCTCCCGGACATTTTGAGAATAATCACACTGAAACACATTTTCAGCTATTCAAGACGTATTTTTCGATTCTTTTGTCAAACATTATTGTCTCAGAGCTTGTTAAAATACCAAAATTGATATAAAATATTAGCCTATAGGTTGTCCGGGGTACTCTTCCAAATATTTTGAGAATAGTCACTCTGAAAACACATTTTCAGCTATTCAAGAACCTTTTTCGACTCTTTTGTCAAACATTATTGTCTAAAAGCTTGTTAAAATACCAAAATTTCTATATAGGCTAGAGGTTGTCTGGATTACTCTCCCGGAAATTTTGAGAATACGGTAATTCCACTGAAACCACATTTTCAGCTATTGAAGACGTCTTTTTGACTCTTTTGTCAAACATTATTGTTTCTCAGACCTTGTCGAAATTCCAAATTTTCTTTTGGTTCTCCCGGAGAGGATCTATCCCCCTCCCCCCTCCTCCCACAGCTACGTCAATGTTTTTTTAATATAATCCCACTAAAATAACATTTTCAGCTATTCAAGACGTATTTTTTACTCTTATCAAACATTATTGTCTCAGAGCTTGTTAATATACCAAAATTGCTATATAGAGGTAGTCTGGTGTACTCTCCCAGAAATTTTGAGAATAATCACACTGAAAACACATTTTCAGCTATTCAAGAAGTATTTTTTTACTCTTGTCAAACATTATTGTCACTCAAGAGGTTGTCGAAATTCCAAAATTTCTTTTGGGTCTCTGGGAGGAGATCTATCCCCCTGATCCCCCCTCCATAGTTACGCCATTGGTGTTAGAGCCTCGGCGAGCAAGAGAGGGTGGCTGAGAATTGAGAGTGAGTAACTTATTCCTCTTGTGGCTTCAGGAGCCAGGAGGTTGCATGGAGGGCCGAAACCAGTTCTGCTTGTAGGTTATGTTGTCTGAAGTGTCATGTACTTTCACTTTCAACCGGTTTCGGTGCGCCAATGCTTATTCGTAGTAGCAGTAGTAGTAGTAGTGGTTCACTATTATCACAACGAATAATTATTCCAAGGTCGTGCCGAGTTCCTATTTTGTTTTTCCTGCTTTTAGCTGCTGCTACTGACGCCACCTGAAAATGTTGAATTTGATAAAATTAATATCCTTTGACTCCAGTTTTTAGGGTGATATTTTTTTTTTGTAGATTACGTCTTGGAGACTCCAGTTAAGGAGTATAAGACAAGTCAGATCAACAAATTATACACTAGGTACCATAATTACTTCAATTAGTTGAGGTGAGGCTTAATTTTGATGTGAAAGGAACTCTTGTACACTATAAAAAGCTTCATCAACTAAATATTTTTTCAATTGTTTTTTAAATATTTCTATATTTTCATGCTTATATTTCCTCTCGCCTATTATAAATACCTAATTTGAAAGTCAATTGGTGACATAAGTAATAAAGAATAGTAATAATAAAAATAATAACCCCCCCCCCCCCCCCCCTAGTAGGGTATATATGGTAATCACCAAAAAAGAGGAGATTTTTAAATGAGAGGGTGAAGGAGGAGGGTCGCAGTTAGCGGATAGGGACATCCCCTATGAAAATTAAAATTAATAAAAATAATCTTTTGAAATGTAATTGGCCTCTTTAATAAATATTGCTGGTTGAAAAATTACAAATAGGATTGGTAAACTTACAGAAAATCGACCATTTTTAATCAAAAGACAAGTCAAAATTTATGTATTTATTTATTGTGATAAAATTACAATGAATGTGAAGGAGCAACAGACTCAAGTCCAGAACTGCTCTCTTCACAAATTTTGAGTATTTGATTATTGTCCAAAACATTGAGGTTAACACAGACTAAAATTTGAGTTTATAATTGGGGATTCTTATAAAAACCTTCAAAAAGATGAGATTTCTATTTTCTGAAATCCCCCCGGAGCCTCATTTTTCGCCTCAAAATCCGGAGATCTTCGGGAAAATCCGGTGATATAGTAACCCTACCCCAGAGACAAAAGAAATTTTGGAATTTTAACAAGTCGTGAGAGATAATTTTTGACAATAGAGTCAAAGAACTTTGGAATCGCTAGAAATACGGGTCTAGAGGGACTCTTGAGATTCCGAGAGAGTAAGGAAAGTTTCATATACATAAACCCAAATACATAGGAGGAAAGGGGGGGGGGGTCAGAAAAGCCGAGTGAAAATAGTTCAATTAGGCCTTCTTTCAAGTTTGTGTACTTGAACAATGCTAAATTTTTAGCACAAGAGTTTGGATCTCCCATTGAGAAACTAGGTTAAAATGTGTTTTCAAAAGAACTTCCCCGGTGGAGCGCCTCCGAACCCCCTTTTACGAGAAAGAGCTATATATATTGTCTTAAATGATAATTATTTGTATTCTTACAGAACCCCCTTCTCCACCTATTCTTACAGGATATGGTGCTTAGAGCCTCCCCCCCCCCCACTAGCAGAATAACACTATTGGTCATGCCACCCCTGACTGCCCTCTAATGACACCAATAAATTATCGCAATAGTAGAAAAATAACTAAACAAATAAACATATAAAACAATTTAAACATAAATAATTGTTGATAATACTTTACAGGTGAATTTAAAACTTATTTATTCATGTGATATGGTAGCTATTTCGCATTGGTGTAATGCTTCCTCAGACACGGGTGAAGGTTTACTGAATCAAGCTTTAAAAATTGTGGTCATTTTTTTTGTAAATTATGTCTTGGAGACTCCTGTTAAGAAGAATAAGAAAAGTCAGATCAACAATTATACAATCATATACACTAATAATTACTATATCAATTAGTTGAGACGAGGCTTAATTTTGATGTGAGAGGAAATCTTGTACACTACAAAAAGCTTCAACCAAATTTTTTTTAAATTTTTCTTTAAATATTGAATATTTTCAAGACTCTTTAAATACTACGGTAGATAGCTTCTTGAAGAATTTCCTACCAATATAACTAGGTTTTTGTTTGAATAAGCTACTATTGTGACTCACCAAGTGATAATCTCTTCGGCTTCTTGTATTATAATCATGTAAGTCAAGATTTTGGTTAATATCACTCTTTTTTACATATAAAGTAGCTTCATACACATATAAGGAGGGTACAGTTAGGGGACCAGGTCTCTTGAACAACGGCCTACATGGATCTAATATATTTACTCTTTCCACACCTAACAGCTTTCTTTCGGATCTTGAACACCCTATCAAGGTTTTGTTTTGATGAATTACCTCATCTACTAAGATAGCATACCTAATATGTGACTGTAACAGCCCATGGTAAGCTGTAAAAAGTAACTTTTAGTCATTCAGTCTAGCGAGCTGTCTCAGGACAAATACCCCCGATGAAATTTTACAACATATTTTCTCAATGTATGAAGCTCAGGTCGATCGTCTATCCAACATAACTCCTGGAAAGGCAATGTTATATTCCTGGTCTAGTTGATTATCATTAACAAACACGTTTATAGCTCTATCTTCATTTGAATTATGTTTGTTTTTGAATTGAAGGTATTGGCATTTTGTAGTATTTATTGTTAATTTCATGGTTGTGGGCCAAGGTGGATTTGAAGATTTGCCGCCCCTGGGCTATCCACAATTTGCCCCCGCCCAAATTTTCTTTTTTTGCATAATAATGCATGGTTATAGTTTCATGTTAATTTTCTGTGGGCGAAGGACACAAGACACAATACTTCAAAACTGTTTTCTTCTTTACTAACAAATCAATGATATCATCATAATTTATTTTTTTCGTCATGTCAGATTAGATCTAAAAAAACTGCCGAACAATTTAAACGATCATGTGACATTGTTTACAATTTTTTTACAAAATAAACTTTTTAAAAACTTTTAGTTTTTGGAATAATTTGTTTATTTTTTATTATAATTTGCCACCCTCTGAATTCTACCACCCTAGGCTATAGCACATTCAGCCTATTTGTAAATTCAGCCCTAATTGTGGGTGAGGTGGGTGGGGAGGTTGTTATTATTACTAGACCTATTATTATTTTTATAATTATTATATATTTATTTTTTCTCAGTTATTATTTCCACTTTCTGTTCCTTTTCCTCAATTCCATCTAAGCTTTCGTTGGTTATTATTTTTTCTATCATTCCTATCCACGTTATCAAATATTCCTCTGATATCAAATAACATCCAGTGCCAAATATCCTCGAAATATCACTGTGAATGTAGGACTCGGTACCTAGCGCGACCCATGGCTCGACCCATGAGGGGACCTTCCTGCTATTCTAATGTTGACTTGTTAGTAACATTTAGTTTTTTCTTTTACTGTGGGCTTGTATTATTTCCTATTCAAATATTGTGTGGTGTAATTTTTTATTGCGTCTATGTACTACAAAAACAAAATATTGTGTACATTAATAAAAAATTGTATATTTTTTCAAAGTTTAATAGTAGTTCATATTAATAATTTAAAAGTACCTATCTTTTACCTTGGTAGATATCACAATCTTATATCAAAACTAACACTCTATTTCTATTTAAATAATTATGATTTTTACTTACTTATATGGGAGGGATGCATTATTTCTAAGGAGAAGCTTCATCATCAGCCTTTCTCTTTGGAAGTGAAATGCACCCCTCCAGTTGTGAGTAAAACCATAATTTCAATAGAAATACAGCGTCAGTTTTGATAATAGACTGTTCTTCAAATATTGGGAAGTGATAGCCGCGAGCCTTACCAGTATCTGTTCAATCAGATAGAGATACACTGCGTTCTCGTTGGTCCTGTTTATAACGGTGACCGATTAGATTGGCCAGCAAAAAAGACACGTTATCTGCTTTAAAATCACTTCCCGGTGGTTCGGAACCCACCTAAAACTGTAGGTCCAACTCATCAATCACCATCATCCAACTCATTACCCACGCACAGGTCTCAGACCTATGAGGGCTTCATCTCCCAGAAAAAATTTCGTAATGAAAACATCACTGAGTAGATATGAATTATTATTTTCTCACACACGGATATAGTCTATGTGGGGAAATATATTTATTTTTATTGTACTTATATCATAATTGTAATATATTGTGTGGAAATAATATCAATTCAATTTATCTTCTTGCAAATATATTTGAGGATTTATTTATTATTTATTATTTTTCTATTTGATTAGCGTCTACTATTTAGTTATTTTGTCTCCTATTTTTACTAATTTTTTCCGTTGTTTGCTGTTGTGTTTAGACTGTGGGCAGCAGTGGTGTTGTGTGCTGTTTACACGGTGTCGTGTGATGAGTACGAGTACGAGGATGAAATTTCGGCGCCCGCCCCGGTGCAGAAGGCGGCTCCGCCCCCGCCGAGGGGACTGTCGGCGCTTCAAAGGTCGGCCAGGGGTCCTGTCATAGGTCGGCCTCAGCCAAAGTCACTGGTTAGTACATTCAAAAACAAAATTACATATTGAGCAATAAAACATTTTTCTTTCAAATCAACACTAAAAAGTCTACTGAATTTTGATATTCATGTACATAACCTCATACAAAAGTACACCATGAAAACTATTTTGGAAAAGCCTAGAACGTATGTGAGTAGAATATTATTCAACGAATTTCGGGTTCAAACCATTCGACAGCTATACCTCAGTTGCATAACAAATTATATATTGAAATATGAAAATAAATAAGTGATAGCCGCGAGCCGTAGCAGGTATCTGTTCAATCAGAGAGATGAGCTGCGTTCTCGTAGGTCCCGTTTGTAACGGTGACCGATTAGATTGGCCAGCAAAAAAGACACTGTTCTCTGCTGTAAAATCACTTCCCGGTGGTTCGGAACCCACCTAAAACTGTAGGTCGAACTCATCAATCACCATAATCCCGCTCATTAGCCACGCACAGGTCTAAGACCTATGTGGGCTTCATTCTCAAAAAAAAAACTATTTTCGAATGCCATAAATTATAGATTAAGACCGAATTTAATAAAATATAAAATTAAAATAAAATTAAATTGCTTTAATTTTACATTGAAATTGTACATTTCAATTTTAATAATCTATCAACATTTTGTCGCCGTTACAGACAAAATCAACCACAACCACTACGCCAGAACCGCCTCCTGGTGACGAGTACGACGACGAGCCCGTCGACGAGGAGCTGTCCTCAGACGAGGAGCATTCGCAGACGACGACAACGACGGAGGCGGCCAAGAAGGGGCTGAAGGCTGGCGTGCGGCCGTTCCGCAGCAACACTGACCTCCTCGAGACGCTGAAGCGTCGCCGTCAGCAGGTCGGCCAACATGGCAGTTCTACCACCACACATCTCCCACCAAGCACCGAAAAATCGTACAAGAACAACAGCAATGGACGCCGGAATAAGGTAAGCTGTGAGACTGCATATTTAAGAAAAATAATTATTTTCCTACAGTGACCAAAAAAAAAAAAAAACTATAGCACACAAAATAGTTTATTCCTGCACCAGTGCGGAAAAGTAAATTCCAGTAGTTTTCCGCACTCCAGATGTGGAACCTAACAACACAAAATAGTGAGCATGTAATACGTAGGTTCCCTATTCTGCATTCAAAAATAGGTTGGCTACGCTGCTTCAGCTACGAAATACAGTCAGCTGTAGTTGTTGTTGAAATTGATTTGATTGGAAGATAGGTTATGTGAGGAATTGTCAGGTTATCTATGTCCTGTTTTGTTCTGTTTAAATTACTTTATACGTTACTGTAGGGAAAATGTAATGTATAATTTGAGCTCAAAGTATTGTTTCTGCACTCAAGAAACTTTTTTGACTCATCTTCGGCTCATAAAAAAACTGTTTCTCTCGGTGCAGAAAACGCCACTTTGCACTCTAGTTACACAAATAGCTATTGTGTAACTATTGCACGAAGTAGTTCTTTGCTTCATGAGAGGAAAGCATTATGCTCTAGCTGAAGGCGAGTGCGGAATAGTTTCTCAAGTGCAGCAAAGATACTTTCAGCACAAGTTACACATTCAATTTTTCCTACAGTAGGCACACGTGGAGTGCGACAAAGTAAAATGAGTGCGGAATAGTCAGCTGGTTGCAGCATAGTAAAATTATGCAGGAATCAGCTGTTTTGCATTCTTTAATGAGTGCATAAATATCCTTTTTGTCAGGTAACTGTAGGAAAATTTTTATTTTGTAAGGTAAGTATATTACATCAGAGGTGTAGCGCTGAAATTGGCTGTGTTGGAGCTGTGATTATCCCGTTCAGTGGATCATTCAGTTACACAGGCATGTAGCCAGAATTTCCTTTCGTGTGGGGCTGAAATTTTTGTATCCAGACCGGGGGGGGGGGGGGTAATTTTGGAAGTTTGTCCCATAAAATAAGCGTCTTGTGTCTTTTTAAAGTTGAAAATCTTTCTAAAGATGCCATGAATTGTTTACAATTTAGGGGAAAATAGTGCACAGATTTTAACTTGAATGGTCTTTTTCACTGAAATTACCTTTTCCAGAAATTTTTGAGAAACTTGTCTCTCAAAACAAGCGTTTTGTGTCTTTATGAAGTTGAAAATCTTGCTAAAGATGTCTTGAATTCGTTATAATTTAGGGAAGCTAATGCACAGATGGGTTTTTCCATTGAAATTGTCTCAACAGTTAAAACTAAATCTTAAATGTAAATTGAAGAGTCAGAACAAACTCTCAGTAATCAAATTAGAAGAAAAACAATATTCGAAAAGTTTATAAATTTTGACACCCCCTAGGCTCTTAATTTCATACATCCTAGGGCTTTAGGGCTCTTATGCTCTTAAGATTTGTAATACTAATCTGTATAATAGGAGAGAATACAGGTGTGTTTGTATGTGTGTTTTTTCTGTATTACGGATTTCACAAAAAACTGCAATGATTTGGAACACTAAATTTGGCACATAGCTTCCTCCAAACTCGAATCAGTGCACCTAGAAACCCTTTTTTTTAGTTTCCTTTTAGACTTTCCCAAAATTAATGTTCAAATAATTCCACTTATCTATATAAATAAAATTAGAGTTTTGTCTGTACATTTATCAGAATTATATATTTTTTGGTTATTTTTACGTTTTATACATTAAAGAAGTCGAAACAAGTCTTATCTCAATTTCTGTATGTCTATCTGTTTGTCTGTCTGTCACGGCCCCAAAGGCATTTTACGCGGCCTTCTCCTGAAAAACGAGAGCATCGATCGGGATTTAAGTTATTTAACAGTATTGAAAACTATTTTGACAATGTCTTTAGCTATAAAAACTAAATTGCTTTTTTTTACAGAATAATAAACGTTTAAAAACCAAGTATTTTGCGATTTTGGATACATTTCTTCCAAGTTTTATTACCACGTTTTATTACCGAGAGCATCGATCGGGATTTAAGTTATGAAATTTTCAGGCATAATGTAGAATAGTCCCGAGATAGTTCCTGTGAAGGTTGGGAGTTCAAAAATCCTTGCTAAAGGACACAAAAAGGAGAAATCTATCCTTAAAGGAACAGCTGATAGAAATCAACTGTTTTTAATCATATGGTGGGCCCTTAGCGCTGTCTGCAGACTTGTGTAGTCGGAGCATTGCAGTCATGTAGGAAACATATATGACTGGTTAATCAAAGCTAAATATGTCCATTATTTCTTTGGTGAAAAAATTTTTTTTTTTTATTTCAATTTATCCAAACAAGAATTAACATTTTAGGAAGGTGCGGTTTGTGCTAGGCTCTTGGGAATTCGCCAGTTAGCACTATTATAACTAAGATACCGTTGCAACGCACGGATGAACCGCTAGTGGACACTATTGCTGTTTTATGATGTGTCTAGATACAGGAAGCTCATAGTAGAACAGCTGATAACATAATACATCACTAAGGTGATAAGATAGATGACATTATGCCGATGTCTCTTAATCCAAAGCAACAGATTAGCTCTGTATCAATATTACATCTGCTAATTACCCAGCGACATGCAAGCTTACTTTCTTATTCCGTGTATTGAGTTTTCCCTGTAATAAATTATTCTAAAGAACTAAATACAATACTATGGTGGTGGGTAGAGCTGCAAAGCTGCTAAAAAGGTTGCCAAAGTTGCTAAACACAAATACTTTACATAATCAGTGCAAAAACAGTTTATTTTTGGTGAAATTCTCTTTTAAACAGATGAACGGTATGTTATAAACACTGAATGGTATAAATACTGTATGGTATTTCACTCTTTTTTCCCAATTTCCTAATTTTGTGACCACTGCCTCAAGTTATCTTACGAGGAAAGAAAAACTTTAAACTGGGCTCCTGGGTAAGACCGGATAAAATGCTAGTATTCAATACTAGCTTTAGGGGCTATACTCGTAATAGGCTCTTATACTCGTAAGAGTCTTTAAAGACAATTGTTCAATTGTCAGTAACTTCGAACTAACTTGTCTTTAAAGAGTCTTGAAAATATAGAAATATTTAAAAAACAATTGAAAAAATATTTAGTTGATAAAGCTTTTTATAGTGTACAAGAGCTCCTTTCATATCAAAATTAAGCCTAAGCTCAACCAATTGATATAGTTATTATGGTAGCTTGTGTATAGTATTGTATAATTGTTAATCTGACTATCTTGTCTTCTACTCGTTAACTGGAGTCTCCAAGACGTAATCTAAAAAAAATATATATATTTGCAATACTTACTTTACAATATTTGATGGTTTTTCTTACTATTTTTTCAATAATTTCAGATCGCTGATCAGACTGGCAGTGACTCGAATCGCAAATCGTCGACAACAAACGCCGCTGGAGCTGGAACTGGAACGTCGTCTGGAGCTGGAAGACGGTTTTCGTCACGTGGTCAACGACCGGAAGCTAACAGCCAGGAGCCGGTCGCCACTTCCAGCGAAGAAACGCAAACGCCGCGGTCATCCCGGCTATTCGGAGGACGCAGCAGGAAATTCTAAACGCAGTACACTGACAAACCATGTTAACCTTGCCATATATTCGTCGGTCGATCCGGACGCTACGAAACAACTGTAACAATTTTTATTTGTTACTCGAGGAATTTTGATAAATTAAAAAAATTCACACTGTTTTCAGAACAAAATGTGAATTGGTAATACAACAAATTATGTATATTCCTAGAAAACCTTATGAAAGCGGCCCAATTTTTGGGGAGAGAGAGTAAACTCAATAAACCATTTGATAATCAAATTATGATGAATTTAAAAAAATTACGTTGTATCAACAACAGTAAGTGAATTGGTAACGCAAACAATTGTGTATATTCCGGGGAAACCTGGTGAAAGATGCTCAATTTTTTGGGGGAAATACAGTAATCTTAGTAAAACATTTAGTTATAACCTCGTGAAAATTGTCTCAATTTTTGGTAAAATAACGTAAGCTTAATAAGCAATTTTTAGTTTTATAAATTATAATGAATTTAAAAAAAACGTTGTTTTGACAACAGTAAGTGAATGATATTTTTTGTTGGAATTAAGTATTGTATTATTGCTCAGTAATAAAAATCGAATTGGGACAGAATTTGGAAGGCTTTTTTGCCAAAATGTAACAGATTTGTAGTAAATATCATTGAATTTCCCTGGATTATTTTAATATTAGTAGAATAATGTTTTCAAATTGATCAATTCCTTATCGAGAGAAAGTTGAGTAATTAGGTTTATTCCTTCAATTTTTCTAACAATCTGTGCAATCGACAGTTGTTATCGTTTAGATGATGCTATCTTTGAATGTAATCAACTTTAAATTGACATTTTGTAAATATCAGTTTAATGTTTGTTTGAAATTTGAAAGAAAATTGTGTAGATTTTAGTTCTGTATCAAATACCAGTAATCAAAATTAGATTATTTTGTTTGTTATTCCATCTAGACTAATATCACATAGAATAAAGTACTTTCTACTACCCTCATTAACCAGAATATATAAAACCATAAATATAAAATTAATTTACATGTGTATTTATTCCTACTCAGATCAAGCATGTGAGAAGGAATGAATAGTATAACGTTTTGAAAAATTCCAAATGAATATATTTATTCATAAATTAATGGAGAAGTTTCAATGAAAAACTACAGATACTAATAAATAAAAAACAATAATAAACAAAATTTAAACCCCAATTAAGAACATAGTCAATGCATTCTAGGAATTGCATTGTAAAACTACTAAGTTTTAAATGATTTACTTATATTCTTGAAATAATTATCTGTAATATGAATTTAAATTGGTATGAACAAGAACACTAAAATTGTGTTCAAATCTAATTAATTTGAGGAAAAATCCTGAAATATGTTGCCACATTATTGAAAATTTCTGTTCAATTCCTTATAATAACATACTTTTGAATTGTTTAACTTAAATGACTAATTATTGAATAAAGTTAAAATGTGGATCCATATTTATACATTTTGAAAGTATTTGTTCACATTGTCATCAATGATATTAATCTATAAGATCATTAATATTATAGATAATTCAATTTAAGACCATTCAAATGACTCGATTAAATTTTGAGTTTTCAAATAGGCCACTGTATCCTCTACTGTTAAGTATTCTTTAAGACTTAACCTTTAAGATCTAACTTTAAGATCTTAACCTTTAAACCTATTTCAAGATTAAATTAACGTCTATTTATGTAAATTATAAGAGTGCTTGTTAGCCATCAAATATTAAACATTTCTATATTCGACTTCATTTTACAACATGAGTGATATTGAATGATGAAACATACATTTTCTTACGATAATAAATTGTTACCAATCAAAATTCGTGAATAATTTATGTATGAAATAAGTAGATTTATTAAAAATGTTCTATTTTTTTTTATTTTTTTTGTTCTTCAAGTGTCGCTTAGTTATCAAATTGTGTATAAATGATGGCGTTCAAATTGTACAGTTTGTAAAGATTTATAAAAAAAATGTATTGATAAATAGATGTAAGTTTAGAATTTTTAGTAATTTTTAAGTCGGAATAAAATTGAAAATTAAGCTTGAGTATTGTGATATTATTTCTATCGTATAAGTTACCTGAACCAGCACATTCTAAAAACTGACATTGAACATTTTCTTTGGGTAAAATGAAAAATCCTAGAGGTTCACTACCAATTTTTAGTATAGGTGTACCAATTGCATTCAAAATAGCGCTCATCGATACCCTGATATAAATATAGATTTTTTGTAGGATGAAGCCTACATAGGTCTGAAACCTGTACTTGTGTAATGAATTGGATTATGATGATTGATAAGTTGGACCTACAGTTTTAGGTGGGCTCTGAACCACCGGGAAGTCCTTTTACGGCAGCAAAGAACGGTATTTTTTATGGTGATTGGTTCCGCGGTGAGCATAGTGTTTATGCGATCGTGATGTTCAGTACCGAGCGCTCAAGATTGCGCTTGGATGGGTGACCGTGCTTGAATGACGTGATGTTATAAGCTTTATTATCACTTACCTGGTGTTACGGAACCCATCTAAACGTCTACGTCCTACAAGTACCCCATAACATGGCACAAACGGCGAGGTGGAACTACCCGTAAGGGTGTCGCCACTAATAAAAACCATACGCTTATTATTATTATTTGCTAGCCAAGTCAAAGCGGTCACCCTCACAAGTGCAGCCTAAACGTTTGTGTCTTATCTCATCTGACTGAACAGATATCTGACAGCCAGTACAGTTTGTAGCCAATCACTTCCCATTATTTATAAACAATTCCCACATATTTACCACGGATAATTGACCGAACAAAGAGAGGTCTCTGTTTCAAGTCGACCTGTTTGTAACGCATTTTAGTGCTTGGACCAAATCTATGAAAATTTTAGCATCTTTCTTCAAGGAATGCCCAGGATGTGTGTGTGAGGATTTTCAAAATTTGCTTGCACTTAAAGGTAACTAATTTGCTGTAAATGTACCTAACAACATGTGATATACACAACTTTTGTTACAATAATGAATAATAAGACGAAATTGTCACTACCACATTTATTTTTTTTATTTTTTTTGTAGATTACGTCTTGGAGACTCCAGTTAAGGAATATAAGACAAGTCAGATCAACAATATTATACACTATATACCATAATTACTTCAATTAGTTGAGGTGAGGCTTAATTTTGATGTGAAAGGAACTCTTGTACACTATAAAAAGCTTTATCAACTAAATATTTCTTCAATTGTTTTTTAAATATTTCTATATTTTCAAGACTCTTCAAAAACTGCGGTAGCTTGTTGTAGAATTTCCTACCAATATAACTAGGTTTTTGTTTGAATAAGCTACTATTGTGACTCACCAAGTGATAATCTCCTCGGCTTCTTGTATTATAATCATGTACATCAAGATTTTGGTTAATATCATTCGTTTTTACATATAAAGTAGCTTCATACACATATAAGCAGGGTACAGTTAGGAGACCAAGTCTCTTGAACAACGGCCTACATGAATCTAATCTGTTTACTCTTTCTATACACCTAACCGCTTTCTTTTGGATCTTAAACACCCTATCAAGATTTTGTTTTGATGAATTACCCCATACTAAGATATCATACCTAATATGTGACAGTAAGAGCCCATGGTAAGCTGTAAAAAGTAACTTTTTGTCATTCAATCTAGCGAGCTGTCGCAGGACAAATACCCCAGATGAAATTTTAGAACATATTTTCTCAATGTATGGAGTCCAGGTCAATCGTCTATCCAACATAACTCCTAGAAATGCAATTTTTTCTTCCTGGTCTAATTGATTATCGTTTACAAACACGTTTATAGCCCTATCTTCATTTAAATTATGTTTGTTTTTGAATTGAATGTATTGGCATTTTTTACTATTTATAGTTAATTTCAACTAAACAAGTTAATTAAAACTTCGAGAACTAGTTTCGGTTGTTACACCATTATTAATCTCAATCCCAATCTCAATAATGGTGTAACAACCGAAACTAGTTTCTCGAAGTTTTAATAAATGTGGTTGTGACAATTTCGTCTTATTATTCATTATGGATACCTTCCACAATATCACCTTCGCCATACTAAGAAAGTTTTTTTACAATATTTGCCAACTGTGCAAGATCTATGATAGTAGATAGTAGGTACCGGTAGTTCTGTGAACAGTAGACCTCACGCCCAAGAATAAGGGTGCTTGCATACTCGAAGAACTCAATGACGATAATCATCATCGCAAAATTAAACACAATCATCAGACCTAAACCCCTTGATTCAATTTGCGTAGTGTAACCTATTTCATGTCTGTTTTTCGCAAAAGTTCACTCCAACACATCAAAAAGGTTGTGTTTTCAATTTGCGAGACAGCTGATTGATCAAATTAGATTTCAGATGTCTGAAGAATGAATCTATAAAACAATATTAATTAAATTTGTATGTCATTCACTTAGTAATCACTTGTCATTATAGGTACTTGATTGAAATATTAGAAATGATTTGTTTCTCTCAAACAAATATTTTATTCTTATGAATAATAACTTTATTCATATGAATAAAGGGGCCCGAGGGCTATCTATGAATCTGATTATTATTGCAGATGATGGGGAAACTCATTTTAAAAATCATATGTTCATATAGAAGGAGGTCTAAGAGCTTTACTCTCTTCCTTTTAATATCCTTCAAATGCAAGCAAATTTTGAAAATTGTCACACATACATAGCTGGGAATTTCTTAAAGGAAGATCCATGCAAAATTTCATTGAATTCGGTCCACGCGTTTAGCTGTAAATAGAAAGACAGAGAAACAGAGACTTCTCTTCGTTCCGTCAATCAATAAAAGCTATCTATTATAAATATACTGGCAGAGAAAGTTTTCCCAAGCAATTATTATGGAGGATACTTGTCATAAATTTAAAGTCAAACCAAACCAATTTTCTATATCCTTCTTATATCCTAAATCCTTTCTGTATCCTATATCCTACTCGTCCTAATCATATCCTACTCATATTCCTATATCCTAACCAGTGGCGCACCCATAAATGTTATGTACGGGGGGGGGGGGGGTGTGCTGGAAGTGAAAACAAACTATTGGACTTGTCAGTGTGTCTCTCCCACCCCCCCCCCCCAGATCGCCCCTTAGAAAGGGAGAGTCATGAGAGCTGTTTCCTAAGAAAGTTCAAATAAATAGTATTAGTACTTGTTATTTCATAGATCATACTCAGCTTTAACAATGCTCAGACTAATGAAATATAAGTCGTCTCTGTAATGTTCCACCAAATTCCTAAACTATATTTTTCTCAATTATTGTCTCTTCTCGTTTGTTATATTGTTTTCCCTCAGAGAGGTCATTAGCAACTGCCTTGCGATCAGGATAAGGATAGAAAGCCTCCATTTGAACAATACTGAATTTGTGAATCAGATTGGAAAACAATCTTGAGAGAATAATCTTGAAGTATTCTAAAAAAACATTAATACTTTATTATCCTATGTAATTAATATTTCTACTTGATGTTATCTGTTGACGATACTGTTTTATAGTCATTTAGTGTAATTTAGAGACTGATGAAGCTTCTCATTAGAAGCGAAATGCATCCCTCCCAAATAAGTGAGTAAAAATCATAATTCAAACTTTCATATAGAAAGTGTTAGTTTTGATATTAGACTTATAAAATATCTCAGTTATTACGCTAATTAAAGACTTATCTTGTTTTATTCAATTTCTCAGTACTTTTAAAAATTAGAAACTCTAGAAATTTTTAATTGAATGAAATGGATATAATAAGGATAACTGTCAACTACAGCCACTTCTGTAACAAAGCTTTATAATATGAACTTTGTAGTTATTTTATATAAGCTGCCTAAAGTCTATGTTTATAATATGAACCTTTTCCTTTATTTTGATGAGAGGAATGAATTGGGGGAGTATTCCTCGTTAAACACTCTGTTTTTTTTTATTATTCTGTATATCATTATTGTATTACTTTATTTATCTATTTTGCTTTTACGACATCATTGGACCACTTAAGTCAATCATTTCCTGGTCAATCATTCCCTTAATAAGTTCTCTTTCCGCATTGTCCAGTACTTTTTCATTCGTACTGATTTTCATCGTCGTTCATCATCTATAAATACTATTTGTACAGTCTGCCGGTTGTCTATTTTCAGTATGAATCTTGTTTTTCTTTTTCCTTTAAGTTTCTTTAGATTTTCGGCTTTGTTTTTCAAATCATCCAGGACCATTTCCAGTTCAATCAAATCCTCTTTAACTTCCCTAATACATCCTAATTATTGCTTCATACACCATGTACCCAAGTTTCTCAGTTCTGTAATGTTTTCCATGATAGGGCCTACTTGATAATGATAACAATCTAATATCTATTATAAACTTAAAAAACACTTTTAAATGGAAATTGATTCACGTTATGGCGTGACGGCCGTTTCGCTCTGTTGTCTAGAGCATCATCAGACGACCCACAGTACACATAATCTAATATCAAAACTTAAACTGTATTTCTATTTAAATTATGAGTTTTACTCACTTATGCCGGAGATACTGGGAGGATGCATTTCACTCCTGTATAAGTGAGTAGAAATCATAATTTAAATAGAAATACAGTGTCAGTTTTGATATTAGATTGCTTCTTTATTGTTCTCCTTGATAATATGGTTTCTGGTGTCCGAAGAATGTAACCAACGTTTTTCTCTTTTTTTTCGGAGGATGAAGCCCACATAGGACTGAGACCTGTGCGTGGGTAATGAATTGGATGATGATGATTGATTTTTTTGTAGATTACGTCTTGGAGACTCCAGTTAAGGAGAAAGATTGGCTCACTGCAGACCATTGTTTGTTGAAATAAGGATATTAACCATAATAAACTTGTACATATATACTGTTCTATTATACAAAAAAAATAACTTGACTAAGCATCACCTCAGAAGGAATATACACTCTCATAACACTAGGGGTAACGGAAATATTGATACACCTTTCTGTAGACTAGCCAGGTCGCAGAATAGCTATGATATTGTTGGAGTGAAAATGTTCAATAAATTGCCACAAGAGTGGATAGAAGCTCCATTTCAAGTTTTCAAAAATAGGCTGTACAGTTGGCTAATTAAAAACCCTTTCTACTCTGTAAATGAATTTTTAGAATTTCAAATGTTATTCTATAAAATAGGCCTTGATTATTTTAACCTAGTTAGTAAGTTTAACCTTAACCTTAAGTTTAACCTTAATAATTATTGTAAGTTTCAGTTCTTAATATTACTATGTTCTGACTAAGCTATGTATGTTATGACTTTGTTATGCATGACCATAGCTAAGCTGATTTGACGTTGTCTATAACTGTAACCTATGTTGAATGACAATAAAATTATATTTATTTTATTTATAAGACATGTCAGATTATTGAGATGATTGATGATCGATGAGATGGACCTACAGTTTGATGAGATTGATGATCATGATTGATGAGATGGACCTACAGTTTTAGGTGGGTTCCGAACCACCGGGAAGTGAGTTTACAACAGAGAAAAGTGTCTTTATTGCTGGCCAATCTTATCGGTCACCCTTAAAAAAAGCGCCCAGGAGTTTCGTAGCTTATCTCTGAACAGATACCTGCTACGGCACTCGGCTATCACTTCCCACATAATCCTTTTTTTCCTTGTAGTTTCTATGGTTGAGTAATAATTGTTATTATATAACAATATTATTTTAACTTTTGTTATTATATACATAAATAGTCTATTATAATTATAATATTATTCTCTTGACAAACTAAAAGCCTCAAACTAATTTGGTTAGATTACTCTTTAGCCTACTATATTTAGGGAAGTGATAGCCGCGAGCCGTAGCATGTATCTGTTCAATCAGATAGAGATAAACTGCGTTCTCGTAGGACCTGTTTGTAACGGTGACCGATTAGATTGGCCAGCAAAAAAGACTCTGTTGTCTGCTGTAAAATCACTTCCCGGTGGTTCGGAACCCACCTAAAACTGTAGGTCCAACTCATCAATCACCATCATCCAACTCATTACCCACGCACAGGTCTGTCCTATGTGGGCTTCATCCTCAAAAAAAAAAAATTCACTATAATTCAGAAAACCCTCCATTCAGTTGCAGTAAAAATGTTAATTTGAGTTTTATTCTGAAGTAGTAAGTTTCAAACACATTTTCCCTTGCATAAAAATTGAAAAATCCAACTGTCACAGAAGAAGAATTTCTTGATTCTTGTACATCCTATTATTGAATTCCATGGAAAGTAATATTATTATTGATTGTATGGCTGGAAATACTTCTTATTGAAAGTACACAACTGGTTAGCCTTGGAATATTAAAGCTAAGAACAAGACTTGCCTAATAACTAGACACAACGAGCAGTCGTTGAATGTTGGGTACCGGTTTTAATAAATAATAAAGCGTGTTTTAAAATAACTGACATGCGTGTACTTCATGCTCATTATTTGTACTTTGTCCCTTTCTTTTGCAGACTGCATACTTTAATTGAAGATTATTGCTATTAAAATAGAGGAATTCCATTATTTCCAGTAAAATTCCATTAGTCTAATACAAAACGAATTAATCATCCATGGAATTTATTACCTTCTATTAATAATCCTAATGATTGAATACAATAATTTTTATTTGCGATGTTTTCCATGTCGATATAACTTACTTGATGGACAATCTAATATCAAAACTGACACTGTGGCCTATTTCTTTTCAAATTATGAAATTTTTACTCACTTATACTGGAGATACTGGAGGAACGCATTTCACTTCTAAAGAGAAGCTTCATAAGCCTCTTGTTCAGTCTCGTCATCTCGTCTCGCCTCTTCAACACTTTAGAAGTGAAATGCATCCCTCCAGTATCTTTTTTTTTATTGCTGGGTGATGCCCACATGAGTCCGAGACTTGTGCGTGGGTAATGAAGTGAATGATTACATAGATGCCAGACGAAGGAGTGGAATTCGAACCCACGACCGCCTAATCGACAACAAGCTGACGTTGCGAGCCTGAATCAACTGCGCTAAGCGGCCCGTCAAATAAGTGAGTAAAAATCATAATCTGAATCGAAATACAGTGCCAGTTTTGATATTAGAAAATTTTTATTTTATTATTTTTTTTCTAGAGCATAAAGCCCACATAGAACTGAGACCTGTGCGTGGGTAATGAGTTGCATGATGATGGGTCGGAGCTAATGCTTTAGGTGGGTTCCGAACCAGCGGGAAGTGATTTCACAGCAAAGAACTGATTTTCTTTTGAGAAATCAATCGGTTACCCCTACAAAGAGGGCTGAGATTCTTTATTTTCTAAAATTCTGCAACTTTTGCTGTGCTGTGGACTGAATCCTTTCAGGGATGTTCAAAGGTGATCACCCCCACAGACAGACATTTTTTGAATCTCATCAAGCCTTGAGGCATAAATCTTTTGAAGCTGAAGGAAATGAATTACATTTGGGAGGATAACCAGAAATGTGATAACCTTGATGTGATCAGGGTGCTCAGTCACAAGCGCTAGGGACTGCACTCGGAAGGGTGACCGGTGAATAAGAACATGACGTTATACCTGCTTTATTATATCGCTTACGTGGTAGTTCGAATCCCACCTAAGACTGCAGGTTCTCCATCGATGTCATTGTCATCCATTTATTACTCATGCAAAAGTCTTATAGGCTCTTGTGGCCATCATCAGCACGAAAAAAATGTCTGAAGGATCTGAAGGACAGCAGCAATGGCTAGAAATTTTTGAAGAAACAACTAATAGATTATCTAACCGTTCTTAAAACCATTTTTTGGAATATATCTATCTAATATTTATCTATTCCGTCTGGCATCTATATGTGTTATTCACCTCATTACCCACGCACAAGGCTCGGACTCATGTGGGCATCATCAGCAATAAAAAGAAATCACATTGAGACTTTCAAATTTGATGGATTCGACTACAGTTCTATTTATTTTTCAGGACATATAATATGAACCTGAATAAATTGATTAAATTTTATGCTGAGAAAAAAGTCCACACCTGAATAATCAGCATTTTATTGAATTCAATGTTTAAATAATTACTTTAATATAAAAAAAGAACTGTCAAAAGCATAATTGAAGTATCTAGCACTTTTTATTTGTGTGACAGAAAAATGCATTCATAAATGAATATATAATTTAAGATAATTACAAGGTGGCTTGAATCATGGGGATAAAAAATAGTTGTGTGAAAACAATTTTTTTTTTTTTGAGGATGAAGCTCACATAGGTCTGAGACCTGTGCGTGGGTAATTAATTTGATGATGGTGATTGATGAGTTCGACCAGCGGATACTAAGTTTAGGTGGGTTCCGAACCACCGGGAAGTAGGCCTGCTATCAAAATAATAATTATTGTTTACTCAGACAATGAGTTTCTAGCATGTGGGTCCGGTTCCTCTATTGACAATAATATTCAAAAACTGGACAATAAAACTAAAGCTTCATTGAATTTTACTGCGGACTGATGTTTAGTTTTAAGGTATATTTTGTATTGTTATATTACAATAATTATTGTATTCTTGACGTTTCCGATTGCAATGTATGTGCTTTAAAGGAATTAAAACATTCTTATTCTTATAAAACTTTGACACACAAGTGTATTTTTGAAATGAATGAGTTTATTTATAGAATTTTAAAGCAGAGAACAGAGTTTTTTTGTTGTACAACCCAATCCGTCACCCTTATAGAGAGGGCCCAGGAGAGCGTTGCTCATCTAATCAGATACCTGCTACTGCCTACGGCTATCACTTCCCATAAGTTTGAGAGATTTTTGTTACGAAAAAAATTCTAGGGGTATCCTCGAAGTTGAAAAACAAAGTTATTCATCATCTTAAATTATTGTAAGAGAAATTTCTCTTCTTCCGCTGTGAGCTATAGTAATAAAGTAATATTGTAGTGTACTATAAATAGTGTCTAGAGGCTCTGATTACAGACGATGGACTTAGCCTACCAGATTTGAGACGCAACCCACTATACACTAGTGTATCAAATGCTGTCGATAATAAACGCTGCTGGCAAAGTGACGTTGTAATTCTACAACTAGAATTAACTAATATTAGAATATTGACACTGTATCTCTTTGTGTATTTTGTTTTCCTTCCAACTAATGTTTAAGAAATGTTTTTTTCACTTCTGAAAAGTGACGAGAAGCGTCATCATCCGGCTGTGGGTACATTGTCAATTAACATGCAAGATTGTTTAAGAAATCTGTGATGTTTTCCATGACGAAATACTTAATGAACAATCTAATATTAAAACTGACACTGTATTTATCTTTTATATATAATTTGTTTTACTCACTTATATTGGAGATGCTTGAGTGATGCATTTCACTTCTAAAAAGGCCGACGAAGCTTCTTTTTAGAAGTGAAATGCATCCTTCATGTATCTCCAATATAAGTGAGTAAAACAATATATAAAAGTGAAATACAGTGTCAGTTTTAATTTTTTTTTTTTTGAGGATGACGCCCACATAGGTCTGAGACCTGTGCGTGGGTAATGAGTTGGATGACGGTGATTGATGAGTTGGACCTACAGTTTTAGGTGGGTTCTGAACCACCGGGAAGTGATTTTACAGCAGAGAACAGACTCTTTTTTGCTGGCCAATCCAATCGGTCACCCTGAAAAAGAGCGTCAAGGAGTTTCGTAGCTTATCTCTGATTGAACTGATACCTACTACGGCACTCGGCTATCACTTCCCATAATTGTCTCTGCTGTCAGCTGAAACCTATCAGAAAACATTATAAATACTATACTATAAAATACTATACTATAAATACTATACCACACTGTACTAGAGCGTTGGCATCTGCTCTAGTTGTTTTCTGGCAGTTCGCCATTACGTGTTTTGACAAAGTTGAAAGTTTTTGTTAGTTCTCAATTTTGTCAAGTTGTGCAAAAAAGGTTAACTGGTAAGCCTTTCAACCCTTATAGGCCTAAGTTATATTCTTAAATGATAATGTTGAAGGAATCATTTCACCATGTGATGTCTTCTTTATTAAATATAGCGTATTAAAAATTCAAAAGTTAGGTGCACAAACCGGACCCCCAACAGTTTCCTAAACTGGACCCCTCACATAATGTGTGATGTTTTATGTAAAAACAGGTCTAATTATACTTTTCCAAATCTAGGGGTGCCCACCCCCCCCTAAGCCTCATGACGCACCCCCCCCCCCCTAAATTTAGCACCAAACCCCCCCCCCCCCCATAAATTAGGCCCCCCAGAAAAAATGCGTAAAAAGCCTTTCTAAAACTAAAAAAAGATTTTTATAACTATTGAAAAAATTCAAACCCAGTCGATAATATACAAAATGTATGTATATTTCTTGAGATTCTTTACATAGGTAACATTTTTTTTTAAAGGCAAAAAAGAACCTATCAATGAAATGAATATATGAACTAAGAATTTGAACCTAAATGGTTTTTAAACAATAAAATATTATTACAAATACACAATGTTCAATAAAAATGAAAAACCTATAAGTTTATACCAATTACATTAAGGTTAAATAATTCTACAAAGTTGTTCCTTTAAAGGGAGTGAAAACAATGAGTTAATAACTTCATTTGTAAAACACAAAAATTCAAAATACTAAGTCATTTATTGGACAGTAGTTAAACAACAGGTTATTTACTTAGTGTAGTAAATACTTCCAAAGAATGTTGATGAGGTTGAGGGCATGTTTAATGTTGTGCTTTGAACGATGGTGATACTGACCTTGCTGCAATATTCAACCAGTGGTCATTCCATGACAACATCATCAAATCATGTTAAGTTCTTTTAAAATTTCTACCAGCTATTAATTCGCTTTCAATGCTTCAAGTTATCAATTCTATTGAATTAATGGTATATTTTTAGTCCTTATTGTTTCTACTCCTACATTTTCGTACTATTATTACTCTATGTTTCCTCCAAGTGTTTTAATTCTATTATTCATTTTTTTTATTACATCAATTAATGGCATCTTTGTTGGATCCTATGATGCTCCTGTATGCGGACATAATTTCACAATGAAATTATTTGCATACAGTATTATTTCTGCAGATACTTTTTTTGTAACATTTTCTTTCTTGTACATGATAGTTAAGTTGATCTAAGTAATTTTTTTCTTTGTAACTTCTTGGTTTCTCTCCTAATAATTGATAGTTTTATAATTATTATTATTTTCTATCATGTATAATTTTTTTTCTGTGTATTTTTTTGCTTGTTTGTATTTGCGGAAATAAAGATTATTATTATTATTATTATTATTATTATTATTATTAGTAGTAGTAGTAGTAGTAGTAGTAGTAGTAGTAGTAGTAGTATCTTTTGGGAGAATTTATGTATGGATGAAGTACATAAAAGGCGCACATTTCATGTGTAGTTATTTACAACACTACAACACACAATCGAAAGAAGTGTCTTTCAAAAGCAAAATAAAGACATAGTTATGAAAAATTACTGAATTTTTAGTATTTAGTAAGTTTTTCAAAAGCAGTTCTTACTTATTAGTAAGTAGTTATCGTAAAATACATAAAAAACATCAACAGTTTGAAGTCAAACATTTTAAATTTGTAGGCTGTGACCATCTACAAGTTAGCTAGGCACCTTCTAAGCTTGTTAAATCTATCTCTCTAAACCCCACATAGAAGTTTTTGTCTTTGGGTTGAGGAAACAGAAAACCTTTCAATTATTTTCTTCGTTAGAAATAGACTCAAGTACATCTTTTTCTGCAGCCAGAACCATTAGATTGGACAACCATGAGTCTCCTATAGCTGATCTGAGTCTGTTTTTGATAATTTTAAATCGACTTATTGCTCGTCTTTCTGCTGATTAACTAGTAACTGTTAAGAAGAGTAAAGTTGTATAAACCACTTTCAGAGCACTCGCTTAGCGTCTTGCTAAGTTTGAATAATAACTTCCTGCACAAATCCTAAACATAACTATTTTAGCTAATTCATATTGAATTTTATAATAATAATTATAGGCCTAAATATATTTTCATTAATTGACATTCTATCTGGTGACTTCGTAGTATATTTTTGAATGTTGTTACGTTAAACACGGTTTCAATCAACTTTACGCCCCCTCAAACGTTTTTTGGAACCCACCCCCCAAGAATTTCAATGACGCAGTCTGCGTCATAGCCCCCCCCCCTGTGGGCACCCCTGCCAAATCATAATTCTTTTGAAATTTATTGTTTTTCTGATTCTAAGAGAATAATGGGGGAAATGTTTGCAATTTTTGCTGTTAGTATACATCCTTTTAATGTTATAGACCCTCCAGTATTCAGTTTAATTTTTCACTTTTTTCACATTTTTTATATTAATAAGTGAAATGGGCAATGATTTTTTATCAAATTGTTGCATCATTTTTTTTCCAGTTTAGTTTTTTCCAGGCATAGTTCTTTCTTTGTTCTAGCTTTTAGCATATTATTGCTGGTAAACAACGATTCATGAATATTCATCACTCATAATTCATTTCAGAATTCATGATGAAGAAACAGTTAACTCGTGTCTTCATGACTAAATCGTTGAAGCAAGAGAATACACATTCCAGGACTGCAAATAAGCACATCCCAACATAACCTAACCTAACCTTCGAATCAAACCTAACCTATAAAAATAAGAGATTGTCCTCACCTAACCTAACCGTATTGTTAACTGATACTCTATAAATTTATGTAGTGTTTTCCTTGATTTGTATTCTGATATGTGGAATGCTAGCTGGGTAATTTCCTTGTTGTGAATAAGCATATTCTTAGAAGTTACTTTTAGGACTTGGCTGAGTATTGGCAAGTTGACTGTCGATAGAATGCTATTATATAACTACTTTTGAACATTAATGTTGTAGGCTTCTCTCTTGTACCGCCACACAGAAATGTGAAAGGTGATAACTCCAGTGATAGGACGGGTTGTGTGAGGGGGGGGGGGGGCGAGTGCTGGATTTTTCCATGTAATTATATGTAATGATATTTCACGATTTGACTAATATAATGCCAATTGCCAATACGGCATCGTTCAGTTTATGCTAGTTGAATGTCACGTATTGATGCGTTACAGTATGTATCTTGAATTCAAATAGTTGTACAGTAATTGAAATGCATTGCTAAAAAAATATAATAAACATACAAACTAAAAATTAGAGTAGATAGAAAAATTTAGCTTGTACATGAAACACAAACAAGTTCACATGACATGAATAACAAAGTCACCACAAACAAAAGTAGAATTCCTGGATTTCCTGTTCCATGACGAACTGCGTTGTTAATATTAACTTTTCATGTGAAATTTAACGACTTGCAGTCAAATATTTGTTAAGAATAAGTATAATAACTCACTTAATCTGGCCGAGTAAAAAACTGACATGATGATCTAGGAGCCTCTGAAGATGAATCTCATAGATTCGAAAGTACTCGGCCAGATTAAGTGAGTTATTATACTTATTCTTAACAAATATTTGATTGCAAGTCGTTAAATTTCACATGAAAAGTTAATATCAAAAGTAGAACTTGCTCGCTCTGTAGTGTGAGTCACTATTATTCTAGATTTATACGTATTTCCTTTAAACGTGTAGGAAAAATGATCAATAAATAGGAATAAAATTCATCATTGAATTTCATTGTTATTTAGATTAACAACGTCTTAAAATTGTTTGGTCTAGGATACTGGTTTGCTTCTTATAAAGTTTACTTTTTATTTAAACGCTTCTGATGGCCTGAAAATCATTCCTACCCAGTGTTAGCAGAACTATTTTTACTTTTTTTTGTGGGGTGTAGAAAAAGAGGAAGAAGCTGGAGAAAAAGAAATGAAAGAGGAAGAAGAAGCTGAAGAAGAATAAGAAGAAAAGATGAAGAGGGTGACGATGAAGAGGAAGGGGAATTCATATTTTGCTCTCTCTGTAAGCACTCTCTTTTGTGCGAATTAATTTCAAATATTTATATATTACAGAGAATATTTTCATGTACGGTATCTATCAAAAGTAAGTTGACAGACAGAATGCCTACTCATAGGCACTTGAGAACAGCTCAGTGGAATCCGGTGGTTTGGAACCCACTTAAAACGGTAGGTCCAGCTCTTCACCATCATCCAACTGATTACCCAAGCACAGGTCTCAGACCTAAGTGGGCTTCATCCTCAAAAAATCTTTGAAGGCATTATTTTTGTTTTCCAGGAATTCTTCATTCAATTTCATTGCTGTGAAAGCATTTTTAGATTATGTAGACTATATTTTATAAATCTATATATTTTTATTCCTTAGAAAATGTAAATATAATTCTACAAATAGATTGTAGAGAATATTTATACATAGAATCTTGTAAATTTATTCAATTATTTTTAGACAGAATAGTAACGAAGTGGAGATGATACAAACTTTTCACAAATTTTGACTACGCTATATAAATTTAAGTATAATGTAATATTTTAGGAAATAACGCGGATTCATACTTTTACTTATTTATTCAAGAAGAAAAATGAGTAATAGTGAGTAGAAAAAGATGAAGAACGATATAGAATCTATGTCAAGGACACGTGAGCAATAAAAATGAAACTGGAACACAGTTGAGAAGATAATCTCAACTTGATGTCCATTTTATTAGTCACGTGTTGTAGAAAGACATTATATTTTATGCTTTTATCATTCATTGGAACTCCACTCAATTTTTCATAACCTAAGCCTATTGCCAAGGCTAGCCCAGTAAAATATAGATTCTATTAATCCTCAGTTATATTTCAGTTTGAAAGCCCTTAAATCTTTTTTTTGAGGATGAAGCCTACATAGGTCTGACACCTGTACGTGGGTAATGAGTTGGATGATTGATGAGTTGGACCTACATTTTTAGGTGGGTTCCGAACCACCGGGAAGTGATTTTACAACAGAGAAAAGTGTCTTTATTGCTAAGTGACTGTTTATTTTATATTATCATAGCAGGATATGCCATGGGATTAAAACAACTTCACAAACGTCCTTACAACACCAGTAAAGGGAGAAAGGGTAACTCCCTCAGCTCAGGTCAGGAGTGAACGATGAACTTAATTTTTATCTCTTTTCTCTTCTTATGAGATGCCTCCTGAAAATTGATTACCTGTAGTTTTTGCTCTGAAGTTTTATGCGTATGGACAGACAGAAGGACGGACACGAACAGAGTCTACGCATAATGCTTTCCCCCTATGTACTTCATTCAGTGAGAGCTAATAGTGGCAAGTATAACATTTTTATTTTGAAAACTGAGAAAATCTGTGAGTACTGATGGTCTGTCGCACATTATAGTCTTTCTCACTCTCTTTTGAATTATGGCATTTGCTCTTGCGGAGGTTCACTTCTTCAAAAAAAAAAAAATGTTCATCTGGCAGAAAAAGCTATAAGGTGTATAGCGGGATTTAAAGCTAGTGAATTCTGTAGGGAACTTTAAAAAATCACAAATAATTTTGTGATGTTCATTTGACGGGAAATGTAAATAAATTTTGTTAACAGCATGAAAAACGCAGTCATTACATCAGGAACAATTTATTTAACTTGGTGAAACCAAGCATCAGGCTGCAAAAGTCCTTCAAAAGCCACAGATACTAGCAATTAATTCAGTTATAAAATGATTAGATAAAATAATGTTAAATAAATGATTTTATATATTGAAACAAGAAGCCTTCCTTGTTTTAAAAAAGTTGAGGAATTGCTAAAATAAAGCATAAAAGAATATCACAAATGTGTAATCTATTCAGGTCTCAGATCATGGATTTACCATTTTAAAACATGGAATGTTATCAAGTTTTATCATTATTATTTTATTTTATTTCTGATGATGCGCACATGAGTCCGAGACTTGTGCGTGGGTGATGAGGTTATTGCGTTGATAGCTGCTATTTACAATTATTATTTGCCTGTGATTCTTTTTATATTTTATTTTCAATTATTTTTTGTATTTTCTGAGGTTTCTGAGATAATTGTGTGACGATTCTCATTTAATTCTGTAATATTTTGTTGACCAATAAACATATTATATTCTTATTTATTCTAATATGATTCTACAAAATCCTCATTTGTTGCCAAGGAGGTGATTAGCCACCATTTTCTATTTCCATTATCAAATAATGGAATAAATTTATCAAGCTGAATTAGAAACACTGTGATTTGCATAATTTTTTCGGAAGATGAAGCCCACATAGGTCTGAGACCTGTGCGTGGGTAATGAATTGGATGATGATGATTGGTGAGCTGGACCTGCAGTTTTAGGTGGGTTCCGAACTATTGTAGCACTATTTTGAAAGAATAGAGTGGAATGGTTCAACGCAGCATAAAGACCGAGCATTCATACTGTTGAAAATCGTCCCTAATATAAATTAAAGTTCCACCTTCATGACAAATAAGTAAGAGTTAAATTCACTAGTAAAATTTATTTTCAATAATTATGTATGTCTAAATATCAAATGAAAAAGTAGTAAGGATTTAAAACATATTTTTTGAACCTGATAAGGATAAGAGCTCGTATCTTGCACACAGGTTGCTGTCATTATAAGGATTTTTTTTCAAAATATAATGTTTAATTTCACTTGGGTTATATAAAAAAAACTATTACAGACTCAAAAAATGAACGTCTTTAATTGAAAAATATTCCAACACATAGACAGACATGAGGAAAGGCGCCTGAAGTTCGAAATTTGAATCAAGCTTTCTTGTTTTCTCTAAAACATCAATTAAAGTCGAACTTGAGGCGTTCTACAAAAAGTACAGCCCGTGTAGTCGGACCTTCAATATTATCTGTGAATTGATCTATGCAAATTCTGAATGGTTAAACAATAATAAATGTTAATAATTCATAACATATGATAACAATTACTAAATTTAATAGAGAAGACGCAATCATACCCGTGTGTGCAATACGGAGCTACAAGCTAATTCCGTATCTCATGAGCAGTTCTATCCGTTGCAAGCGAGCGGCTCTCTGTGTACCCGCTGGCTGTTGTTCCCATCTTTCCATTGTTATTTTCACGGCCGATCTCCACTGTTTTAAAATAGTTTGATACAGTATTGATGCGGCACGTATAATTTAATGTTTTATCACGCTAAAAAGCCTTAAAAATAAGTTCTTTGGTTTTAATTTTACTTATTTGAATTAATGCACCCTAAAATACACAAATATGTATAACACTATATAAACAACGTTAAAATTATTCTATTTTAAGATAAGTAACTTACAATACAAACTTAATAGACAATGCATTAATCTCTATCATTGGTTTCTACCAGTGGCGTAGCAAGGGGGGGGCCATGGGGCCCGGCCCCCCCCCCCCCCGAAATTTCAGAAATAAAAAATTCTCAAATAACTAATAGATAAGGACTTATTAAAGCCGAAGGGTTCTATCTGTTTTGTTCTATTATAACGAACAGATTACAGAAACACTGTTTGTGTAATGGAATATAGCTACAGTTATAGTCAGATTAATGCATTTTTCAAATTTTTCCTCAATAGTTACTCATATAGAAACTTGTTAGGTGCTCAAATGGATAATTTTGATTTAAAATGAGCTAAGAAATCGAATAAAACATTTTAGAAAACTGTGACTACCATAATTACTTATTTATTACATTAAATAAAATGCAATTTTCAAGTTTGAAGTGGATTAACTTTGTTAATTATTGATAAATCATCTTGTAGAAAATTTAGTTTTGAAGTTAAAATTCAGTATAACCCACTAGCCTGAACGCACCCAAAGTTCATAAAATCGGGATTTTATAAATGAAAACACACAAATAAATGCAAGCGTGTAAAATCAGTGTGCTATGATAAAAAAATTCCGATTTCATGAACTTTGGGTTGGGTGCGTTTTAGGCTAATGACATAAATTATATGAAACTTATAACAATTAGTATTAATTTTGAGATTCAGTACATAAGTTAAGTATGATTAGTTCCAATTCAAGGGTTTTGACTCAAAATAGTCACAGATATCGGTATATCACCCTTTATCATTTCAAACCTGGCCACCTAGGTTCTTGGGTAGTAATTTTTCAAAACTTTCTTTTGAACTTTAGAGCCTAACAAGTTGTGTAGATTAGCTTTTCACACCACTAAATTTAAAAAAAATCCGGACCCTCCTATACCCCAGACCCCCCCTTGGTGAGCCCCCCCCACCCGAAATTTGATCCTGGCTAAGCCACTGCCCACACCCCCCCTTGGTGAGCCCCCCCCCCCCCCCCCCCGAAATCTAATCCTGGCTACGCCACTGGTTTCTACTTTACAAATAATGAAAACAATAATAGTTTTATCTATTAAACTGGAGCCTATGTTACTGGTTATGCGTATCATTGTAATATAACATTCTATCAACTAGGTAAGCTAGGAAATCTCATTCAAATGTGACAAGAACTCAAGAACAACCCAGTGAAATTGAATAGTTGGCATTCTTGACTGTCTTTTCAAAAACTATCTGAGTACTGATATTTTGAGGCAACTTAATAACAGCCTACTTTATGTTAGTATTTTTTTTTTGTGGCACAAAATATTATATTTTGTATGCAATATATATTATTTCGTCATGGAGAACATCACAAAGTAAATATTCATAAAATTTATTTCGCTCATATTCATTTGCATATTGCATACATCATAAAACTATGGAAAAGTGAGTGTCTTTGAAAAACATCAATAAAATATTCATCCCACGAAAGCGTGCTACCAGATACCTAACAGGGTTAGGTTTCAACCATCATTGTTGAGATCCATTTGAAAATCGCTATACAGAGTGTTTTGGAACTCTCTACCAATACTTCTAGGCAGTGTTTCTGGACCACTAACAAAAGTAAATATCGCAATAAAATTTTTCCAAAGTCCCCAGTTACTCACACAGCCGCCATTTTGTTTTTTCACTTATTATTTTTTTATTCAAACAACTCTGAATGTATAATTTTGAAATTTTGCATACAGCTTTATAACAATTGAAACAATCTAAAAGAAATTAAACAACATTTTCCAACATCAAAAAACAAAATGGCGGCCATTTGAAATCTTTGAACAAGATTGAATTAATAATGGCTAATGATATCAAAATTCGACAAGAATAACCTTTTCTAGATATTTTTATTGCAAATCTAATGATACCTCATTATTCAAGATTAGCCAACAATTAACAGAGAAATGCTACTGTTTAGGGTGTGCGGTGGTTGTGAGCGGGTTGCAGTTTTCAGATTCAAAAGTAGCATATCTCTGTTAATTGTTGAAAAAATAGTAAGTGAAAAAAACAAAATTGCGGCTGTGTGAGTAACTGGGGACTTTGGAAAAATTTTATTACGATATTTACTTTTGTTAGTGGTACAGAAACACTGCCTAGAAGTATTGGTAGAGAGTTCCGAAACACTCTGTATATTCTTACAGTCACGTATTTTTAGAGTGGTTTTTTTTTGTGTAAAATGTATTAACAATCTCACCATCAATTCAGATTTTCACAACAAACTATCACATCAGATATAGTAACACCCTGAGTGTAAGCCCCATAGGCGTGTTTGTTGTAAAAAAATATCAGCAATTTTATAACAAATTCAGATGTTTACAACTATCACACAAGTAACAATCTAAGTATACAGTCCAATAGACTTTCTATTTTTCAAGAAAAAGCTTAGTTATAATGGTTTGGAGCTGTTGAATAAATTACCCGATTATCTAAATTACAAGAATGTGACTATAAGAAAGATTTATATAAATTTCTAGTTCATGAAATTATTGTTATCGTGTGGAAGAGGTTTCAAATATGACAGTCATACATAATTATTATATAAAAGAGTGAAGAATAAATAAACATAAATGAAAAAGAATGAGGCTATGTGATACTCTCGTGTATCAATTTCTAACTCAATTTCTAATTTCAAATTCTAACTCGATATTCAAATCTAATTTCAAAACTGACACTGTATTACTATTTAAATTATGATTTTTACCACTTTTACTGAATGGATGCATTTCGCTTCTGAAGAGAAGCGTCATGAGCCTCTATTTAAGCATAAAATATTATTGAAAATAAACTTTAACAGTGAATTCAACACTTACTTATACGTGTGATGGCCATTTCGCATTGTTATCATGCTTCCTCAGACACGGCTTGAAGTTTACACCCAATCCAATTGAGTAGGTTTCCAGCTTGCTGTGTCTGAGGAAGCATTACAAAGTAAAGTTCATTTTTAATATTTTTAATGTTTAAATAGAGGCTGATGAAGCTTCTCTTCAGATGTGAAATTTATCTATCCAGAAGTGAGTAAAAATTATAATTTAAATAGAAATACAGTGTCATTTTCGATATTAAATTTACAAAATTTACATATCAAGTTAAAATGTAATATGACAACATCACATAGCTTCATCCTTTTTAATTTCCATAGCATAAAATTTACATATATATAAGTTTTCAAAGACCTGTCTAGAAGCTTCAACTAACTACACTACGGCGACTGCCACTACGGCGACTGGCCAGTAGTAACTTTTTATTGCATTAAATTATTTCTAGTACCTACCTTGAAGAAGTTATGAGCACAATAATTAATGACACCACTAACAATTTTATTTACAGAACTATCAACTATATTGAATATTATTAAGAGAATGTTAATTTCCACTTACTAAATTTGCTAAAAACTTAGCTTAAGAGCCATGTTTACTCTATACCACTAATAGCACGGTTTATAGTATCAAATTAATAACAGATTTACTATCCATTTTAGTCTCTACAACATGTAGTGAAGGATTTTATTTCATTGACATTTATTACTATAGACAAATGACGTGAGTAAAACTCAAAAATGGCAATAATATGATACTGAGCACAGCAAGAAAATATACTTATTTGATTTAAATTTAAGATAGAAATATTAAACTGACAATCTTATAGTGAAGATTTATGATATAACTTCAATAAGAAAGATGGAAATCTAAATAATCTTGGCAGACTGCTCCAGTCATAGAGATGAAACTAATGTGAAAAAAATTAAATGTATTGTAATCTGTGATGTTTTCCTAACCTCAACAAAGCATGACCCCTGGCGGCAGGCTGACGAAGCTTCTTTACAGAAGTGAAATGCATCCCTCAAGCATCTCCAATATAAGTGAGTAATACAATATATAAAAGTGAAATACATTGTCAGTTTTAATATTAGATAAATGTATTGGCCTTAAATGACAGTTATAACAAACATATTTTTCGAAGAGCATTGTTTTTCTACTCCAAAGCTACTCGAAAATTGCAGACTTCTTGAGATTATAATTTGTCATGTTCATGTGAGAGGGCAAACGATGATGTTTGTTAAGATTATAATCATATTTTCCATCATTTCAAGAAGATACAATGAAAATCACTTTTCCAATCAAAATTTCCTTTTCAATCTGGAGTTATAAAATCATCAATATCGTGTGTTAATAAATTAAAAGTAATAACTTATCACATTATCATCATCCCCAACACTAAGGATGCATTATCAAGTGGTTCATCCGAAGTTTTAGAAGTAATGATCTGCTCCTTACAAAAAACGACAATTTTCAACTTTCAGCCCCTGTTTTTTAATTAATTTATCACAAGATAAAAATTCCAGAGGCAATAATTGATAAATGTTTTGCAGCTTAACTGCCAGCAATCCAAGATTTTTGAAAGAAATTATCTACATACCTTAGATAACATCTATAAACCTTATATACCAAAGGTAGCCTTAAAAAAATGGAGTCCAAAGTAATTGAGCCCTTATGTTTTCCTTTTAGAAAATATTGAATAAAGAATTATTGAATTATAGGTCTATGACTTGTTCTAAACATTATTATCACTTACCCGGTGGTTCGGAACCCAACTAATACTGTAGGCTCACCATTTTCTCAATGACATGGCTCAAACGGTGAGGTGGAACTACCTGTGTCTTCCCACCAATAAAAGCCATACACTCATTATTATTAATTATTATTATTATTATTATTATTATTATTATTTTATTATTATTATTTTTTTTAAATTATTATTATTATTATTAGTATTATTAAAGGACTATTACTAATTATTCATTATCGAAAATGAATTATCTCTTTTAAGAACAGTGATTTTTATCGCTTTTTGAACAAAAGCATGTGAAAATTTATTGTGGTTTACAATGCCATAGTAGTTGAATAGCCTTGGAAGTTTTAATTTCAACAAAATATCACATTTCTTTCTTGGCCATTTATTCAAAATATTGGTGGTCCAAGGATGGGTGACCGTGCTTCAATGACTTGTTTATATAACGTTTATTATCACTTACCCGATGCTTCGGAACCCACCTGAAATAGTAGGTCCACCATGTTCCTCATAACACGGCGAGGAGGAATACCTGTAAAGGTCTACTCTCAATTGTAAGTCATACGCTTATTTCTAATTTTTTATTGGTAATACTATATTTCATTATGTAAAAATGGCTGTAGTTTTTTCATCAAACTTTTCTATTTTTTGGTATTTTTACTCTCGTTCCTTTCAATTTATATACTTGTATTTTCACAATAAATGAGATCAATGTCTAATATTTAATATTACAATGTCTTTGGATGAGTGTGAATCTGGCGATTCGGCTAAATAATACCCAATAACTCTGTGATTTTATCCATGACGAAATACTTAATAAACAATCTAATATTGAAACTGACGCAGTATTTCTATTAAAATGTTCACTCACTTATATGGGAGTAATACATTCCACTTGACTGATGAAGCATCTCTTTACAAAAAAAAATGCATCTCTCCCATATAAGCGAGTAAAATTTCAATTTAAATATAAATACTTTGTCAGTTTAATTTTAGATTACCCAATAATTTCAATATCAAAACTGACACTGTATTTCTATTTAAATTATGATTTTTACTCACTTATACTGGTGATACTTGCTGAGAGACGCATTTCACTTCCAAAGAAAAGCCTTTTTAAAAATAGGTTTTATTATATTATCTGTCGAACTAATTCTTTCAGGTATCAGTATGTTGATTGTAATTTTTTCTGTGTAATTTTGACAGCTTTGTTAGGTAATTTTATTTGTATTCTAGTTTTAAGCAAGTTTTGTTGAAGTTAATCTGTAGGGCCAATGTCCTAACCTTCAAAACAAGTGTCCTAGCCTCCAGTATGTGAGTAAAAATCATAATTTAAATAGAAATAGAGTGTCAGTTTTGATATTAGATCGTTCATCAAGCATTTCGTCATGGAACACATCACAGAGCCAATAATGACAAGCTGCGTTTACACCAAAGTTGACGACTAAAAGTTGCTCTTCTCAAATTTAGAGCAACAAGTGGAAAACTTGTTCCTTCTTTCTTTCTACTATTATTCCTTTCTTTTTTCCTTTTCTTTCTACTGTTCTTCTCCCTTCTTTCTTTTCACCTTCTCTTTCTACTGTTCTTCCTTCCCTTTCTTTTTACTGTTCTTCCATCTTACCTTCTCTTTCTTTCTACTGTTCTTCTTCCTTTTTTTCTACTATTCTTCTTCCTTTCTTTTTTCCTTCTCTTTCTTTCTACTGTTCTTTCTTTATTTTTAACGTTCTTCTTCCTTACTTTTTACCTTCTCTTTCTACTGTTCTTCTTCCTTTCTTTTTAACTTCTCTTTCTTTCTTCTGTTCTTCTTCCTTTCTTTTTACCTTGTCTTTCTACAGTTCTTCTTCCTTCCCTTTCTTTCTACAGTTCTTCTTGCTTCCGGATTTCCTTATTCCAATTCGGTTTAAGATTGTCTGGGTTATTATAGTCGTAATCAATAACACATCAATATTGTATATTATATATTGTATTTATTATTGTATGTATTGTAATATACATCAATTATACATCAATTTGTATATTACATATTGTCATCAATATTTTATATTAATATTGTAATGAATAGACTGAATTACAATAGTAATTATTGTAATATATTTATTACAATATATTATATTTATATTTATAAATATATTACAATATTTATTTATTACAATTATTACAATAATATTCAATAATTGAAGGAGAAAATATATAAAATATATATTTTATGGAGTGGAATACTGTCAAAATCAACTAGAGCGCTTGATCACGTTCTGGGCGCGTGGTGGGGGGGGGGGGGAAGAGTACTCCACTACTTTTCCACAAGTTGCTAGCGCGCAGCAACAAGTTTTCCACTTTTAGTTGTCAACTTTCTTTGATCTTTACCGACACTCTTCCACTAGTGGAAGACTCAAACAGATGCTGCATTTCATAGAAAAAGCAATTAGTGGAACACTTAGTGGAAGACTTTGGTGTGAGCGCGGCTTTATTGTGAAAACTCGGTGAAAAAATTCTATTAACAAGTCTATTTAATTTAATGTAAAGTTTAAGTCTGAAATATATTAAAGAACATTATATTCTACAGTGGGGCAAAGCGTTATAGTGGGCGAATCCATCATAGTCACGATTGGTTATTGACTTCCTGGTTACACCAGCAACTAGTACCGTAGTGGCCTAATCGAATAATTAATAGCGGTTGCCTAATAGTAATGACGGTAGCACTGCTCCCAATATCACACTGCATAGTAGTCGAGTCTACTGTCAACTGTCTACTGTAAGAGCGTTCAATTAAAATTTAATCACCCGCTAATTTCAATCGAATAATTATCAAACTGAAATAATGTGCAAGGAATCACGAACGGGAAGTAGGGGAGCAAGCCAACACAAATATAACAATAATTTGCTTCAGGTTGAGCAATGATTTCAAATATTTGAATTATCTTCTACTTTTGTCTTTTGATTGTTCTTCTCCATCTCCTCCTTTTTGTACTCCTCCTCACCCTCATCTCCGTTGTTCTCTTCACCCTCCTCCTCCTCATTGTGTTCCTCCTCACCCTCATCGCACTTGTCCTCCTCACCTTCCTTCTCCTCCACCACCGCCACTTCATACAACCCCTCCTCTTCCTCTTCCTCCACCTCATCCTCATCTTACTTCTCTTTCAACTCTTCCTCCTTCTCCTCCAGTTACCTCCTCCAAAACATAATACTACTGCTCCTCCTCCTCCACCTCATGCCACTCCTTCTCCAATTTCTCTTCCTCCTCCATCTCCTCTTACTCCTCCTACACCACCATTTCCTCAAACCCCTTCCTCCTCCACTACCTTGCCCTCCTGCTCCTCAACCATAACTTGTTCCTCTTCCTCCTCCTGCTCCTGCTGCTCCTCCTCCTCCTCACCCTGTTCTCCTCACCCTCGTTATCCTCTTCCTCGTCATTCTCCTCCAACTCCTCATCAACATCATCAGCCTCCTCCTCCTCCTCCTCCTTATCCTCTTCCTCCTCCTCCTTATCCTCCTCCACCTTCTCCTCCCAATCATCCGCTTCCTACTCATCCTCCACCTTCTTCTCCTCCTCCTCATCGTCATCCCCCTCCTCCTACTCCTCCTCCTCTTCATCATCCTCCTTCTCCTCTATCTCAACCTTTAGGGTTGAGTGTAAGAGAGGACTAGGAGTCCGGACTTTGCCCTTAATAAAGGCAATTAATCAATCAATCTCGTCCAGCTTCCTCTTATTCTCCTCCTCCACCTCCTTCTTCTCCTCCTCCTCCTGATGAGCATGATGATGCTCCTCCTCCTCTTCCTCCCCCTTCTTCTTCTCCTCTTCCACCTCCTGCAGCTCCTCCTCTTTCTCCTCCTCCTCCTTCTCCTTCTCCTCTTCACCCCTCCTCTTCCTTCCTTATTTTATTCCACTGTTTCCTTTTCGTCTTCCTCTTTTTCTTCCTTCTTTAGTTCTTATTTTCCACTTCTAATTATTCCTTCTACCCAATTTCTCCCGCATTCGCATATCACATGAGAAATATAATTAATATATTTTTCTGCTGTGCAGAAAGGTCTCCATGGTCTAGTGGTTAAGGCGCCCGACCGGCAATTGGGAGGTCCGTGGTTCGATTCCCGGTGGTGACTGATATTTTTGTACAGTAGCATTCATCGATTTCCATCAGCTATTAAATACTGTTGTCAATATCCGCCATTGCGGAAGTCTTCAGTATAAACTGATAGCAATTAAAGGAATTCGAAACTAATAAATTCCTAATTAATATATTATCTTGATCAGTTAAACTAGTTTAGAAAATTTATTTTTTGACTGACATACAGAAAAATTTCAAGTTAATAAGAAATAAACTTCTTTTTTCCCACTTCTTCCTTCTTCCATCCATTTATTTTTCTACTTTTTCTGTTCTTCTTCTCTTCCCCCTCACTTCTTTTTTCTTCTTGACCTTTCATCTTTCTTCTTCTGCCTTTAAACTTCTTCCACTTCATTCTTTTTTCTGGATGAAATTAGAAAAGCGTCTCTCTGTGTGAAAATGTGTGAACATAGGAAATGAACAACATAACCCTAATCCCAAATGTGAGCTAGTCAGATCGTGATAGTACAGATTCACTACCTGGTTGAGTAATCATTATCTCTATTACTATTATAATGGTCTATTATTACAATAATTTAATCAGAGTACCTACTCGCGGAATGTCTCATTGATTCAGGAAGACACGAAGAAGAAATGTAGGAAAGAAATGCGAAGATGATAGAGACTTGGAGGAAGATAGAGAGAGTAGGGCGTAGAAGAAGGAGAAGAAGAAAAAGAAGAAGGAGGAGAAGAAGAAGAAGAAGAAAGAGGAGGAGGAGGAGAAGAAGAAGACGTAGGAAAGAAATGTTATGATAATAAAGAATCTAATATTAAAACTGACACTGTATTTCACTTTTAAATGATGTTTTACTCTCATATATTGGAGATGCTTGAGGAATGCATTTCCCTTCTGAAAAGAAGCTTCGTCAGCCTGCCGCCAGGGGTCATGCTTTGTTGAGGTTAGGATTAGCAGCCATTATGTAGTTGAAAAGAAGAAAAAAAGTAGTTTTCAACTACATAATGGCTGCTAATCCTAACCTCAACAAAGCATGACCCCTGGCGGCAGGCTGACGAAGCTTCTTTTCAGAAGTGAAATGCATTCCTCAAGCATCTCCAATATATGTGAGTAAAACATTATTTAAAAGTGAAATACAGTGTCAGTTTTAATATTAGATTGTTCATTGAGTATTTCGTCATGGAAAACATCACAGATAATAAAGACTTGGAGGAAGATAGAGTGGAAGAAAAATGAGGAGAAGAAGAAAAAGGAGAAGATAAAATAAAATTAATTAAAGCACCAACAGTGACGAGTGAGTGTCTATTGAGAAATCATCTACTGTAGATGATCTGGGGGGGGGGGGGAGTAGTAAACGGACTACATTTTTTTTAATGTGCAATATGCATGACTCGATTATTTTAAGGGTGGTGGGTGGTGGTGGATTTTGTGGGGTCCAAGGTCGTTTCAGAGACAGAAGAAAGAAAGAAAGGGAAATGATAAAGCAGAGAGAGAACGAGAAGGAAGAGAGAGAAGGAAGAAAGGAAAGGTGGGTGATGGATGAAAAGGAAAGTGGTTAGGTTAGGTTGGGTGGTGCAATGGAGGGGCTGGAGAAGCAATCGAGACTGTCTGCTGGAGTCACCTTGCGCCAACATCCAGTCTCAGTCTACTCTCGCCACGGTCTACAGGCAACACTGCAACAAAGTCTAGGCAACACTACAACTAAGTCTAAGGCAACACTGTAAATCGGTGATCAATCGAAAGTTAAGTTCAAAGTTTTCGCCGCTCGAGAGTTAAGTTCGCGAAGTCATCCAACGTACGAAGTTTAACGCGGGCTTAGCAACGCTCTCGGGGACTTTAACGCCGGTAAGTGAACTTTATCTTTCAAATTTGTACAGATTTTTAATGTTTTACACAAAAATATAACAATATTTCTCATTGTTTTTGAGTTTTTGCTGTTGTTGGGGGGAAAGTGTTCTGTACTTCATTAAAATAATAACCGATACAAAAAGTATCCAAGGATCTGACAAATTTACATAAAATAAACCGATACAACGGAGTATCCAAGAACCCGACGAATTTACATAAAATAATAATTATTATAACTCTTATTAGTTGTGCTAATAGCCATCAGAGACATGCACCATTCAACTTTTTTGATTTCTACAAAGTACAAACATCGTTATACTTTCCGATTCTCAAAAAAATACTCATATCGGCAGCTCTTGAAAAATAGTTTTGTTTCTTCCTCTTCTTGCTCAACAGATCTCAATGCCTCAATATTTTCTGATTTTTTTAATTTGTTGATTTAAAATAATTTGGAGAAAAGATTTCAACACAACCAAAAATGGAAACGTCAACGCTTCAACTGTAAGAATGGAGTGGATAATTGAAATTGGACTATGAGGAAGCTATGTACCCAATTTCAAGAGTCTAGAATCTTTTTTTCGAGCGGTAGAGCACAGATGGACGCACGGACAACGGCGCAATTTCAATAAGGCCCTGTCAGGTCCCTAATAATGAAAAATTTATATGAGCATGGTTCCGGAAATGCTTAGTTTTATATGATTTTCCAACTAATTTTACATAGAACGTGATCAAATTAGTAAATTCTGAATAAGTAAATTGATGGGGTATCACGTGCACACCTAAAATCCAATTATTTTAGCTAGGGATGTATATTGGGGGGGGGGGGGGGGCATGAGCCCTACTGTAGCATAAAATAATTGGAAATTTTCAAAAATAAACTTTAAAACTTATTTTAAAATATTAGAAATTGTCAATTAAACTGAGAGAAATACTGTTATGTGGAAATAAACACTCACATTTTGTTGTTATCCAATTTATTGTTTCGCTGTGTTATGGAGCATCATCAGACACTTATGATACCTGAAAGTGAACTGAGACATTTGGTTATGGATCAAATTCTTATGCTCCTCATGATTCATATAACCATAATGTCCATACAACTATTATGGTCCTTGATAACAAAATTTATACCTTGTCTCTCTCATCTCAGTCAGGTAACAACAGTGTTTAATGATGCTCCATAGGTCAGTAAAAACATTGTGACAACAAAATCTAATCATAACACAGTAAAAAAAATTATAACAACAAAATATGAGTGTTTTTTCCACAGGAAAGTATCTTTCTCAGTTTAATTGACAGTTTCCCTTTTTAAAATTAGTTTTAAAGTTTTTTTTTAATTTTCCAATTATTTTATGCTACAATAGGTTTGACACCCGGTTTTCCATATATAAAAGTATTCTTCATAGTTTAATTATTTATTTGGGGGAAAGAAGATACCATAAGAAACTGTTAATTAAACTTTAGACTTGATGGGATAAAACTATTATATAGGAATTCGTGTGTGTTTGAAGTCGATCTCAAATCTTGATCTGTTGATTCAGTCACAGTGAAATATTGGGAGACATTTTGAAATTCAATTTTTCATTTCGATTTCAATATGTACCGTATATCTCATTCTGAGGCTAGTTTTTGTGTTTATTCAATGCCATAACAGGAAAACTTTATTGCACTGATGAGAGGAATTTTCAAAGTTTCCAACCAATGCTCTTCAAATTTGGTAAACCAAGATAAAGAGAGATGTCCTGCATGATGTTATCCTGCTTTATTATTATTATTATTATTATTATTATTTATTCATTTATTTATTTATTTATTATGACAAAGATACAACGAATGTGAAGGTGCAACAGACTCAAGTCCAAAACTGCTCCCTTCACAAATTTTGAATATGTTACGTTGCCCAAAAACATTGAGGTTAACACAGACTAAAAATTTAAGATTTGCTAAAAACATTAACTCGTAAAATAACTATCTTCTCACTAAACCACTATTAATTTAAAAGTTCACTTGAAACAACACACTAAAAACAGTTAAAAATAGTTTATAATATTACATTTTCATGAAAACTTTTGAGCCGAAAAATGTAGGCTGATGAAGCTTCATTTTAGAAGTGAAATGTATTCCTCCAGTATGGGTGAGTAAAAAAAGAAATTTAAAAAGAAATACAGTGTCAGTTTTGATATTAGACAGTTTTATCAACCATTTGCTATTCATTTTCATTTATAAAACTATTCATTGTTATTTTTTATTAATTAGTGCATTCTCTAAGACTTTAGGCGCCAGCTTCACCTTGAAACCATTACGACTGCATGAGACATGGGTGTTAGGTGGTTTGCCGGTGGGGGGGGGGGGGGGGGTAAGGAAACTTTCAAAATCAAATTCCTAAAACAATTTCACATTTTTTGAGGTGCAGGGTGTGCGCTCGGTGAGTTTCAATTAAATCAATTGTTATATAAGTGTCGAGCTGAAGTGCCGGGGTCGGGAGAGCATAATGTAGGCCATACTTCGCATTCTTTCGGCCACACCCTCTAGATACATTTGATCGAATAATCGCTCTTTCTCTCTCTCTCTGCTCTCTAATATCGCGCAAACAATTGTAGAAAAGAATAGAAGAGTAGGCTTGCAGCAGTTACTTTGTTTTGTTCTATTATGTGGCTGTAATCACTCATTCATTCACCTACACACTCTTTCGGTGAGCTACAAGAACGATAGGAAGAAGAAAGAGATGGAGAGAGAAGAAAAGAAGGAGAAGGCAGGAGAAGAAGATGAAGAAGAATGAGAAGACAGCAGCAGAAGGAGAATAAGAATAAATAAATAAAAAGAAAGATAGAGAGATATATGTACATCCGTTTACTTGAGAAATGTGTGGCGGTGCTGTACCAACTCTCAATGAAACTTTCTAATCTCGGCATATAAATACTGTATCAAGATTCAATAATATCGTTGGCAATATATCTGAAATCTGATAGACATAACGAGTATTTAAAAAATGACGCAACCCTAGATCAAATGGCGGAAGTCATGCATGGGGTGAATTCTCTGTGTCCCAATCGATATTAAAGCAACGTGCAATTCAATGTCAACTATATGAGTCAATTATTGGAGCATTAGTTTAGTCACAGCAGTCTTTTCATTAAATTGTGTCAGATCTATATTTTTCGAGGTTATTCTTTTTTTGAGACACATCCTGTTTGATGCTTTCCAATAGGGGCTCTTTGCATTACAAAGTGTATATTCTTATACAATATAATATTGTGATGTTGAAGATCCATCTTGTTTCCACTAATATGTAATATAAACTTGAAAAACACTTTTAAATGGAAATTAACTCACGTTATGGCGTGACGGCCGTTTCGCTCTGTTGTCTAGAGCATCGTCAGACGACCCACAGTACACTGATTTAAAGCAATGAAAAACACTTTTAAATGGAAATTAACTCACTGATGCCTTAAATCAGTGTACTGTGGGTCGTCTGACGATGCTCTAGACCAGTGGCGTACCGAGGTTTCAAGCGCCCTGGAGCGGAAGTGTCTTACGATCCCCCCCCCCCCAAAAAAAAAATCAGTTATACTCAACCACCCGATCGGGTTGATATTAATATAGTGGTCATTTAATGAAACAACGGCATTTTACCCGCCTCTTACTACGCCGTATTTTTCAGAAATGCGAATCTCCGATGAATAATTTTTCGCCAAGCCAGATTCTGCTTTTATCACTTTTATCAATTTCCAAACAGCTTGTTTTGGATTTTTTCACTTTTCTATAAATTCATTTGCAGTTATTCTTTTAGCATTTTGCAAGTCATTCCTATAAAAAATTTCTTGTATTTATCTTATAAATATCTAATATATAGGATTCAAAAGTGAAGTATTTCAGTCCTGTTCTTAGTAATATAAAAACCATTGAACCTTTTTCAATTTATTTTTCTAAAATAAATTCAAAGTCTTCATTCAATTACTTGTAATTGTTATACCTTTTCCCACCCAATTAACATTGTTTTGGCTTTGCTACTTTTGACTCGACTGTTTTGCATTCTGTCTGGTTGTAACGCATTTGCGGCTGAACGCGTGAACCGATTTATTTTAAATTTGACATTTTAGTAATGCGCAGCGATGTATTCATACGGTTTTTTAAAATTGTGTTGCATTTTACCCTTTTGGCCTTCATTATAGTAATACATATTTTTGTAAGTAAAAGGCAATTTTCTCTCAACAACGGTGCGCCCCTCAGAGCCATGCGCCCTGGAGCGACTGCTCCACTCGCTCCATTATCGGTACGCCACTGCTCTAGACAACAGAGCAAAATGGCCGTCACGCCATAACGTGAGTTAATTTCCATTTAAAAGTGTTTTTCAAGTTTATATTATATAATATTGATTAATCTTAAACTTAAACAACATTCAACAGTTTATTTTGAGTAAAGTAACATAGAAAATTTAAAGGAAAGTTGCTACAAATGTGCTACAATGTGTATTTTTAAATATTAGGACATCAAATCCAACATCTAACTTCCTAACATTAGAACAAGATAGAATATTAATTATTTGCATGTTAAATATGTCATATTTAACTCAATGTGCTTCTTCATTCTTGTACTCAGTCTCAAATTACAGATAATAATATAATCCCATTTTTTTGTTGAAGTTCACACACTTTGTCTCAAATTAATTAACACAAGTTCGTTTTGAAGGATCAAACTGACAAAAATATTTATTAATTTATTGTGACAAAATTACAATGAATGTGAAGGAGCAACAGACTCAAGTCCAAAACTGCTCTCTTTATAAATTTTGAATTATGTTATATTAACCAAAACATCGAGGTAAATTTTAATGCAGAAAATTTTAGATTTACCAAAATACTCCCCTCAAAAACTAATAAAGTTCCTGGATTTCTTGTTGCATGATGAACTGCGTTGTTAATATTAACTTTTCAAGTGAATTGAACGACTTGCAGTCAAATTTGACCTAACCTAACTTTTCAAGTGAATTCAACGACTTGCAGTCAAATTTGACTGCAAGTCGTTGAATTCACTTGAAAAGTTAATACAGTACTAATAAAATGATTCCTTTTCACTTGAAGGCAATTAATTTGAAAGTTGACTCAAAACGAAACACTGTAAACTGTGAATAATATCAAATTTTGATGGAAACTTTCGAGTCAAAAAATACTATCTCAATCAATATATGAGACAATTATTTATTTATTGATAGCATTTGAGGAGTTCGAAATTGATAAATTATGTACTAAAATATCATCTCTAACAAAACAATAATAAAGATGGCATTCAATAATATCGCTATTAAAATATATAAAATATAATATATATAAATATAATATAAAAATATAATAATACAATATAATATATAAAATATATCGCTATGAGAAATTTGAAATTATTGATAAATTATGATCTCTAACACAGCAATAATTATGAATTCTTATCAAATTTACAGACATCATAATGGGCTTGAGGAACTGACAATTTATCCAACTAACAAATATATAGAACATAATAATAATTAATCAATTGACAGCAATCTGAGGAATTCCAAATTGATAAATAAATTATGCACTAAATTATCACAATAATGGTCAACTTTCATCAAATTTACAGACATCACAATGGGCTTAGATCAACCTCATATCTGTTGATTTCCCATTCAGCAAAATGTTACAAGTTTCATTACATCTTCTCTCATTGTCTTGCCCAATTTGGGCCAATCTCATGACGAGAGGGATTTTATTCTCTGTTCTGCAGAGTAGGCCTACGGTACGTAGCGTACTTGGATTGATGATGTTACAAACTGTTTATTCTCTCAAATTTCCAAGTCACGATGCTGCTAGTCTCCCTCGTTTCTCAACCTTTCCTTGGATAATTCTTTCGAAGATTCTATTCTTGGACAATCTAATATCACAGGTAAACATCACAGATAATATTCTTAACTTTGTCATGGATAAAGTCACCAAAATACTCCAATTTCATGTTGAATAAAATTTCAATGTGACTCCAATTCACTGGAGTACTTCATCATTCAACACTCTGTTCATCCAAGAAACTATAAATAAATTCTTCAGGAAAATCCACATTCCAAAATCTTTTACTTGCTTTAAGGTTAAATGCAAGGTCACAGTAGGTCAAATTTTTACTCTTGTCCAATTTTTTTCCTACTTTCTGTTGCATCTATTGATGTCCATGAAAAATAGAATAGATGTAGGAAACAGTGAAACAGTAGACATTTTTTAAAAAGACAATCTCAAATCTTGACTGCCAACAAAGGTTTCATCTGACTGGAAGTGGATCCAGTGCGCTCTTTTAATCCTGTACTTGATTTTAAACAGTCAAAATAAGTGAATTTGGTTTCTTGTGGCCCCATTAAATAAACAGTCAAAATATGTGAATTTTGTCTTCTTCTGAACAATTTGGTTTCTTGGGGTTCCATATATTAAAGAAACAGTCAAAATATATGAATTTTGTCTTCTCAACAATTGGTTTCTTGGGGACACATTCAATAAACAGTCAAAATATATGTGAATTTTGTCTTTGTCTCGATAATTTAGTTTCTTATTAACAAAATTCTTGTTTGAATTTGATTTTCACTTATAATATATTTTGGTCTTTCTAAAATTCAGTACCAAACCTACACTCCACACTAACCTCAGCAACTTTGTGTAAGGCTGTGCGCAGGGGTTTTGGTCATAATTTTTTTCCAAAGTTCATTGTATTGGATATTATTGAGGTATTGAAATGCTAACTATTGCCATGAGAAATAATTTTTTCATCAAATATTTTATGGAATATGGGAGTTCAAAGTTGTAATTTTTCGGTTTTTTGGGGCAATTGAACTAACCTACAAGTTATTTTAAACATTTTATAATTATTTTATAATTGAAAGACACATTGGGGAAAAGAATGACACATTTTTTATTTCAATTTAACAATAATTGGTCTTTTCAAAATAATTTTTTGAAAAATTGAAATTTTTTGCATGTTTAAAAAAATTTATTTTGAGAAAACTAATTGTTCGGTTGGAATAAAAACTATTTCATTATGTTCCTCAATGTGTCTTTTGTTTAAAAAAAATATCAAAAGTTTAAAATAACTTTTAGGGAAGATCAATTGCCCCCAAAAACCAAAAAAATTCAACTTTGAACTCTCATATTCCATAAAATATTTGATGAAAGAAATAATTTCTCATGGTAATAGTCAACATTTCAATACCTTAATAATAACCAATACAATAAACTTTGAAAAAGAATTATGACAAAAGACCCTGTGCACAGCCTTAATAGCTCCTACTGTATAATCCTTTTAAACTTTTGCTATAAGGACAGCATCATCTGCATAAAATATACACTACTTTATGCTGTCTCCATTTAAAGGTTGATGCCCACATTACTGTTACATTCACAGGTATTCCCCACAAGACGCTGTTCTCAAGGACTAAGAGTGCCAATCTTATAATCTTTTAGAAGTGACTAAACTTCGACCTTTCCTCACTCCTCATCTTTCACATCAGTCCATTCTTACCACGCATTCTACATTGAAATAACAGTACCATTCAAGTACTGCACAATGGTGCTGTATCCATGCCTACAGTGCTTTTACTTATAATATATTTGGTCTTTTTACATTCAGTTCCAACCAATACTCAACACTCAACTCTTTGAAATACACAACAGGGAGTGACGGAGGAGGGGGTTTCCAAATAAAAATTATGAAGACAATATAAATTTCAAAAGAGGGTTCAGGTTTTCTCTCTCGGGAAATTTTGAAAAATAACCTCTCTAAAACCACAAATCACATTTAAAGTGATTCTCTACTCTGTTCACGCAAACGAGAGACAAACTAAACCAAATGTTTGCGTTTGTGTGATTGAAAAAGTGATGACTCATATCAGCTGTAGACCAATCGATTAATTTCTACCAGTTCACACTGAGTTCAGTTTCACATTTTCTGTCACAGTTACTAGTTCACTTATATACTGCACGTTAATTGTGTTTATGTAGTTAATTGTGAATTGGCTACTGTGAATTGGTCTTGTTGTTTGAAGATACACTCTCGCATGCAAATCATTGTTTACATCGGCACTCCTTTCCATGAACAGAGTGTATAGGCATAAACTCTTCCAATACATTCCAACCCACATTATTTATTGTAATAAACTCTATCTAGTTCTTGCATTATTGTCAATAGCAGATCCTCATCATATAAGTACAGGAAATTTAGAGCAGGCCCTCTTGAAATTTTCACTCTGTTATTTTTGATCTTCCACCTCACCTGATTGGGATACCGTAGTTGAAAATTGCTTTCAAAAAGGGGTACTCTGGTACTCCCAGGAAAATATTTTGAAAAATAGTCTATCAAAAACTACAGTTTATGATACCAAACGTCTTCTTTGACTTTTTTTGTCAAAAATAGGCCTGCTAAAATTTCAAAATTTATTTTGTATCAGGGTCTTTGAGGGGATCTATCCTCCTTATCCTCCTGATCCCCCCCCCCCACATAGTTACGCCACTGTAAGTCCAAAATGCAGTCATATTCTACTTGTTATAAATGAATATACAAAGCAACTTTGCTTAGCAGCTTGAAACAACGTGGCAACGCTGTAAGGTTAGACTCATTGGGCTTGAATGATAAATAGATACCATGCTGTACAACAGTTTCTTACTGACATTTTGATATAGAACGCACTGTGGTACAAAGTTATTGCAATGCAACATTCCAAACACAATCTCAGCATGACATCTGTAATAAATAGAATAACTTAGGAATTATAGTAATAAAATAATAATAACGAATAGAATATCGGCCCGCCATCTTGTAACATTTGTAGTTGATAAAATAACATTGCCGTCATCTGCTATAAACAGAATAACATTCTCCAAGAATCAGTCACATCGTAGATCATCTGCTTGCAGTCATCTTTACTTGTTTTCAAGAATCTTGTCAGAATCTTGTCTTGTCTTAGCGTCAACCAACTATATACAGCGGTTCTAAAAATAGTGTTTATAATTCGAGCTACAATCTTTGTCAAGAAACTGGATTGAACCGGTTGTCTCTCTCTCACTCTCACTCTTGGAGTTGCATTCTCTAGTTAAACTCGACTCAGCTGCACTTGGAACCAGGTGTAGCATACTTATATATCTAGTGTTATATATACATAACATACCTAATACCTATATATACTAGTTTTATATATATAGTTGTGGTGTAGCACATGCTGTATTGGTTAACTTTTAATGTTAAAAAAGTGAAACCAGAACTTGTTTTTACAAAATATAATCGCATCAATACACATGCTTGAAAACAATTTCAGTGGATTGATGTAAGGCTTTTAAAATATTTTAGTAGCTTGAACGTAGTACTGGATTTTTATGGGAAATGATTCAGTCAATCAATTTATTTTATTGAATAATAAACTGTATACATATTCACATTTCAAAAATGAAATGTGAAATATACTTTGACACCAGACCTGAGCCAGCCAGGTCACACAATATTATTATTTAATAATAGGTCAATATTATTTATTATTATTAGTATGAAAAATAATAAGAAATATATTTTACTATAACAAAATGGATTTTACATATTACAAAATAGAGTAAGTCAAGCTCTATTTCACAACAAACGAATAACAAAAATTATGATTAAATTATGATTTTCACTCACTTAAACTAAAGGAATGCATTTCGCTTCTGAGGGGAGCTTCATCAGCTCCATCAAACGTTACCTCAGAAGTGAAATGCATTCCTCCAGTTCCAGTATAAGTGAGTAAAAATCATAATTTAAATAGAAATACAGTGTCAGTTTGGATATTGCATTGTCCAAATTGAAATTCATTTATTCCACAAAATTGAATGCAATAAAGTATTTAACACAAATTAAATTCCATTCTTATACAGATAACAAAGACTGCTCCATTTTAAATATATAAGAATTGAACATAACAATATAAAATAAAATGGTTATTCAAGTTACCTAGCTATAAATGTCATGTAGAATTAAATAAGAGTCCTACAGTGTAAAAAATACTTTATTGGATGCTATAGCAATTGTATAATTTTCTTTAAATTACGTCTTGAAGACTCCGGTTAAGGAGTATGAGACAAGTCAAATCATCAATTATATACATACAATATTAACAATCGTATACACTAGCTATCATAATTACAATATCAATTAGTTTAGGTGAAACTTAATTTCGATATAAAAGGATTATGAAAAAAAAAGTGGTGATAATTTTCTATATCATACGGTATACATTTATTGTATACTATATACATGGAGGTTTCAATTACCAGATACTAGCCTCTCTATTTTCAACTTCACGGTACTAGGATATGAATAGGAAGGCTCAGAATAATAAGCTATTCAAGAATAGAAATTTGAGTTTGAATGAATAACTTAGTAACTGAAAAATTAATAGCATTCGGGTTGTACAGTCCAGAAGAAAAATAATCAGAAGAAGATGAAGAAGAAAAAAAAAGAATATGAAGATCAGGATAGAGAATAAAAAATATTATGGGATTCACCTCTGTGATTTCTAACTATTGAGAACTTTGTTAACATTCAACACTGAAAATGATATTTTTTAATAATTTATTCTGTGATGTTTTCCATGACGAAATACTTGATGAACAATCTAATGTCAAAACTGTATTTCTATTTAAATTATGATTACTCACTTACACTGGAGATACTGGAGGGATGCATTTCACTTCTAAAGAGAGCTTCTGGGTTGATGAAGCTTCTCTTCAGAAGTGAAATGCATCCCTTCAGTATCTCCAGTATCAGTGAGTAAAAATCATAATTTAAATAGATATACAGTTTTGACATTAGATTGTTCATCATGTATATTAAATAGAAATGGAGTATCATTTTTGATATTAGGTTATAATTTATTTAAAAAACAGAATTTATTAATTTCGAATTCCTTTCAGTGCTATTAACTTATACTGAAGACTTCCGCAATGGCGGATATTGACAACAGTATTGCATAACTGATGGAAATCGATGGATGCTACTGAACAAAAATATCAGGTACCACCGGGAATCGAACCACGGACCTCCCAATTGCTGGTCGGGTGAACCTTCTGTATATTTTTGTCAGTTTGTTAAATTGTCAGTCATTTCAAACTAACTTGTGAGATACTAACCGATATGACCAAGCTAAAAATGAATGCTGCTGTACAGAAAGGTAATCATAGTCTAGTGGTTAAGGCGCCCGACCGGCAATTGGGAGGTCCGTGGTTCAATTCCCGGTGGTGACTGATATTTTTGTACAGTAGTATTCATCGATTTCCACCAGCTATTCAATACTGTTGTCAATATACGCCATTCCGGAAGTCTTCAGTATAAATTAATAGCTCTTAAATGAATTCGTAATTAATAAATTCTGTTTCTGTATATTTGTCAGTTTGTTAAATTTTCAGTCATTCCAATCTAACTTATAATTTATTCTTGAAAAAATTGTGAAACATCCGTACTAAATTTTTAGAATAAATTAAAATAACAAGTTTAATGTGAATAAGAAAATTGTGAGCTAGAAGAAAATTACATAAGGTAATGGAATGTTGAACACAACATTCACTTACAATTGCAAGATAATCTTAAACCGAATCGATTGTTTAAAATAGATTGTCTAATGTCTACTGCAACACGTCTAATGTCTGTTACAACATTCTAGAAAAGTGTATCGCTTTCTATCATTAGTGTACTATTTATAAACTTGGATTTATTTAATATTCTCTACCATTACAATATTGTTTTCAATTGTAAGATTATACTGATTTTTGAATCCTCCACCTTCATCTTGTTCAATGGTAACTACGATAAATCTGATATAAATTCTTCTTTAAGTTTGTTATTCTATTAATAGATTACATTCATCTTTGATTGAAATATTCGAAAAACAGGGGATTAGTAATGATACTTTTGTTCAAAAATAAAACCGGAACGTGAAAGTGATTCCAACGTTAATGTAGAGGAGTATAAGATATTTGTTGTAAAACAAATTAAAGACAGTCCTAGAACCGTTTTTAAGGAAAATTCCTTCAGTGTCACTTGAGCCGAGGGAGACTCTTCAGGGACTTATTTTTTTTTTGTAATTCAGAATAGAGGCATTTCTAGAGTTTCTCGAGTCAAGAGACACTGAATAAACGTTCATAAATACGGGCCCAAATGTATCTATCAAGTAATATCTATCTGTGATAGCCGTGAGCTGTAGCAGGTATCTGTTCAATCAGATAAATATAAGCTGCGTTCTCCTGGACACTCTTTGTAAGGGTGACCGATTAGATTGGCCAGCAAAGAAGACACTGTTCTCTGCTGTAAAATCACTTCCTGGTGGTTCGGAACCCACCTAAAACTGTAGGTTCAGCTCATCAATTACCATCATCCAACTTATCACCCACGCACAGGTGTCAGACCTATGTGGGCTTCATCCTTAAAAAAAAATGTTCTCAATAAATTTCCATGCAGTGCGTTGCAAAAGGAAGAAAAATGAGCAAAATTGGAAGAGAATGACGAAGAGAAGATGAGAAGGAGTAGGAGGTGATGATGAAGGAGGATGATGTGGAGGAGGAGGAGGAGTAGTAGTAGGAGGGGGTAGTGGAGGAGGAGTAGTAGTAGTAGTAGTAGTAGTAGTAGGGGGAGGAGGAGGAGGAGAAAAAAAAGAAGGGGACAAAGTAAAACAGACAAGGAGGGAGAAATGAGAGGAATCAAAGAGAAGATGGGGGGGAAAAGGAGGAAATGAAAACGAAAAGAGAGGAAGGAGAAAGACATTATAAAAGAAGAAGGAGTAGAAGAAAAAGAAGGACAAGAGATCGGGAGGAGGTGGAGAAGAGAGAGAAGGAGAAAAAGGAGAAAAACATGTGAACTGGAAGAGAAAGAATGCATGAATTAGTCGGAGAAAAAGAATGAAGGGTCAAAGTGAGGAGAGGAGAGAAAAGAAAACGAATAACAATAGTTCAGTAATTTTTTGAATGAGAACTTCTTAATCATGTTTTTTTCTTTATATTTGTATTTAGTACGTTTTTTCTCAATTTCTCTAAGTTTGCTTGTGGTTTACTCTTTAGAATGTTGTAGGCCTATTTATGTTAAGGAGGCAGTTTTGGGTATATTACCTGTTGCCTCCAAAGAATATTTGTATCAAATAAATAAACACGAAGAGAAAGCATCAAATAAGAAGGTGGAAAAAACTATGAATGAGAGGAGAAGAAGAAGGACAAATAGAAGCTGACAAAAGAGGAGAAGTAGAAGAATGAGAAGATGACGAGGGAGCAGGAGAAGAAGGAGAAAAAGAAAGAGAAAGAAGATTACTACTGAGATTAGAATAAACGATTTTTGAAGATGCCGCCACTACACGGCTATAGACCAAGCATGACAGCTACTATCTATTGTAGCTTACTAGGTACCAAACAAAGGCATAAAATGACTTCGGCATTACTGAAACACGAGACATAGTAGCATCACTTAATCAAAAAAGACAAAACTACATTATTATTCGAGTGGTACACGCTGCGGTTACTCAAACTCTGGCCAAGAGGCACCCACATCGAAATATTACAATTTAGAATGAGTGGAAAAGTTGGCTTCTATCTCCAACCTCCCTTCCCCTCGCCACAGCCTTCTACTTTCACTCTTTCTTCCTCTCATTTGTCATTTGTATGAGCGGTAGACGGCATAGGAGGCACAATGTCAAAGCCAAACTAATAAATTATCTTGTTAGTCTGTCTGTCTGTCTATCAGATTAACATCTACAATATCTACATTATATTCTGTCTAGCTGCTATAGTCATTTCCAATCTGAGAACCATTAGGTTATTATTATTTTTCAGAGAATGAAGCTAACATAGGTCTGAAACCTTTGCGTGGGTAATGAGTTGGATGATGGTGATTGATGAGTTGGTCCCACAGTTTTAGGTGGGAAGTGGTTTTACAGCAGAAAACGGAGTCCTCTTTTGATGGCCAATATAATCGGTCACCCTTACCAATAGGGCCCAGGATATATATTATTTATCATAACATATATCATAACCTATATTTATCATAACAGATACCTGCTACGGCTCACGGCTATCACTGTCCCATTTCTCTGAATGCTTGGAAGATAGGTGGATGAGATACAGGCCTACTATTATCCATAAGGATATAGGATATTAGTTCTGTGGTATTGGTCAATTTTCTGTGTTCTGAAGAAGACGAAGTGGCAGGGGGAGGGGAGGAGGAGGAGGAGGAGTAAGAGGAGGAGAAAGATGATGAGGAGGAAGAGAAGGAGAAGGAGGAGGAAATGGTGAAGAAAGAGTGAGTAAGGGGGTGGAGGTGGGGGAGAAGGAGGAGGATTTGATTGATTGCCTTTATTTATTTCCTAGGAGGGCGAAGTTAGGGCGCAGCCGGCCCTCTCTTACACTTAACCCTAGGAGGAGGAGGTAGATAAAGGAAGAGGAGAAGATTGAATTTATAGAACAATATATTAATTACATTTGTAGAGTTTTCATTTACTTAGTAATCACTTGTTATTATATTCAATTAACCTGAGTAATTTATATTCAAGTTATTATATTCAAGTACTGTAACCTAATATTAGAAATGATTTGTTTCTCTCAGACAAACATCTTATGAATGTTTACTCAATTCAACCAGATGAATAAGAGAGGCCTATCTTTAAGTCAGATTCCAATTCCATAATATGATGTAGAAGTTCATTTTAAAAGTAAGTTTTCTGAGTGCCTTTCCTTTTAAATATCCTTCGAATGCAGAAAATTTTAAAAATCCTTGTAGGCCTACATGGCTGGGCATTTCTTGAAGGATGATCCACGCAGAATTCCATAGAGATTAGTCCATGCATTTAGCCGTGAATGCGTTGCAAACAGACAGATAAACGCGAAACAGTCGACTTGAAAACAGATACCTCTCTTCGTTCGGTCAACTGCTGTCCAAAAGACAAGTTGTCCTGATAGTCTACGATCTAGGAACAGACAGGCACATATAAAATAGGATTATTAAGGTTATTAGGGTAGCAGTTAGTAGAAATATTATTTATTCACAATTAAAATTGACTTCAATTCGTTGAATTTACAATAAAAAGTTAATATTAACATTGCAGATGTTATGGAACAAGAAATTCAAGAATTAAAAAAAAGCATTTATTATATAAAATTCAGAACTGTATTTTTACAAAAAAAATACACAAATAGTTCATGAACAAGTTTATCTAATCTTATGTATGAAAATTCAATTTAATTAATTTAAAAAAATAAGATTTATTTAATTTTATGTATGAAAATTGATTCTGTACAAATTAATCATCTCCCCTAATCTGCTACCATATAAGAACTCTCTCCAGGTGATACATTATGATTGCAAGTTTCACATCATTTTTGCAGAAAAAATCGTCAAGTTCACCAATGAACACATTGGGTTTGTTAGCATTCACCAATGACACAAGATTATCTAAAATGTACCAATTTGCTCCTAAACATCCATTATTTGAAGGAGGAGGCTCGAAACTGCGAAATATTGAAGTTTGAACTTTTCTTGCAGTTACAATGTATCACCTGAATGGATTTTACCTTGGACCACTCCTGTGTCTCGGAGGACACGTTAAGCCTGTCAGTCCTGGCTGCCTAAAGACAGACGTTAAGTGACGTCAGAGGCCCTGAACTTATTCAGGTGCGACCTGATGACTCTGATACCAGACCTGAGCTAGTCATGTCATACAATATTACTTTTTTATTAAGTAGATGTACTTCTTATGGAGTTATTTGGATACAGTCCTCACATTTTTCTAGTTATGGCAGCGGACTAGTAGAGATGATTTGTCTAAAACTATTTTTCATAAACAGGATTTATTAATTTCGAATTCCTCAATATTTTGTATGCATAAAATCAGAAGATTAGATGGGTGTGTACATTTATACTTGTGACTTTTATAAAAATACAGTTCTTAATTTGATATATCAAAACCGGACTGATGCATAAAATCAGAAGATTAGATGGGTGTGTACATTTATACTTGTGACTTTTATAAAAATACAGTTCTTAATTTGATATATCAAAACCGGCGCTCTTTTTGAATCAACCTATTGATCAGATCTGGCTATCGGATTAATAAAACCAGCAAGGTCGTTCAGAGCAGAGGAACGCCGTCAACAAAATCAACAACTAGAAACAAAAAACAGGCTATCAGGATAGTATTCTATTTCCGGTGAAAACTTTTACAAGTCGCTGCATGTCTGCCAACAGTAACTGGAATCGAAATAATTTATTCAGTTGAAAGTGGCGCCTGAACATGGATGATAGACAAATAATAGAGTGGGCCTATGCAGCACCACGTGTAACGCATAGATAACACTTGATCACACTAGATTTTTGTCTAGGCAACAAATCGTAGATTCCAATTTTGTAATCCATTCGCTTCTTCTGTACATCAGAATGTTTTCCAGTTTTTCTTCCAGCTGACTGGTCGATTTTTATCCAAGTTGCACAACAACAGAAGAATCTTGTTTCTCTCTCACTCCCTAGTTTTCTCACTCTCTCACTCTTATCATGCATCAGAAATATTCGGGCGCCATTATGTAACACCTTGTTAGTGTACATCTTGAAGCGATGGGTCTTTGACACTATTTTTCTCTTCATTTAACTTCTTGTCTGATTCACACCACAAAATTATAATCGGCTATCAGAAAATTAGCATTAATTGTGTGACATAATAGAAATACTATCTTGTAATGTCGCCTGAAGAAACAAATTCCTTATGTTGGTAGGCCTTATAGTGGGAGTCGTGGTGATAGCTATACCGGTTTACTGTTGCCATTAGACCAAAATCCAGTTTTGAAATATCTTCACAGAAGAATAGAAAAGAATAGATTTCAAATTCCTTCCCTGCTTCCTACAACTGGTCAAAAGTAACTTTTTGTACACCTGTCAAGTTCATTGTTATCAATAATATATAACTCTATGTATAAAATTATATAACTATATGTATAGATTCCTTAAATATATTTCTGTGGTATCAAATTCATGCTTTTTTTTCAATCAATCTATTTATTCTACAGAATAATTACAATAATGGTCCTCCTAAACCATGGGTTTTTCAGGAGGTGCCCGTACAAAAAATAATATTACAAGTACAACATAAGAAGCAAATTACATCAGTAATACTTGATAGCAAGTAATGAAATAGGCAGTACAACAATAATAATGAGAACAAGAGATTATAAAGAATAAAAAGTGAAAAAGAGAAAAGATTAGGCAGAACAATAAGGAAAATAAAAAGAAGGTATCATACACAATATGTATTAATATTCATGTGTAAAATTGTTTAATTTAAATTAAATAAAAAATAATTGAAATTGTTTATTAATTAAATGAATTTGTAATTAAATAAATACACTATTTATTGATACAAATTAAAATAGTAAAATATTTATATATATATATTAATTAAAAGAATCAGAACCAGAAAAAATCTATTACCAGCAACTTTTTCAGAGAAAATCATTATTAATAAAAATAATTAATATAAATTAATATTTAATAAAATTTAGTAATAAAAATTAGTATTTTGCAATTCTATTATCAGTTTGTTTTTTTAATTTATATTATCGCTGTCATTCTTTATATATTGACGAAAATCTAATGCTGGAGAATTAGGGATCTAGGGAGGAGTGGAAGAAGAATGTAGAAAAAAGAACAGTTTCAGACCACTTAGAAAAATAATTCTTACATCATTTTGAAGAAGAGATTTCAATCTTTAATATTCAAAAAAAGCGAAACATTTATTATTTTTTCGAATTTTAGCAAAGTGCTCCCCTTAAGAGGCCACTCTCTAGACACGTGTAATTGAGATGCAAGGAACCTAGACCCGTTCAACTCACCTTGAGGCTTCCTTAGCTCAAGGAAGGGAGACTTGGAAATTATTTAAAATACTTTTCAAGTTTCCCTTGAGTTTCGGAGGCCTTATCTTAGGTTTACAGATGCGAGCCCAATGCTATAGAGTAGTCATTTTTTGTAGATTACGTCTTGGAGACTCCAGTTAAGGAGTATAAGACAAGTCAGATCAAAAATTATATACTAGTTACCATAATTACTATATCAATTAGTTGAGGTGAGGCTTAAATTTGATGTGAAAGAAACTCTTGTACACTATAAAAAGCTTTATCAACTAAATATTTCTTCAATTGTTTTTTAAATATTTCTATATTTTCAAGACTCTTTAAAAACTGCGGTAGCTTATTGTAGAATTTCCTACCAATATAATAACTAGGTTTTTGTTTGAATAAGCTACTATTGTGACTCACCAAGTGATAATCTCCCCGGCTTCTTGTATTATAATCATGTACATCAAGATTTTGGTTAATATCATTCGTTTTTACACATAAAGTAGCTTCATACACATATAAGCAGGGTACAGTTTGGAGACCAAGTCTCTTGAACAACGGCCTACATGAAGAGCATGTGTACAGTATTGGCTTTTTGGCTTCCTGTTACTTTCAGCCAACCGCGTTTGGGTGTGTGAGTGTGAGTGCGAGTGAGAGGGCAGGAGTTTGTGTTGGTGTAGTTGCAAACTTTGCCCTTGAATGAAAGGAAAAGCTGCTGGGCCGGTTTCTTGTATCACCGCTTGTAACGCCACGAAACGCGAGGCGAGGCAAGGCAAGTCATTTTCTATCATGTAAACTACTCCTAACTGTTAACTTTGCCAGCACTTTCCTTCTTCCTCTATAGAGAGCTTAGGGGAGTTAGATGCAGAGACAATCTAGAGCTACGGCAGTGCGCAGAGTTTTCGGTCATAAGTTTTTTGTGTTGGATGTTATTGAGAATGTTAACCATTGCCTCGAGAAAAAAATGCATGAATTGTTTTGTGAAAAATGGGGCCTCAAAGTTGGAATTTTTCGGTTTGGGGACAATTTATTCTAGACTTTTGATATTTTTCTATTATTGAAAGATACTTTTAAATAAAAACTTAAAAAGCATTTTAAAGTGGAAATTATGACTCACATCATGGCGTGACGGCCGTTTCACTCTGTTGTCAAGAGCATCGTCAGACGACCCACAGGACACACCTGTAATGTGTACTGTGGTGTGCTGTGTGTACTGAGAGTCGTCTGACGATGCTCTTGACAACAGAGTGAAACGGCCGTCACGCCATGACGTGAGTCATAATTTCCACTTTAAAATGCTTTTTAAGTTTTTATTTAAAGGTGTCTTTCAATAATAGAAAAATATCAAAAGTTTAGAATAAATTGTGAGATAAATTGTCCCCCAAACCGAAAAATTCCTACTTTGAGCACCCATTTTTCAAATTTTATGATATTAGTGGAAACAAGATGGATCTTCAACATCACACCTTCCAAATTACATATTTTCCATTTCAATCAAAAAATTAGTTTTTTCAAGATAATTTTTTTAAATCTCAAAAACATTCAGCTTTTCAAGAATTATACCGAAAAAACTAACTGTATCAAATAAAAAATATGCCATTTGATTCTCCAAGGTGTCTTTCAGTTAAAAGAAAAATATCAGAATTTCAAAATAATTCATAGGTGTGATAAATTGCCCCCTAAAGCCAAAACATTTCAACTTTGAACCTTCATATTTCACAAAATATATGATGAATAAAATTCTTCTTACAGCAATAGATAGCATTTCAATATTCAATACCTTAATAACATCCAATACAAGAAACTTATGACAGAAATATGACAAAAACCCAGTGCACAGCCTTACAGAGAGCTGATCTAGAGAAAAGCGAATGATGATTTGGATTGTGGGATTGATACAAAATGATTTTTTGTCAAAAATTTAAAAAATTGAAAACTTGCAAGCAATGAAGGAAATAACATGAGGCATAAGAGAATAGTCTTATCAGGCATAACGACATAGTCTTTATAGTGGAGTTTATATATGAGAACTATGATAAAACATATTCTGTATTAATTAAGTTACATTATAAGGATTTTGTGATTATATTTTTTATTAAAAGATTTTGAATTTTGAAAAGGGAAACAACTTAAAATGATGGAAATATTGTGTATTCACAAACATTGGGTAACATCTCAAATTAAAGATGCTATTCAGTAGTTGGTTTTGAAGTGATTGACAATTTATAAATTTGTGTAGTAGCATTCATCGATTTCCATCAGCTCAGTGGCGTACCGAGGTTTCAAGCGCCCTGGAGCGGAAGGGTCTTTCGATGCCACCCCCCCCCCCCAAAAATCAGTCTTTACACTCAACCTCCCGATTGGGCTGATATTAATATAGTGGTCATTTAATGAATCAGCGGCTTTTTCCCGCCTCTTACTACACCTTATTTGTCAGAGATGCGAATCTCCAATGAATGATTTTTTGCCAGGCCAGATTCTGCTTTTATCAATTTCCAAACAGCTTGCTTTGGATTTTTTCTCTTTTCTATAAATTCATTTGCAGTTATTTTTTTATCATTTTGTCGTTCTTACAAAAATTTTCTTATATTTTGTAAATAGGATTCAAAAGTGGTGTATTTCAGTCCTGTTCTTGTTAATATAAAAACCAGTTAACTTCTTGTGGATTTATTTTTCCAGAATAAGTTCAAAGTCTTCATTCAATTACTTGAAATTGTTATACCTTTATTTGTCACCCAATTTAAATTGTTTTGGCTTGGTACTTTCGACTATTTGCTTCTTTTGACTCGACCGTTTTGCATTCTGTCTGTTTGTAACGCATTTACGGCTGAACGCGTGAACCGATTTCTTTTAAATTTGACATGAATGTTCCCTTTAGTAATGCACAGCAATGCATACATACGATTTTTTTTAAATTGTGTTGCATTTTACTCTTTTGGCCTTCATTATATTAATACATTTTTTGTAAGTAAAAAGCAATTTTCTCTAAAGAACGGGGCGCCCCTAACAGCCTTGCGCCCTGGAGCGACTGCTCCACTCGCTCCATTATCGGTACGCCACTGCATCAGCTATACAATTCTGATATTGTACCATTGCATTGTACCACTGATATTGAATATTCACCATTGCGGAGGTCTTCAGTGTAATAAATAGCACTTGAAAAATTCGAAATTAATCAATTGTGATATTCAGTAATTTAGTTTTACCTATCGCACTATACAAAAATTGTGAGATGGAAATAAAAGCATTGGAATATGGAATCTTGGGAGCAAGGATAAGAATATTTATACCACATCCAATGAAACCAATGTTTAGAAATCTTTTAAACACCTTTTGTGGGAAAATGATTGATAAGAGCCTGAATTACAAATCTAGGGCGGCCATTATTATTATTGGGTATATAATAATGAATTATTCTCATAATAATCGAAGACTAAGTTACTGATAGTAACTGAATGGAATAGATAGTTCAATTTTTACAAACGGAAGGTTTAGTGAAAGTAAAAAATGTATCTTTGTGTTTTTCTTTTGGAGCGTGAGGCGTACAATGACTTTCAATCTGCTTAAATAGCGTGAAAACGTTGGGAAAATGGCCTTGACCTACAGCTAGAAATATTCCAGCCACTCTACACACTTGTCAAATCAACTCGGTTTGCAATAAGCTTGTAGCATTCCTGTAGAACTCAACAATTTCAAAGCATGCTATTTTTATTGATTATCACAATGTGAACCGTTTTTTTAGCATTAACTCATATTATTTTAATGGAACATCCGAACGTATATATAAAAAATATATCCTGTTGTAATTATTAGTGTATTGTTCTTTCTTTTTCTTTCTTATTCCCCATCTAGAATTTTCTTGTATTTTTTTCATTCTATGGTCTAATAAAGAAGGCTACATTTCTGCCCTCCCAAATTCTGTAAAATATTCATCCCCTTACGATTTAGGTCATCAAGAGCTTCTCGTTCTTTTGCACAACATATCAATTTCTATTTCTGATATATTTCTATTTCTATATAATAATACCTTTGTCAACTCACTGCTAGCGCACAAGCATTAAGCTTCCGCTAGTTCTCTTCTAGGCTTACCGTATTTGTTTACACTTATATTTATAACTATTGTATTCATTATTTTGAGTCTGTTCAGGAATGAAAAAAAAAATGTGAATGTAATGTAAGAATTAGAATGAATTGATTTGCTTGGAATTTCCAATTTTCAGGGAAGTGATAGCCGCGAGCCGTAGCAGGTATCTGTTCAATCAGAGAGATAAGCTGCGTTCTCGTAGGTCCTGTTTGTAACGGTGACCGATTAGATCGGCCAGCAAAAAAAGACACTGTTCTCTGCTGTAAAATCACTTCCCGGTGGTTCGGAACCCACCTAAAACTGTAGGTCCAACTCATCAATCACCATCATCCAACTCATTACGCACGCACAGATCTCAAACCTGTGGGCTTCATCCTCAAAAAAAAATTTAAAGGCTTTCAAACTGAAATATAACAGAGGATTAATAAAATCTATACTTTACTGGGCTAGCCTTTAGCAATAGGCTTAGGTTTTTATGAAAGATTGAGTGGAGTTCCAATGAATGATAAAGCAAATAATGTCTGTCTGTCTGTCTGTCATCACTATGCCTTAACTCAAATTGTCAATTTGGTATAATTACCCAAACAAGGCTTGTTCGCTAACAAATTCTATCCGTATAAAATAACCTAAAATTAACAAAAATGACAAATAAAATAACTTAATATCACTCTTGAATGTATGTCTAGCTCACATCAAATTTGTACTCAAACATTCTTATGAAAAGTTAGTGAAGAACATCCAAGAAAAATTGTACATTCATCATTCGATTTAATGGTTCCTTAAGATATATAATATAATACATTTTCTATAACTAAAAGTACTGTAAAAAAACTATTAAAGTGATACTGTATTTCTATTAATGATGATTGTTACTCACCCATACTGGAGGGATGCATTCCTTTTCTAAAGCGGAAGGCTTGAAGCTTAAAGGCTCATGGAGCTTCTCTATAGAAGAGAAATGCATCCCTCCAGTATAAAAGAGTCAAAATAGGCTACTAATTTAAATAGAAATAAAGTTCCAGTTTTAATTTAGCTTGTTCATAAAATATTTCATCATGGAAAACATCACAGATTATGATATATATTTATGTTCCTTTTAACCCATTCCCTATATCTCCCAATGTGGTATGAGTCATGCTTTGTCTCAAGAGTTTGCTGGAATTTTTTCGATTAACACAGTGCAGTCAGTGGCGAATATAATTCGGATGTGGTGGTGCGGGAGGAGGGTTTTTTTTTCAAAGACATTAGAAGTTTGGAATTCCTTGATGTAGTACACTTCGGTAGATAATTCGATTGATTCAAAGATCACACCAGATTCTTGACATAATATTATTTTTAAAGGGCTCAAGCAAGTTGAATATTCAAATTTGCGTGTTTAAATGTTTATTTCACCAAATTTATCTCATTTTTGGAGGGCCAGGCCCCCTGGGCCCCACCCTTATATAAGCTTCTGTGTGCAGTAATATTTATTAATTGACATTTAAATACTTTGAATCTCACAATAGGTATATTGTATATCTGTTGGTTATTATTGGTCTTGTATTGTGGTGAATATTCCTATTTCCAGATAAATGCTTGCTTTTTGTTGCAAACAATGTGGTTTTAATCATGTTAAATTTGATGTAACTGCTATAATATGATATATCTGCATTCAAAACATCACATAAAATCTGCCAACATTTATTACATATATGAATTTTAGATATTTAATGATGAATTTATTCCTCTGCGTTTTTCAATCCTTGAACTTTACAAGAATAATGAGACAATTTTAAAGCATTTCAACTCCATAAGATAAGCAATTAGCCTAGATATGGCCCGGCGCATTTATTGAGAAATTTCAATTTCTCAATACAGTATAGTTGTAAGGATTAAGTTGAGAAATTTCATAAGCGCTAAATATCGAAGAAAGAAATTGTTCACAGTTTGAAGGCTAATCGTTTAAAGTTGATCTGCATGTAGAAATGTACCACACGTAATATATTTTTGATAATACAATTATCAAAGATACAGAAAGTAAGAATGAATTTGTTGAACCTGTTTCTAAAGAACCTGAGACTAAAAAAATAGTAAATAAGTGTACTTACGTAAAATTTTTGTATGCATAGTAACCGGTTTCGACGGTAGGTGATTCTTCAGACCTCTAATTGGTCCAGAGAGTCTACGCAAACGAGGAGTGATTGTTGCGATTACTTTCCTCACAGAGCTAACAGAGTTATATCTATGCCAAGTCTACCGAAACAAACACTTAAGCTCTATGCTTAACAGTCCACTTGTACCTTTACACAGTGTCTGGTTGCACAGGTGAGTACGCATACTATCTAGCACACCTCTGACACTTGCACCTTTACACAGGGTCTGGTTGCACAGGTGAATATGTAATGTATAATATCTAGCACCCCTAAACTACAGTAGGAACAATTAGTCTGGGCACACGGCCGTTTGGTAGTCAGCCAAGGCGAGGGGAGTGTTTATCACTCATTTCTGAAAACATGTGGCCCGTGCGACGCTGCAGATGTCTTCAAGGTCAACAGGACGGCTAGTAGTGAAACCAGAGCCACGCGCCCAGACTAATTGTTTCTACTGTACTTCCTGCGTCCAAGCCATCATTCGACAGAGACGTTTGGAAAACAACACAACTGATGCAGCCTTTTTTGTATATGAAATGACAAAAACTTAATTCTCTTCAAGCCACAATAAGGCATACTTGCATCTCACTTGTGGCTTAAAGGAAGTCATAATACGATCATTGCATAGGATACTATTCACCTTCCGCCGTTTGTGTGTTTAAACCCAATTAAGAACGATTTGGTAGTTTTCAAAGGTCGTCCACCTTTCCAATTGTTTTCATTCTCTGAATTTCTGTACGCAATAATAATTGGTGCCATTAGTTTTTTCACTAATTACTGTTGTTCACTCTTATTTCTCGAACATTTTTCCCTATTGCATGTAGCTGATGCAGTCATGCGATAATCGCTGTATTTAGGCGCTGATTTCTGGAGCAAGCGATCTGGAGAACTTGCAGAGCTTGTGACGGGGCTCCAGCAGCTGTTCTCCAGTCACTGGTCTCCAGTGACGCATGCCACCGCATTCCTGAAATGATTTTCGTGTCGTTGATTATTGCTGAAAATTCGTTAGCCCAATAAACAACAAGTGCGATACACTCTGATAAATTATTGGGTTTCAACATTCTTTGGGCTCCTGCATCTGAATGGTGGCACCATAGAAATAAAGGTGTACTTCTATGAAGATACAAAAGTGTACTTCTATGAAGATACAAAAGTGTACTTCTATGAAGATACAAAAGTGTACTTCTATGAAGACACAAAAGTGTACTTCTATGAAGATACAAAAGTGTACTTCTATTTCTATGGGAGACACTAGTTGAAAGAGATGCCAAATACCACTAAATAAAATAATAAAATCTCTGATATCAAATCCTATTATATTAAATGAGCAATTTCTGTATGTATGTGTGTGTTTATGTATGCATAAAGTTTCAGCTTTTCTTGCATTGTAAAATTATTATTATTATTATTATTATTATTATATTAATCTACTTTTTATTGTAAATAAAGTTATTATTTTTTTTAATACTGTGGGTAAAGTGGAAGAGGGGCTCTTACGCCTCAACTTCGCCTACAGCACTTATGTTATTTGTAAAGTGCTTTAATAATAACTTTTCAAGTGAATTCAACGACTTGCAGTCAAATTTGACTGCAAGTCGTTTAATCCACTTGAAAAGTTAATATTAACAATGCAGTTCGTCATGGAACAAGAAATCCAGGAATTTGCTTCAATAAAAGACAATAATGATCTATCTATCTATTAATGTAGGCTATGCATTTATGTCAAACGGATCTCAAGAAGGCTCTAACGATTTTGATAAAAATAATGAATATAGGGACTTTTTGGTGCAAAAATTCGACTGCGCTAGGTTTCATTCCTGTAAAAACTCGCTGAAGAACGCAAGAAAATAAATCTATCCTCAAAGTAACAACTGATGGAAGACAACAATTTTAAATCATATGGTGGGACCCTTAGTGGCGTTATTTACGCTACCTGGAACGAGAAAACGTTTTTACCTTGTAGTTGGAGCCTATAGCAGTTATTCAGGAAACATATAACTGGAGAAATAGAAAACTGTACTCTCATAATTACTTTGGTTACAGTGGCTTAAATTTGGTTCATAATGTAGAAATTCAATCGTGTTTTCTCTATAATTTGACATTATCATTTTGTCAATTTAGTTTTTTATAGCTAAAGACATTGTCAATAATGTTTTAAATACTGTTCAATAACTAAAATCCCGATCGATGGTCTCGTTTTTGAGGAGAAGGCCGCGTAAAATGCCTTTGGGGCCGTGACAGACAGACAGACAGACCGACAGAAAGTGAGATAAGACTATTTTCGGCTTATTTAATGTATAAAACGTAAAAATAACCAAAAAATGTACAATTCTGATAAATGTACAGACAAAACTCTAATTTTATTTATATAGGTTATCAGATAATAGACAAAAACCTACAAATATGATTGTTACAGCCACCTCCAACATGCGCTCCTAACTGCAAACAATGGACAGTGAGCTGACACCATACGAATATGTGTCTATATTACTGAATTTTAACAAAAAATCGGCTGTAACTGTTTTTTATGAACAAGGAATCATCCAGGTTATTGTAAAAACAGTGATATATTCAATTCGGGGAAAAATTAAATCAAAACTATAAGCCGTTGGTTACCCCCGAGCGAAGATCGGCCCAAAATTTGAAATATAAGGATATTTCAAATTTTGGGATTATACCTACAATAATTTTGAAATATATACTCCAACGTGTAACATATTCTAATAGTGTATATAAAAGTCTTAATGCTGGCCTCCGTTGACACAACTCTAGCGCCCCATGTGACAAGAAAATGAACTACAGGTGCGAAGAAGTAGGAATGAGAAGAGAAAGATGGAAGTAGAAGAGGATGGAAGAAGCCAGGAGAAGAACAAGAAGAGGAGGTAGGGGTAGCAGAATGGAATTAAGAAGCTGAGTAAGAATCGGGCAACCCGCTATTATTTCAATACTGTAATTTAATTAGAATTATTATCACTTATAATATTTTAATTTCTAATATCAAAGCTTGACACTGTATTTATATTTAAAAAGAAAAAATAATTCTATTTTTTCGTTATGCCTGACATCATGCTGATGAAGTTTCTCTTCAGTAGTGAAATGCATCTTTCCAGTAGGCTATATGTGAGTAAAAATCGTAATACAGAAATACCGTGTCAGTTTTAGTACCTATTAGATTATTTTAAGAGTATTTCGTCATTGAAAACATCATATATTTTAATATTCTGTGAATTTTATAATAATAATATAGACTTAAAAACACTTTTAAATGGAAATTAACTCACGTTATGGCGTGACGGCCGTCACGCCATAACGTGAGTTAATTTCAATTTAAAAGTGTTTTTAAGTTTATATTACATATTAGTGGAAACAAGATGGATCTTCAACATCATTATAATAATACATTCCGTTTCTCTCTGTTTTAGGTGAGTGCTATTAACATAAACTGGCAGCTTGGAAAATTAATGGGATAACAATCTCTACAATTTTTTAAAGAGTGAGTAGTATTTTAGTTTCTCAGCTAATAATTATATATTTATTTTCGCAACATCATTTTTTTTTCTTGAGGATGAAGCCCAGATAGGTCTGAGAGCTGTGCGTGGGTAATGAGCTGGATGATGGTGATTGATGAGTTGGACCTACAGTTTTAGGTGGGTTCCGAACCACCGGAATCGTCAATTTGTAATAAGACTATGATTTGACATATCATCTGTAATTTTAAAATAATCGCAATATTTGGAATGAACTACAATAAGATTCTGTCAAATTTCAAGAAGAATTTCTAAATTACAAAAAGGTTCTGTTGAAATTGAAATTCATCTGTTTCCATGAGCTATTCAATGTTGTTGTCAATATCCGCCATTGCGGAAGTCTTCAGTGAAATTGGTAGCACTTGGAGGAATTAAAAATTAATAAATTATGCTAAAAAGTATTCTATTGAATTATTTACTGAAAAAACACTCTATTGTAGTATAACAAATACTGCAGTTGTTATACTCCAGCATCTTCAATATTTCGCTCTTTAGAATCAAAATCATCAAGAGTTATCGGTTAGAGCGTCTATCGATCTCTGGTAGGAGTCTGAACCTGCAAATCCTGCGGTCACGGGTTCGATTCTCATTCAGCCTGAAATTAGCTATTTGTGTAACTAGAGTGCAAAATAGCGTTTTTCTGCATCGAGAGAAAAAAGTTTCTCGAGTGCAGAAACAATACTTTGCGCTCGTATTACACATTAAATTTTTCCTACAGTAATGTATAAAGTAATTTAAACAGAACAAAATAGGACATACATAACCTGACAATTCCTCACATAACCTATCTTTGAATCAGATCGATTTCATCAACAACAACTATTCACAGCTGAAGCAGAGTAGCCAACCTATTTTTGAATGCAGAATAGGGAACCTGCATATTACATGCTCACTATTTTGTGTTGTTAGGTTGCAAATCTGGAGTGCGAAAAAGTACTTTCCCGCGCTACAGTTAGTGCAAAAATAGACACTTTTTCAGGTCACTGTAGGAAAAATATTTTGTGTAATCGTTCACTTCATTACCCATAATATACACAAGTCTCAAGTGAGCATCATCAAAAAAATTTTTTTGAATTTGAGTTTGAATTTTTCGTGATTTCTCACCAGGAGTGAATCAAACTTCTTCTTCTCCTTCTTTTTCATCTTCTTCTTCGTTCACTGACCCAAATTGATGGCCAATTCGTGCACAACAACAACAACAGCAAGCAGAGCAATGATTACAGTGTTGCCAGTTGTGTTTCAACAACAATCAAGTCCTCAATTGTACCGTAAAATGTATATAGGTACTTGCATTCTTCTACTTTTTCTTCTTCTTCTTTAGTCTTGCTCTTTTTCTTTTGATCACGATGAGGTCTTCGCCTAGTAATTGCTTACTCTCCATGACTTCATATACTACAACAAAGCAAAAGCGAAAGGCTTACACAGAGTGTCCCATATACTTAATTCATATGTGAATTCCTCCAATAAACACAATAGTTTTAAAGCTCAATATAAACATGAATTGACTCACAATAATTATTTTTCATTTTATGTTAATTGAAGTAGACTTTAAAATTATTGTGAATTATAACTTTACTCCCAATATCCTTCGTTTTGAAAGGGGGTTCTAGAAGATTCCAGGCGAAGAGGTGAGGATTTTTATATTTTATTATTATTAATTATTATTGCTGTTATTATTGCTATTATTATTATTATTATTATTATTATTATTATTATTATTATTATTATTATTATTATTATTAATATTATTATTAATATTATTATTTTTTTTTTTAATATATTTTGTTGATGGTAAACCTACAGCTAACCTTTCAATGCTGGAATGTAGGCTACATGAGTACAATGTACATGAGTACAATGTACATGAGTACAATGTACATGAGTACAATGTACATGAGTACAATGTACATGAGTACAATGTACATGAGTACAATGTACATGAGAAATAGACATAAATAATAATCCTATATGCAGGCTGAACAAAACATCCTCAATTTTTATCCTTCTACACAGTATGATATTATAAAGCTGTGAAAATAATCTTGCAGAAGATTCGTATAAATTCGTCTTAAAGAGTTAGTACTACAACCAATTGAACGATTAATCTTCAACTATATCCGAGGTTGGTAGCACTGTCCGTTCAGATGCAGTGTGTCGCTGAAAAAAAGATGTCCCGTCCACATTTCAGCAATGCTATTCAAATTTACCAAAGAATTGGTTATTCAGTATTTGGCGAATCATGAAGCTATTTTCAACATATCGAGACATTTTCTTTTGAAATTATAGGGGGAATGGATGTAGAATGTGAAGTGGAGAGGGTAAAAGAAGACTCATCTGAATAGAATATCGAATAAGGAGGATAAACAAACTTAAAATTGAGAGTTTTCCAGCAGAAGGACCTCAAACTCCCTTAAATCCTTTCGAACTCCCTGTTGGAAGTGCAGGAGTGTATAATGAGAAGCAGTAAGAGAAGACTGAATGCAGTAGAATTAAATAAGAAGGATTAATACATCTAAAATTGAGGCCCTTCCAGCAGAAGAGCCTCAAACTCCTTCAAAATCCTTTCAAACACTGTACAAAAGTACTTGTGGAAATATTTTCTAGCATGATACAGCCCTCTAAATTAAGGTGGGTTCCGAACCACCATTCCAAGTATATGTCCTTGAGTGTTGACCAGTGCTTTCACTCTTGGTAGTTCAGGCTGAGAGTGGAGACTGTGTTGCTAGACTGGACTTGAAATTCTCGGAGCTGTTCTATTCGGTACAGCTGATCGGCTGTTATTTCTCAACAGCTCTCAGCCAGAGCACGATCTCGTGCCGCTCGAAAGATCACAGCTCCAGCATTTAGCAGCATCCAGCCTAGAATCGATCTCTCAACACTACTCTGAAATGTCAGCCGGTGATGCACAATACTCGCTCGTCTTTATCATTCGTTCTCACTCTCCCCCCCACTCTATCTCTCTCTCGCTCTCTTTTTTCTCTCTCGCTCTCTCTCTCTAATAAAAAAATCAAAGAAAAGAAGCGAATGAGTGAGAGGTGAGGAAGAATGATCAAAGAGCCATAATATAGCCTACAGTACATTGCAGGAGGAATCTGCCAAACTGCAACATCTCATTTCTCCCATGAAGAAAGAGAAGAAAGCTCGTATAAACCTGGTTATAGAAACGATTTGTTACAAAATAGACGAAGAAAGATAGCGCGTTTATGTTTTAAAGGAGCTGGAAAACGATTAACGTAATTACGGACCGTAGTTATTGAGATATTTTTAAAAACACGCAAAAATAACTGATTTTGAAGTAGATTAACTGGGTTATTTGTCAGTAAACCAATATTTTCTACTCTCTCACTCATGCTGCGTAAACGACACTGCCGGGTATGTGTGAAACAAGCCTTAGGGCCGGCATTGAATCAATAACTACTGAATGATTTACTGAACTACTGACAAACCGAGCATAAGAGTTTCTAAGAGTACATTCAACGCTTCCGACGTCTGACTAGTCGGAGCCTTATGGTGTTTATGTATCGTTTGTTTCTTGTTGAGTGGGTGGTAGAAAGTTGCACGGCGAAAAATAAACGTTGATGAATGTGGTAGGTTAGGCGTACGCAATCGAATGTAAGTAACATGCTTTAAAGTGGACTTGGGCTTGGACTTAGCAAGTGTCGTAAGCTTTTTATTGGTCCAGTTGCCTATTCTTTGATAATCAATTGGAATTGGCTAATAATGGTAGCAATAACTGGCTTGTGGTTAGGTTAGATCTACGTTAGGTTAGGTTAGGTTGACTAACGAACAGTGCGGCTACTTGATTATTGAATTGACCTTTATTACATAGAGTTTAGCTTATCGTCCCGTTATTTTTCACACTCATTATTTTAAATTACTAGTCAATATTAATTTATATTGATAACCAAATGTCAATAAGTATTGGCAATATCTATTGAATGAATCAATATTAGAGTTTTGCATAATGTCCAGCTATTTTAAATTTTTTATTTCAATTAAATTTTGACAATCTATATCAAATCTCATGACGAAATAACAATAAATTTTGACACTATTTATTGACTAGCCTAAATGATTATTATACCTAAAAACAGACGAGAGTTTTGCACAACATATCATGCTATTTTCCACACTGGTTATTCTAAATTAGTTAATACTAATTTCTATTGACAACCGAATATCAATAATTATTATTAATATTAGTCTAATAAATAATAATGACTATATTTATATTGACTCAATCGATATTATAATAGTAATAATAATAATAATAATATTTATTTCTCTGCAGAAAAAGTACAATTGTTCAAAACTTAAATTTAAGGAAAAGCAAAATGATTCCAAAGTACAGCAAGAAAAAGAAAAAATATTTGCAATCATAACTACTATAAAACAAAAACATACCTATGCTATACACTAAAAATCAAACTTGCCAAAACATCAACAAAAACACTAACACAAATATATTATACCTATATAATGCGGTGTTTTGCAAAACGTCCAGCTATTTTTAACAGTTTCTATTGTAAATTTAATGAATTACCGTCAATTTTAATTGAGAATAAATAATATATTTACTCACGTAGGCGGAAACGTTTTTGAATCGTGATGTTGAAAATGGATCATCACGATTCAAAAACGGTTTAGCCTATGTGAGTAAATAGGCTATATGATTTATTCCCAATTAAAATTGACTGCAAATCGTTAAATTCACAATAAAAAGGCAATAATAACAACGCAGATCGTATGGAACAAGAAATTCAGAAGTATTTTATTAAAATTCAATTTCGACTACGGTATCAATATTCTATTGATAAAACATCTTCAAGACGTTGGCCTAATATTTAAAACAAAATATGTTTTAGTTGGTCGCTTTACATAACTGATCTACACGCATGCGCAGAACTGACCTGATCAAGCAAATTATAAAGGGGGAAATAGCGCAAGTTTTGCTTGAACTCTTTGAATAATTATGCGTAAGTGTATTGTTGGTAGTTAACGCAAATATAGACACTAGAAGTTTAGACTTAGTTATCCATCCAGGATGCAAACCATCCAGTATGACATCTTGATTTAGAGATATAGTGTAGAAATTCAGACCTACCATAAATATGCAAAATTAGAAATATGCAATAATAAAAATATTCAATAGTACAGAGACGGCTCTGTACTCGTCTTATCCTCTATTGCACGTTCACTTAATGCACAATAATCTTTGATTGCAAATATGCAAATGAAAATGCAAATAAAATAATAAATTTAAATTATTTATGTTCTGAAATATCATGAAACTCTTGCACTTTCGAAAATGAAGTGATTATCTCTATTTTATTATGCATGCATCTCCAACAATGAGTCACCCATTCGTATTAAGTTTATAGGATAGTCGTTTATTTCTCTTCTTCTTTTTCTACTTCTTCTTTTTCTACTTCTCCTCCTCCTTCTTCGTCATCTTCTTTTTCCGGTCTCTACCTTCGACCTCCTCCTCCTCCTCCTCCTCCTCCTCCTCCTCCTCCTCCGCCTCCTCTCCTACGTGCCACCAACTATTGACTCATCCTGTGTTGCTCTTCTTGTCTTCTTTATCCATTATTTATGCGCCTACACCTTAATCATTATTCAAGACTACTTCTCTTTTTTCATCATGCATTATGTCCTGTGTTTTCTTACCGTATACTTTCATAATGCATTCTTCCGCACACACACTTCGATAAAAATAGCCAAATCCCGTTAATCCAGAGGCCAGAGTCTATATATGCACTGCTAGCTTCATGTAAGCTCGTATTTATTGTTTGTAATTTGTGCTCCAAGCACAAAGACGAAGAGAGTAGTAGAAGGAGAAAACTAGAAGACTGGAAGACTGGGTGCAGGGGAAAAACCAACATAGTCCAAATTAATTAATCAATAAAAAAATGAATAAATAAATGAATAAATATCTTATAATATTTTGAGGAGAATAATCTGGGTACAGGAGGATGAGTAAGGACAAGAAAATACGAATAACAAGAGAAAAAATAAGAAAGGAAAAAGGAAAAAAGGAGATGAAAGAAAAATGAGAATAAGGATGAGATGTAGCAGGAGAATGAAAAGTAGAAAAAAATGAGATGTGGTTAGAGTGAGCTAAAAAATAGAAGATGTGAGATGAAGATACAGAAATAGGTGAGTAGGAGAAGGAGGATGAAAATTAATGTAGAAGGAAATGGAGAAAGATGGTGAGAGATAGGTGGAGAATTAAAAAATACATTTTAAGGAAAAAGGAGAAAAAAGTGAAAAGAAAATATACATAAACAGAATTTATTAATTTCGAATTCCTTTAATTGCTATTACTTTATACTGAAGACTTCCGCAATGGCGGATATTGACAACAGCATTGAACAGCTGATGGGAATCGATGAATGCTACTGTACAATTGCCGGTTGAGCGCCCTTAAGGCAACTCAACCGGCAATTGAGAGGTCCGTGGTTCGATTCCCGGTGGTGACTGATATTTTTGTACAGTAGCATTCATCGATTCCCATCAGCTGTTCAATGCTGTTGTCAATATCCGCCATTGCGGAAGTCTTCAGTATAAAGTAATAGCAATTGAAGGAATTCGAAATTAATAAATTCTGTTTATGTATATTTGTCAGTTTATTCAATTTTCAGTCACTTCAAACTAACTTGTAAAATATTAATGTAAAAGAAACAAAGGGAAAGCTTAAAAAAGAAAGAGAATATAGAGAAAATGAAGAAGTTGTTGAATGAGAAGGTGGAAGAGGAGGAGTAGGAGGATGTTTTATTACTATACTATTATTGTAGTTAATGATGCAGAAGGAAGATGAAGAAGGTGGAGGAGGACTAGCCGGGTGAGGAGGATGAAGAACAATATGGGAAAAGAAAATAGAAAGAATCAGTAAAGGTGAAGAGACAAAAAAAGAAGAAAATAATGATAGTATACACCTCCCATTAATTTGTAATGCTGGACACTGCTTCTGGTAGTAGGCCTCCTATTCTTTGATTGTTACGTTTGACCGTCATGCTTTGTTATAATAGATCTACGGTGTGGATGAGTTCGTTGAACTCTACGTATACGAATGTGTGAACCTTGGTACATGTCTTACAATAATTTATTAGACTATCGTTGAGGATCTTAACAATAGTACGTTCAGACATTCGATTTGGTTATCAACTAATGTTGATCTAAAAATAAAAATAAAATGATGGGTGTGCTAGAAACTTTAGACTGATAGGAATGTTGACAGAATTGAGAGGATTCTTCGTTTTAATTCCTAAAAATTTTTATTTTTGTTATCAAAGTATTGTGAATTAAACAGAATTTATTAATTTCGAATTCCTTTAATTGCTATTACTTCATACTGAAGACTTCCGCAATGGCAGATATTGACAACAGCATTGAACAGCTGATGGGAATCGATGAAAAATCCATTCATCGATTCCCATCAGCTGTTCAATGCTGTTGTCAATATCCGCCATTGCGGAAGTCTAAGTAATAGCAATTAAAGGAATTCGAAATTAATAAATTCTGTTTATGTATATTTGTCAGTTTATTCAATTGTCAGTCACTTCAAACTAATATTGTGAATTATGTGACCAATCAATCAATTTATCTGCAGAATTTATATACAAGAGAGGTCTTTCTAAACCTGTAGGTTTATCAGAAAGTGCACTTACAATAATTCTTCTAAACCTGTAGATTTCCCACAATTTGCCCATACAAAGATATTACAGAAAAAACGAACTACTCCAAAAGTACATCAAAAGTAATGAGATAAAAAATATAATAACAAATGATGAGATCAACATAGATGGTAAGAAATAATAAGTGAAACAGCTGGGACAGAAAAATAAGGGCTAAAAAATGTTAAAGGACACAGTGATAAAAAAATTCTGGAACCAATTTATTCATCTAATGTCCAATTAATCTTATTTATAATTTATTAGCTTGACTGATTGAAGTTGAAATATATTTTCAAACATGTCCTTGAATAAACTTAAACCAATATAATAATAGAGTGCATGAAACATGATATATTCTTCTTGGAGAAATAAATTTGACACTGTCAACAAAAGTATCACTTGTGTGATGGCATTATGTATCAAATAAATTCAGAAATGTATATCTATAAAGATATATATATATATATATATATCTAAATCTATAAAGAATTTATAGAATATAGGATATTAGAAAAATTATTTCAAAGTGAATGAACCCATACAGTACTGTAGGTCTGTAGCTTCAAGAAAGCCAGAAAATTAAATCACACGTCAAACCATTGAATAAGATGTGATCTAATTGAAACGAGCACACATGACTGAATAACATATTACATAATTATGTTATGCTATTGATTAGCATTGTTTCAATCTATGCTTCTACCTGCCAAATCTCAATTGAGACTCATAAAAGTCATGTAACGACCATGTATTATGAAGAAATAGTGTTTTGAATGTATGGGAAAATAGCAGAAGCAAAGGTACGGTAATGCCACAGTGAAGAGTAATGTTTCGATGGCTGAATAAAAGACAGGGCAATGGTGAAACATTAAATTATCGCGTGAAATTATAAATTATACAGTTGGAGCGACGGTTCTCAGGCCTTTTTTCCTGTTGACTGCTTGAGCATTGTCTTGTTTCTGGGTCAATTGATGGTTGCTATTGGGTATGGTAGCTGATAGCAGTTGGATTAAATGATATGTTGAGTCAATAACGAAATTGGCAGTTTTCATTTTTTTTTTAATATAATAAATTCAATGATTCATGCTTTCAGACACAGTTAAAAATACTGACAAATTTTTTATTTTATGCTATGTTTTTTTATTTATCTGAAGTTCAGAAAATATAGTTTATAATTGAATTATGAATCACTATACTGTAGGTTCCAAACCAACGGCAAAGTTTTTATAAATATTGTTACATTTCAATTATTGTATGTCAATAAGGCTCTTCATGGAGTATTCTGTGAGCTTTTACATGTGTTTAAATAAATGAATAAATAAACAAACAAATAAATAAATAGATAAATAAATAAATAAATAAATAAATAAAAATGACAACAAAAGCTAATATCAAAACTGACACTGTATTCCTATTTAATATATGATTTTCACTCAATTATACTGAAGCGGCGAGCCGCTTAGCGCAGTTGGTTGAGGCGTCGCAACTTCAACTCGTTTAAGTGGTCGTGGGTTTGAATCCCGCTCCACCGTCAGGCATTTATGTGTAATCATTCACCTCATTACTCACGCACAAGTCTCGGACTCATGTGGCATCATCAGCAATAAAAAAAAGATATTGGAGGGATGCATTTCACTTCTAAAGAGAAGCTTCATCAGCCTCCAGTATCTCCAGTATAAGTGATTGGAAATCACATTACAGTGTCAGTTTTGATATTAGATTGTTCATCAAGTATTTCGTCATTGAAATATCACAGATGTGATAATAAAGCTGTTGATGATGTTTGGGTACCCCCAAATTTGAAACCCACCAATTTGTTCGGTTAAGAGCCTATGTATTGGGAATGTCTTATAATAGCCATGTGAGCAACAGTTGAACTCCTGTTTGAACGGTACTTATAAATAATAATGATTGATGCTAAAACCAATGAGTGAATTACTGGATAGTTAATACACTCACTATAATGTTATAAATTTCTAGTTAAAAAATGACGTAATATACCGAATAAAAACAAAATCAGAATTTATTAATTTCGAATTCCTTAAAGTTCTATTAATTTATACTGGAGACTTCTGCAATGACGCATATTGACAACAGCATTGAATAGCTGATGTAAATCGATGAATGCTACTGTACAAAATTATCAGTCATCACCGGGAATCGAACCGCGGACCTCCCAATTGCCGGTCAATAGCCGATATAATGTTTTAGTTTCAATCAATCATTCATTGCCAGAAACATTACAAATATTAAAACAATCATCATTTTAAAAATAGTCAATATTAGAGTAGCATTCATGGATTTCCATCAGCTATTCAATGCTGTTGACAATATCCGCCATTGCGGAAGTCTTCAGTATAAATTAATAGAACTTTAAGGAATTCGAAATTAATAAATTCTGATTTTGTTTTTGTTCGGTATATTACGTAATTCTTTAACTAGAAATTTATAACATTATAGTGAGTGAATTAATAGCATTTTAAGGAATTCGAAATTAATACGTTCTGTTTCGGTACCGGTATATTAATTTGTCAGTTACTTCAAACTGAAGTGTGAAAAACAATTGTTAATTTTTCTGAAAATGCTTATTTTCAGGTGTGAACCTTGATTTTAAAATTGTCTTTGGATTATTTTCAGCTTTGTTAGTTAAAACTGATGATGGTTTTCAATCTGTAGTTGACATTTTGCTTTAATTTATTATCACATGATTTAGAGGTTTTGCAACGTTTCTGAAACAATTTTGTGTTTGTAACGGAATCTTCATGGGTTGGTCAATAAACTGTATGTAGATTAAAACAATCTGGAGCCTTTTGAGCTGTTAGCCATAGTTCACACCAAGAACGCTTGTTGGGCAAACAGATGACGAAGTGGTACCTGTACCGGATGAAGCGAGCGTGCGACCGGTTATAGCGAGCGGTGGCAGTGGCGGTGCTGGTGGCGGTGTGGCTCCGGCTTCCAGGAAGAGACCTTGCCAATGATGAGATGAGAGAGGATCCGGTCTGTGAGACCCCTCAAGGGAAAGCAGAAGCAGAAGCAGCAGCAGTAATCATGTTTTGATAAAGCCAAGATATCGAAATCCAATCCACTTTCATTGCCGCTAGGCTAGTAGCTCTAAGGTTAGGTTAGGCTGCACCTCCTCCAACACCCTCAACTGTCTTCACTTCTTTTAGGCTTCCTTCTTTTTTATGTATATTTTACTTATTTCTCGGTCTTTTTCTTTGTATTCTTTTTTTCCTTTTAATTTAATTTTCTTATCTTTTTATCGGTTTCTTTTTCCTCACCATCATCCACCACCTTATCCGACTCCTTATCCTCCACCTCCTCCTCCTCCTCCTCCTCCTCCTCATCCTTCTCCTCCTCCACCTCCTCCTCCACCTCCTCCTCCACCTCCTCCTCCTCCTACTCCACCTCCTCCTCCTCCTACTCCACCTCCTCCTACTCCTCGTCGTCCTCCACCTCCTCATCCTCCTCCACCTCCTCCTCCTCGTCCTCCTCCACCTCCTCCTCCTCCTCCTCCTCCTCCTCCACCTTCTTCTCCTCATCCACCTCCTCCTCCACCTCCTCCTCCTCCTCCTCCCCTTCCTCCTCCTCCTTCTCCACCTTCTCCTCCTCATCCACCTCCTCCTCCTCCTTCTCCTTCTCCTCCTCATCCACCTCCTCCTCCTCCTCCTCCTCATCCACCTCCTCCTCCTCCTCCTCCTCCTTCTCCTCCTCCTCCTTCTCCTCCTCATCCACCTCCTCCTCCTCCTCGTCCTCATCCACCTCCTCCTCCTCCTCCTCCTCCTCCTCCTCCTCCCCATGTACCTTCTACTTCTCCTTTGTCAGCTTGTACTTCTTTTCAAATGAGGTTGTATTATATATAATAAAAACTTAAAAAACACTTCTAAGTGGAAATTATAACTCACGTTAAGGTGTGACGGCCGTTTCACTCTGTTGTCAAAAGCATCGTCAGACGACCCACAGTACACTCAGGTCTTAGGTACACGAGTGTACTGTGGATCGTCTGACGATGCTCTTGACAACAGAGTGAAACGGCCGTCACACCTTAACGTGAGTTATAATTTCCACTTAAAAGTTTTTATTATATATTAGTGGAGACAAGATGGATCTTCAACATCATAAAGTATTTATATGCTTCTCCATTTTCTTTCTATTATTATTTTTCTTCTTTTCTTTTCAATTTATTTTTCTTTATCATTTTCCTCCTCCATCTGTTCCTGGACCTCCACCTTCTGCAAACCTTTTACCTTCTACTTTTTTTTTTCTTTGTCAGCGTTTACACATATGATTTGTATTATAAATCTGTATTGCATTTGCTTCTTTTTCTTCTCCTTTTTCGAAAATTTTCTCCTAAGTTTTCTTCTTCCACGTCTATATTTTCTCTTTTTATTCCTCTGAGTCTATTATCATCACATTTATTTTCTCTCTATTTATCATTAACTGTATTTTCCTTCTACGATTGTTAACTGAATCTTTTTGGCTGTATTTATTTTTCTTTCTCCTCATCATCTATTCCTCTATAATATTCTTTATCTCGCCGTTATTCCATCTTTCTTCTACTTCTCCCTTCTCCCTCTCCATTTTTCTACTTGATCCAGTATTGATTTTTCTATTCTCCAGTATTGGTTTCTGCTTCTTCCGCTTTTCCTTTTCCCTATTTCTAGTCTTCATTTCTTTTTCTTCTTCCAATAGCAAAATAGATTATAAAAAACTATTTTCTTATAATAATATTATATGAATCTATGGAAACTAACAACTATCTATGGAAATGGTAATATAAAAAATGTAATGGAATAGTAATGGTAAATAGTTTAAGTAAAAATAGTTATAAAAATAGTGATTAAAGTAAATAAAATAGAGGCCACATACTTCCAAAATTTTAGTAGAACAAAACGATTAATAGCAAATCAACAGGAGGCCAATTATGGAGCCATAGCTAGTAGCGTAGTGATATAATTTTAGTACTAAGTTAGCTATTATAAACTTAAAAAAACACTTTTAAATGGAAATTGACTCACGTTATGGCGTGACGGCCGTTTCGCTCTGTTGTCTAGAGACAACCCACCAGACGACCCACAGTACACTGATTCAAGGCATGAGTTCACCCAAACTCATGCCTTGAATCAGTGTACTGTGGGTCGTCTGATGATGCTCTAGACAACAGAGCGAAACGGCCGTCACGCCATAACGTGAGTCAATTTCCATTTAATAGTGTTTTTTAAGTTTATAATACATATTAGTGGAAACAAGATGGATCTTCAACATCCTAAGTTAGCTAATATATAATATTCAGAACTTAGTGATATGCCTACAAGATAAAAGACAGTTGACAAAAATAGTTTAATCCATTAAATCGGTGGCCATTTTTCGTTTTAAGAAATGTGTTGCACACTGTAAAAATCATGTAGTGATATAGTTTTAGTACTCAGTTAGCTAATATAATATTCAGAACTTTAGTGATATGCCTAAAAGATAAAAGACAGTTGACTAAAATAGTTTAATCCATTAAATCGGCGGCCATTTGTCGGTTTAAGAAATGTGTTGCTCACTGTAAAAATTATGCTGGAAGGTATGTTGGAATGATGTCATATAGGTTACTTGTGCTATTATGTCGCAATCTGCAAGTGCATGCCCTGGAAGCGATTGGCCTTGTCTGCGATTTATTATAACAAGTTCTCACCCATATCTTTTAACTCTTGTCAACTATTGGTGTTCGTTCAGTTCTGCGAATATTTGAATCATGCAATATTCTTGGAAAGAACAAAGTCGCGCCCAGTCAAATGATATCATACTGAGCGAAAAAATGGGCCTTGTTTTTGCAAAAAGCAGGCGAAAAATAATCTTTATCTTTAAATCTTAAAATAATCTTTAAAATAATCTTTAAAAATAATCTTAAATATTCTTTTTTCATTTATCTAGAAGAAAACATAAATTGAAGCATACAAGCATAATCCCAAAAGCTGCTTCCTTGACACAATATTAAAACAGATCAACCAATAGTAGACTATAAATCATTACAAATAAAAAATAAAATTAGAAAAATTGTCTAATAATTTTAAAACTGACACTATTTCTATTTAAATTATAATTTTTACTTACGTAATGCAGGGATGCATTGCTCTTCTAAAGAGGAGTTTCTTCTCTTCAAAAACGAAATGTATCGTATATTTTTTTATACATCCCTCCAGTATAAGTGAATAAAAACAATAATTTAAATTAATAGAAATACAGTGTCAGTAAGTTTTATATTAGATTATTTATTGATGTAAAACAAAACATAAATGAGAGCATCAGGCAAAAGCCCTAAACCTGCTTTCCTGATGTAATTAAAAGAGATCACCTAAAGGATAAAGACAGACAGGCGACAAAAATAGTAAAAAAAACGGGGAAAATCACTTTACACATGAAAAAAATAAGAAAATTCTAATGAAACATCAACTAACGGTTTAAATTGTTACGAATAAAATATAAAAGTAGGAAAGCTGGGAAAATTACTTTACACATGAAAAAAGTGAGAAAATCTAAATGAGTCAACTAACGATATAAATTATCACAAATTAATAGAAGATAAAATAGAAACAAACCGAAATAAATTACTTTATACAAGAAAAAATGGGAAAAATCTAAATAGAGAGCAACTAACAATATGAATTATGTAAAATAGAAGATAAAAATAAAAAACTGGAAAAATTACTCTACACATGAAAAATCAGGAAAAATCTAAATAGAGATCAATTAGCAATATCAATTATTACAAATAGAAGATAAAAAAACTGAAAATAATACTTCACCTAATCATTAAAAAAATAGGAATAATCTATTGAAAGATCAACTAACGTTATAAAATATTACAAATGAAAGATAAAGCTAGGAAAACTGAAAAAAATAGGAAAAGCTACAAAATAATATATTTAAGATTGGGCTAACAAAAAATTGATTTTTCTTTTGAATTCTGACAAATGATCTGCAAATATATCAATGTTACTACAAATATCGTTGTGTAGTCTTATGATAGTGTTATGATCATAGACTAAGCATTCATAGCTATGATATGATATGAATTCATATGTCTATGATATAATAGTCTATAATATGATTCATTGGAGAGAATTAAATGCCAGCAGATCTTAAACTCTGGTTAAAATAATATGCTGTCTGTACATCAAAGACTATACATATCCAAAGACTAACAAAAATCTTTCGAAATGTCTTTTAATTAAATTGTCTTTAGCATAACCCTCTTCCTTATTTCAGAAAATAATATATAATATCAACGTTAATTACCTCCCTACACCCAAAAAATCCTAGTGGAGTAATTTGTTTAAAAATTTGCAGTAATCTGTTAATTGTAAATAAGTTATCAAATTTAAAGCCTGCCTTGGTATTACAGTATCTTCTGAGTGATTACAAGGGAATGCCCCAAGGGCTTGAAGGGATTTATTTGCAAAATGCAGATACAAGACTGTTTGACCATTCATATGATAAAAGCAAATTACAAAGTTTTATAAATAATGATAATGAATATCCATAAATCTTTAATGTTATAGCCACCAGAAGCCCAAACGATATCTTTGTGGCAGATGTGATGAGAAATTATGATGGTGGGCTTTCCTTTTTGCCGCACATTATGCTATGTGGTGTTTTCCATGACGAAATACTTGAACAATCTAATATCAAAACTGACACTGCATTTCTATTGAAATAACGATTTTCACTCAATTATACTGGAGGAATGCATTCCACTTTTAAGGAGAAGCTTAATTCAAATTATTTTAAAAACTTACAAAACACTTTTCAGTGGAAATTGTGACTCACGTTATGGCGTGACGGCCGTTTCACTCTGTTGTCAAGAGCATCGTCAGACGACCCACAGTACAGACAAGATGCTCTTGACAACAGAGTGAAACGGCCGTTACGCCATAACGTGAGTCACAATTTCCACTTAAAAGTGTTTTTAAGTTTTTATTATATTAGTGGAAACAAGATGGATCTTCAACATCATCATGAAATTATTAATTTCTATTTAAATAAATTATGCTTCAAATTATGCCTCAAATTATGATGAAGCTTCTCCTCAGGAGCGAAATGCATTCCTCCAGTTTAAGTGAGCAAAAAAAAAAATAGTTTAAATATAAATACAGTGTCAGTTTTGATATTAGATTGCACATATGGGTTCAAGTAAATCTTATCTAGTGCTTGAGTCATCGCCAATGGTTGGGAGGGGGTTATAACCCAAAAACCCCATCCTGAATAGGCCTACTTCTATAAAAAAAAAAAAACGCAACGGAGGTATTATTAGAAATCAACAAGTTTTGACGAAAGGAGTTCGAAATTAGTAAATTGAGGAAAGATTTTTGTTTGCTGTAAGAAAGCCGGCCGATAAATAGGATTAGATATGTGGAAGATTTCCATTAATTTCTTCTTTTTTTCTTCTTCTTCTTTTTCTTCTTCTTCTTCTTTTTCTTCTTCTTCTTCTTCATCTTCTTCTTTTTTTTCTTCTTCCTTTTCTTCTTGAAAACTTCTTTTCTTTTTGGGTTATACAGACACTGCGCGAACGTGAAACAAAATCAAAGATCGTGTCCTACGACGATGAACACACAAAATCGAAACTTTCTGGCAGGCAAATGTGATTCTTCTTTTTCTTCTTCTTCTTCTTCTTCTTCTTCTTCTTCTTCTTCTTTCCTTACATAATCAAGAAAGAAGAAGAAGAAGAAGAAGAAGTAAAAGAAGATGAAGCTACAAGAGAAGAAAAAGAAGACGATGCTGCAGCAGTATCAGAAGAAGATGTGTCTCTTTGAAATGGTGTTGCATAATACGAATGACTGACTAGGTACTGGGCTATACATCACACGCGTTATTCAACTCCTTATAACTTATTTTTATGTTCTTAACCGGCTGCTTAATTATAATAATATTCATGGCTGAGAATGAAGAGAAGACGAGACTCACAAGAAAGGGGTTAACTGCAGGCGCCACTTGAATAACTTCATTTTCTACATTCTTCTCCTTTTCTTTTCTCTTTTTCTTTTTCATCTTCATATTCTTCTACTTCTACTTTTTCTTCTTCTTTTTCTAACTTCCTCCTGCTCCGCCCCCTTTACAGTCCTCCTCATCCTCTTATCTTTCTCCTACTTCTTCCTCGTCTTTTTTCTTCTTCTTCCTCGCCTTATTTCTTCTTCTCCTCCTACTTTTTTACCCTTATACAACTTCTTCTTCTCCTCCTACTTTTTTACCCTTATACAACTTCTTCTCCTTCTCCTCCTCCTCCTCCTCCTCCTCCTCCTCCTCCTTTTTCTCCTCCTCTTCCTCCTCCTCCTCCTCCTTCTACTCCTCCTCCTCCTCCTCCTCCTCCTTTTTCTCCTCCTCTTCCTCCTCTTCCTCCTCATCCTACTCATCATCCTCCTCACCCTACTCATCATCCTCCTCATCCTACTCATCATCCTCCTCCTCTTACTCCTCATCCTCCACCTGTATAATAGGGGATTCTTATAAAACACTTAAAAAAGAGGAGTTTTCTTATTTTCCTGTAAAATCCCCCGGAGCCTGAATTTTGGTCTCAAAATCCGGAGATCTCCGGGGAAATCCGGTGATATGGTAACCCTAGGTGCATAGCTCTATTAATTTTGAGAACTGGCCAAATTTGGTTGCAAAAGACGTGTTCAAGCTGAGCACGGCAAAACCTACGCAAAACGCACGTGTAAAAAGTATGATTCTTTTTTTAGCAGCCACGATAGTGTTGTAAAAAAGAACGGTGCTTGTTGGAAGTCGTTTGCCTTTCCTGGCGGCCTTGGATGACTTACCGTTCTAAATCCTAACCTAACCGTTCGCCATACAACACTCTCGCCTCTCGTAATAAGTTAACGGTGGTTCAAAGCGGCAACTTCGATCGTCTGGCAGACATTTTGCAGCAACTGATGATGTCTGCGAGTGTGAAAAAGAATTATTCAAAGTTGTGCAAGTAGTCTGCTACCGTACTGATTCAAGTCTCAGGGCCGGTGAGGTTTCGGGGCTACGCCCCACTCGCTGCTGCTGATTCACAGTCAGCCAGCGTTAGGTGTTGTTCTTCCTCTTCCGCCTTAGGCCTACATTGTCCGTTAGAAGTTTATTTGAATTTAAATTCTATGTTTTGATGCCTCTTATATTGATTGTAAGAGCGGTGCACAGGGGGATTGATTCACCGCATGGACTTCATGAACATCACGTGCCCAGAGGGGAAATTTTTGGAGGGAGTTCAAATTCAAATTCAAATGTTATTTATGTATTAAGAGCGTGAAGCGCGACTTTATCGCTCGAGCCAAAAAGCGGAGCGCAGTAATTTTGCGAGAACGATAAAGAAGCTTCACGCGCGAATTGCATACAATATTTTTCCTAAAACTGCAGTTCTGGATTCCAACACAATAAAAACTTGTAGTTTGTAACATTACAGACCATGCGCGGATTTGGTTAGCGTTCGCTATTGTTGAGGTTATGTGAATTTCACGGATTCCGTGATCCACCAATGAGAAGACATCAAAATCAAAACAGAAGCGTAAAGAAAACAGCTGGCGAGCATAAAGTACTTTACCGCTTGCGGAGCAGTAAAGAGGTATTTTACAATTAGTTTTCAGTAGGCCTACGTAAAGAACTACTTTATGAGCAGTTGTAGGAAAAAAATTTTATTGCCATGAACCGATACATGTATCGACAAAGTCAAGTTGACAGAAATCATTTAAATATATGAAATTACACATATAAAATTACATTATGTTGCATTAGACAAGTTGAGCAGAGTGATATAGCTAAAACTAGAAGCTGATGTTTGGATGCTCAAAAAATTCCTAAATTGAATAAAAAGGATTCTCAATAAGCCAAACATCCAATTTTTTAAGAAATAAATTATGGTTATACCTACAAATGCAGTCAAATAATTTATTGTAAACCTTCTTACAAATTACAAAATGGCTATTGATTGATTTACTTAATCTACAATATTGAAAACTCATTTTCTCTTTATTGCGTGTATTGTAGGAGTGGGTATCTTCATTTTGTGCAATTACTGGTAATTTCTTCAAAGAGTATATAGCTAATTCAAAAATATACAAATTTATAACAGTTTTTATCTCCAGTTCAATGAAAATAGGTTTACAATGATCCATCAGGGGTTTCGCATTACGGTATTCATTATTCCTACAATTCTTTTCTGCAACAACAATAGTTCATCAACCCTAGCAGAATTGCCCCACACAAGCAAACAATACCAATGAGATAGACTACCCTTGAAAGCCTTGTCTTTAAATAATCAATATGTTTTCCCCATGTTAGTTGATGATCAACATGAACCCCTAAAAAACTTACACTATTATAATAGTGTATCACTATTAGGAGTATCTTGATAGGGTGTTTAAGATCCAAAAGAAAGCGGTTAGGTGTATAGAAAGAGTAAATAGATTAGATTCATGTAGGCTGTTGTTCAAGAGACTTGGTCTCCTAACTGTATACCCTGCTTATAAGTGTATGAAGCTACTTTATATGTAAAAACGAATGATATTAACCAAAATCTTGACATACATGATTATAATACAAGAAGCCGAGGAGATTATCCCTTTGTGATTCACAATAGTAGCTTATTCAAACAAAAACCTAGTTATATTGGTAGGAAACTCTACAACAAGCTACCGCAGTTTTTAAAGATCCTTGAAAATATAGAAATATTTAAAAAACAATTGAAAAAATATCAAGTTGATAAAGCTTTTTAAAGTGTACAAGAGTTCCTTTCACATCAAAATTAAGCCTCACCTCAACTAATTGATGTAGTAATTGTGGTATCTAGTGTATAAGTGTATAATAGTTGATCTGACTTGTCTTATACTCCAAGACTCACTGGAGTCTCCAAGACGTAATCTACAAAAAAAAGTATTTTAATATGAAAATATGCAGAAGTCTTTATTTGTTATTTTATTATCCAATAGCCTAGTTCTGACATGATGTTTAATTTTTATTCTATTTAAAACTAGCGGTTTACCCGTGCTTTTCAACGGGATTTAAGATACATTTTTAAATTAAACATGTGATATATATGGTTTTCAACCACCAATGCCAATTAAATTCCAAAAAATGAATTGGGAGCTGCAATATTGATATGGAACAACAAATTTGTTGCTTTGGCTTGTGACTTGAAGCTTATTTGCATCATTGTATCTATCATCTGTTGTATGTATGAGCTTCCTGCATTCAAACACGTTTAAAACAGTTATATATGTCCTTAAGTGAAATTTGAACATTAAGTTTAAAATATTTTGCTTTGAAGTGCACTAAATTGAGATAAGAGGAAGCTTTGTGCCAAATTTAGTGTTCCAAATCATTGCCGTTTTTGTGAAATCTGTAAGACTGAATGAAAGACACACACACTCTCTCTCTCTCTTTTCCTTCCATCTCATTGTTAGATTACTATTTTTTTTTTTTTTTAGTTTGAACTAACTCTTATTTTTTACTTTTTACTCTTTTTTTTCTCGTTCATTTTTTGCTAGTAGCATTTTTATACTTTTGATTATTATTAGTTATGATTTGTTATATTTGTAGCCTTTATTTTGAATCTTACTCCTATATTTTCTTATGTTCTCTCTGTCAAGTTTCAATACTTTTTTCCTCTTATATTTTCTTTGTTAGATTGCTTTTTCAGTTTAAATTAAATGTTTTACTTATTCTCTCTTCTTAATTTTTCAAATTTGTAGTTAGTAAGTTAGTATTGTTTTAGAGGGTTAAGTGTAAGAGAGGGCCGGCTGCGCCCTAACTTCGCCTTCCTAGGCAAAATAATAAAGGCAGCCATTCTATTTTTTCTATTCTATTCTCTCTCTCTATCTCTCTTTTACGGTCAAGTGTTGATGAGAAGGATATTGTTGAATATCCTCTTCCAAGAATGGACATTTATATGTTCAAACTTCGCCGTTTCATGTAGATACATCACTATCATATTATCGTTATCAAATTGCATCTTATACTGTATTCATATCGTTGATTAATTCTTTAGTTTAGATTTGTAAAATTCATAGAACAACAATTACAGTACTTATATATTTTTAACTATCATTATCTAGAATCTGTGCATTTTGTAATCTACATGAATAAAGTAAATAATCTAATCTAATCTAATCTAATCTATTCTCTCTATTTTATTACATAGATGTGCATTACAAATTTGCAATAATAATAACATCAACTGTTAACCTTATGCCCAGTAAGCTGTTCACTGATTTGATGAGAAGAGTGAAAACGATTTTTCAAAAAGATTTTTGTTTTCAACAAATGAATTTGAGATGAATCCGGAAAGAATAAAAACTGCTGCTTCAAATCTTCAACATATGTCTATCACCACACAAAAGCGACCAAATTTCTGAATAAAAAATGAATTCCTGGATTTCTTGTTCCATGACGAACTGCGTTGTTAATATTAATATAAACACACAAAAAAATGTTTAATGTTTTGAATTTTAGGGATAAAAATTGACACCTATTTGAACTAAATTTGATGAATATTGTGGAATATCTGTTCCCTAAATCGTTCACCTAAAATAGTTATAATTTGGGAAAATGAGGCCTCTGATGATGGATCTCATAGATTCGAAAGTACTTGGCCAGTTTAAGTGAGTTATTATACTTATTCTTAACAAATATTTGACTGCATGTCGTTAAATTTCACATGAAAAGTTAATATAAACAACGCAGTTCGTCATGGAACAAGAAATCCAGGAGTTTTGGAATTCTCAAATCAATTTACTAGTTGAGTTTTTACAAAGGGTTCTACTATCAATCCAACTGTATCCATGCCACGTTTGAAACAGACAACTCAATTGTTAGAAACTCAAAAAGAAGTCAAATTGGAAATTACTTTCACCATTGTCTCAATCCGTGATTCAATCTTCATAGAGTACGGTAAGAGTGTATAGAAATTAATAGATCTGCTACAGCACAATGAACGATGTGTGACTGGAAAAAGTCATGCTTTTCTTTTTTCTCCTTTTTCAATCTCTGGAATTACAAAATAAAATGTAACATGAAAATTATAAAATACATTTTTTCCCAAAAATATAATGATATTATAATGTAAAAAAATGAATAGAATATAATTATGTAATGTAATGAATAGAATAGCTGTAATGTAAAGGAAACGAAAAAAGGAAAATATATTTTTTTTCGTAGGATAATCACACATAGGTCTGAGACCTGTGCATGGGTAATAAATTGGATGATGGTGATTGATGAGTTGAACCTACAGTTCTAGGTGGGTTCCGAACTTTTTTCTGAGGGTGAAGCCCACATAGATCTTAGACCTGTGCGTGGGTAATGGTTGGATGATGGTGACTGATGAGTTGGGCCTACAGTTTTAGATGGGTTCCGAACCACCGGGAAGTGATTTTACAGCAGAGAAGTGTCTAAACTACCGGGAAGTGATTTTACAGCAGAGAACAGAGTCTTTTTTGCTGGCCAATCCAATCGGTCACCCTCACGAAGAGCGCCTAGGAGTTTCGTAGCTTATCTCTGATTGAATAGATACCTGCTACAGCACTCCCGTAGGCCCCGCCAGCCGAAGCTAATAAATCATGAGCTTTATTAGTTTTCTTGACTTTTTGCTTTCTTTGGATTTTTTCATAAGTTATTGAATATGATTATCAATGGTGGAGAAATAAATATCAACTTTTCAAGTGAATTCAACGACTTGCAGTCAAATTTTTATTGAAAATAAGTATTAACTTTTCATGTGAAATTTAACGACTTGCAGTCAAATATTTGTTAAGAATAAGTATAATAACTCACTTAATCTGGCCGAGCGCTTTCGAATCTATGAGATCCATCTTCAGAGGCGTGGGTTCCTAGATCATCATGTCAGTTTTTTGGTTAGAAGTGTTGTGGTTTTTGTAAAATGTGATCAAAAAGTTTGTGAGATTTAAAATTTAGTTGTTCATTGAGAATGTTTTGTTTATTGTGTGTGGTGTGTTTGTATATTTCAAATTGTTCCAAGGTGTTGAGTTCGTGTCCTTTAGATTTCATATGTAGAATGTGTAGGTTGGTACTGATGTCAGTAAAAGTGTGTCCAGTTTGTTTTTAAATCTCACAAACTTTTTGATCACATTTTACAAAAACCACAACACTTCTAACCAAAAAACTGACATGATGATCTAGGAACCCACGCCTCTGAAGATGGATCTCATAGATTCGAAAGCGCTCGGCCAGATTAAGTGAGTTATTATACTTATTCTTAACAAATATTTGACTGCAAGTCGTTAAATTTCACATGAAAAGTTAATATTATCAACGCAGTTCGTCATGGAACAAGAAATCCAGGAAAAATAAGTAGTATTTCACTTACTTTGTAGGCCAAACGTTTTCGAGTTGTAGAAACCCATCTTCAAGGCCCTTGAAATAATACTTATTTTTAATAAAAATTTGACTGCAAGTCGTTGTATTCACTTGAAAAGTTAATATTAACAACGCAGTTCGTCATGGAACAAGAAATCCAGGAATAAATATCAATTGTTAAGGGAAGGGGGTGTGGCAAGAAAGTGGATACAAGCAAAGTATAGTTTGGTTATTTATTTTTCTTCAAAGTTTTTCTATTCCTACGTGTGTCTCTCTGCTAGGCTAAGCTATTGAAATGTCGTATACTACCATGAGAAATTTGTATTCTATCAATTTTTATTTGCAAAATATAATTCCTTCAAGCTACATGATTAACCTACAATCTACATGAATTTTTGAAATGTAACTTGCTCAGAAATAAATAATTAGTAATTTCTAATCGCAATTAAAACGCCATCTTTTATGAAACTGACATTTTTTCAAAGCAATGAAGTCCAACAGGAAACAATTTATGAAGGTAATCAATTAAATTATATCATAATGTTTATGGTGTTAAAATTTCATATTTCATATGGAAGTAATGGAAATGTTATTTTCAAAATACTAATTTCAAATATGATGTATTCCTGGCTAATTTTTATTTATTCCCACAAAGAAATTAATTTTTTTTCTGTGATGTTTTCCATGACGAAATATTTGATGAACAATCTAATATTAAAACTGACAGTGTATTTCTATTTAAATTATGATTTTTACTCACTCATACTAGAGGGATACATTTCACTTGTAAAGAGAAGCGTTATCAGCCTCACTTTCGATATTAAATTAATTTTTGAACTGTGATCTATTTGAGGGTACCTAAATTACCTTAAATAAAATAATATTGTTGGGGTGGTGTATCTTCAACAATTCATACCGTATCAATTATTTTTAAGAATATGGGCAATAAATTGATGTAACTTAGCTTTTAGCCTATTACAAGTTAATTCTCACAAACGAATACATTTTTTCAACTGTAATCTATTCATTTCCTATCTGTAGGCGTACCTAAATTTCAAAATCGTTTCCTTATGATGATGAAGATGTACTTATTGTTTCCACTAATATACAAGGTGTTTCGGAACTCTCTACCAATACTTCTAGGCAGTGTTTCTGGACCACTAACAAAAGTAAATATTGTAATAAAAATTTTCTAAAATCCCCAGTTACTCACACAGCCGCCATTTTGTTTTTTTCAGTCATTATTTTTTTATTCAAACACCTCTGAATGTATAATTTTGAAATTTTGCAAACAGCTTTATAACAATTAAAACAATCTTAAAAAAATCAATCAAAATTTTCCGACATAAAAAACAAAATGGCGGCCATTTAAAATCTTTGAACAGGATTAAATTAATAATGGCTGATGATATCAAAATTTGACTAGAATAACGGTTTTTAGATATTTTTATTGCAAATCCAACGATACCTTATTTTTCAAGATTGGCCAACAATTAACGAAGATAAGCTACTTCTTAGGGTGTGCGGTGGTTGAGAACGGGTTGCAGTTTCTCGCTTCCAACCACTGCACACCCTAAAAAGTAGCATATCTCTGTTCATTGTTGGCCAATCTTGAAAAATGAGGTATCGTTGGATTTGCAATAAAATTATCTAAAAAACGTTATTCTGGTCAAATTTTGATATCATCAGCCATTATTAATTTAATCCTGTTCAAAGATTTTAAATGGCCGCCATTTTGTTTTTTGATGTCGGAAAATTTTGATTGATTTTTTTAAGATTGTTTTAATTGTTATAAAGCTGTTTGCAAATTTTCAAATTTATACATTCAGAGGTGTTTGAATAAAAAAATAATGAGTGAAAAAAACAAAATGGCGGCTGTGTGAGTAACTGGGGATTTTAGAAAATTTTTATTACGATATTTACTTTTGTTAGTGGTCCAGAAACACTGCCTAGAAGTATTGGTAGAGAGTTCCGAAACACTCTGTATAACAAAAACGTAAAAAACACTTTGAAGTTGCAATGAAAACTGTTGCAGATTTTTCAATAACTGTAGGAAAATTTAATTTATACAATATATTACAATGAAACGAGCAGCATATTTATGTAGAATTGTACTGAAATAAAAATAATTCTGTAATGGACAACAAATTCCAATATTTTAATCGCACTGGTAACAAAATATTTCAAAATGGATTATAGGCCCTACAATAATACAGTGTTGACAATATACTATCGCAAATAGATTATGTGTGAATATTATAGGGTAGTAAAGCCGTAGTTTATGTTGAAAGCATTCATGTTTGGATATGCAACAAAGCTTTAATGACTCAATAACCTAAATAAGCAGAGTGGGATAATAATAGTAACTATTGTACTCCCAGATGGCCATGGATTATCAAAGTGATAATAATCTAGTTTTTTGGTACTGTAACTATTTTTGGTCTTTCAGTAATGGTGTTTACTATTCATTACCAATGGGCACATTTCAACAGAGTCAACAAGCAGTGTAACTTTGTGAAAGTTGAATGAATTCTTTCTCTAATAATGCAAGAAATAAATAATGCAAGAAACGTCGAATTCCAATTATTATTGGGCTGACTAGAGCTCACTCTTTTTGTGAGGAAATATCGCCTTCCAGAATAAGTGTCATTCAAGACAGTATAATTATCATTTGTCTATTATTTGATCTTGATAATTTATCATTTTTTTACTTTCTTATAAGAAACTTAAATCAGCTTACACATCTGAACAATTAGAGGTCTCTAAATTGTTGGTAACAAAAATAAATTTCCGATTTTCAGATTCAAATTAACTTAAAAAAAGCTACACAAGACATAAGTTTAACCATGCGCGAAATTAAGAAGATTACAAAAAAAGGATAGGGTACAAAGAAAAAGAATAATAAAATTGCAGGTGAAAACAGAATAAGTCGAGTCAAAAAATCGTTTATTCATTAATGTTCCACACATTTTGAACAGTCACTAAACCTAAATCACAATGTAAAAATATAATAGTTAAGTTAAATATATAACCGGTGGTTCGGAACCCACCTAAAACTGTAGGTCCAACTCATCAATCGCCATCATCCAACTCTTTACCCACGCACAGGACTCAGACCTATGTGGGCTTCATCCTTAGATGAAAATAAAAGTTACAGCACAATAAAAATTAGAATAAAAAATCGTGAAAAGGATAAAATCATAGGCAACTCGAAACACAACACGAGTTTATACATAAAAATCAAACACTGAAAGTGAACATTCAAATGAACATTATAAGGCACATAGGAGAAAACTACTTTAAACATGTGTATTGATATTCAATGTGTATGGGCTCAAATCAACTAGGTATTTTTTCAGTTTTCTTTTAAACTCAGGCATTTGTGAATCACTAACTGAATGTAAACAGCCTGGAGAATAAAATACAAGTACAGCTATTCAATTCATTATATTCAATAATACCATATTTTTAGTTTCAAGTATGGCAATTGAGAATTAAGATAGCATATCATTCAATATTCGGTACGGTAGCTTTTTATTCTGTGATATTTTCCATGACGAAATACTTTATGAACAATCTAATATCAAAACTGAATTCCTGGATTTCTTGTTCCATGACGAACTGCGTTGTTAATATTAACTTTTCATGTGAATTTAACGACTTGCAGTCAAAACTGACTCTGTATTTCTAATTAATTATGATTTTTACTCACTTACTAAGCTCTGAGGCTGATGAAGCTTCTCTTTAGAAGTGAAGTGCATCACTCCAGTATAAGTTAGTGAAAATCATGATTCAAATAGAAATGCAGTCAGTTTTGATATTAGATTATTCATCAAGTACGGTAGGTATTTCGTCATGAAAAATATCACAGAATAAAAAGCTAACAATTATTGAAAAATATTCAGTAATATTTAGCTTTTCTATTAGCTTTTAATTTATCTTAAGCTAATTACCTCAGAAGAAATATAGTGCTAGATTTAAAAAAGATTGTTTAACAACTGCACAATTAGACTAGTCACACAAAAAGAACAATTTCATATGTCTTTATATAAATTTACTTAACATTTCAGTTATATGTATAGGAGTAATACTAAAAAAAATAAAAAAATATGAATCTATTATTTTTGGTTCTGTTCTTCCAATACATATAGAATACATTTCTATTCTCGTTTATTCTTTTATTTTCTTAAAGCTAATTTTACATAATATCCAACTGCCCCGCTTAGCGCAGTTGGTTGAGGCGTTGCAACTTCAGCTTTCTGTCGCGCCAGCGGTCGTGGGTTCGAATCCCGCTCCTCCGTATGGCATCTATGTGTTATCATTCACCTCATTACCCACGCACAAGTCTCGGATCCATGTGGGTATCATCAGCATAATGAAAAAAAATATCTTGCATGGTAAAGTGATTATATTTTTTTGTCACTACGGTGATATCACTACCTATGGATCTCATCAGAGCAGTGGAAATCGTAAAATTCCGATACATAAATTATTATATCTTGATCAGTTATTTCTCATACAGTATCAGAAATAATTATCATATTATTATTCCAGGGTATAGTAGGGTCTTAAAACTATCTACAGAGCCTTGGCCTGGGTACAATATAAAAAGTTGTGAGCGCCAATCAAGATTCTAATTGTTTTGTATGGTCAAAGAAAATTGTTTTGCAGAAGGAGAAAACAAAATGGAAGGTTAATAATTAACACTAACCTAACCTAACTCTATAGAAAACAACAGAGACAAAATTCAGACAAAGATAACGATTTAGGACGTGTCAATCCGACCAGAGGAAGCGACTAAAGAAAGAAACAAAATCAGTGATGTGATTAATAAGTAAGAAGTGTTAAAAAGATGTAAGTGAAGTCATCCTGAGCTGCAGAACAATGCAGCAGATAAGACGAATTCGTATTTCACGGTCCACAAGCATCGAGGCTGTCCGTCCGTCCGTGCGTCGGCGTTCTCATTTTGCCGGTCTGTCAGGCCGATAAATTTATGCTTCCAACGAACTCTTACTAATTTCCCTTCTCTGCATCTTGTGTGGTAGGTTACTAAACCATGGGCTCCAAAACCATGCAGCTAACAGCAATGTTAACAATAAAATAAAGAAACAGAATTTATTAATTTCGAATTGCTTTAAGTGCTATCAATTAATACTGAAGACTTCAGCGGATATTGACAACAGCATTGAATATAGCTGATGGAAATCGATAAATGCTACTGTACAAAAATAAAATAAAAATAATTTTAAAAAAATTGTGGAAATGATGATAGATGATCTAACTTGTCTTATACTTCTTAACTATACAGTCTTCAAAAGACGTAATCTTAAAAAAACGAATTATAAATTATGAAAGAAAAATCTTTAATTGTAAGGTGAATATTCCAATAATTGTCGGGCTCCCCCTAAATATCAGACTTGCCTACACTTCTATAGCCTAAAAAATAAACGCCTGCTTCAAGTTTTCAACAGCTGTTTCGCGTTAGATGATTCATCGCTATTTTTGCTTCAAAATGACATATAATGTTTTAAAATCGATGAGAAATTATGGATTTTAGAGTTTAAAAGTAAAATGGGGGTGATAATTAGCACCTTCATGCTTCTAAGCTCTGATTGGAAAAATGAGAAACTGTATGTGGAGACAGATTTTTCACCAGAATGGGTTTAAAAATCTTCCAAGACAGATTTTCCACCAGAATGGCTTAAAAATCTTCCAAGAAATGCCTAAATGCGACTATAGTTATCTAGAATGTATATTAACGATTTTTTAAATATAAATTAAAGTCCTAGATTTCTTGTTCTATGACGAACTGCGTTGTTAATATTAACTTTTCAAGTGAATTCAACGACTTGCAGTCAAATTTTTATTAAGAATAAGTAGTATTTTACTTACTCTGTAGGCCGAACGTTTTCGAGTTGTTAAAACCCATCTTCAAGGCATCCTAAATATCGATGTTGGTTTGTTGGTTAGAAGAACTGTGGTTTCTGTATAATGTGGTCAAAAAGTTTGTGTGATTTAAAATTTAACTGTTCATTGAGGATGTTTTGTTTATTGTGTGTGGTGTGTTCGTAAATTCCAAATTGTTCCAAGGTGTTGAGTTCGTGTCCTTTAGACTTTATATATAGAATGTGTAAGTTGGTAGTGATGTCAGTAAAAGTGTGTCCAGTTTGAATGATAAGGTCTGCAAAAGTCGATTCTGTTTTTGTAAGTAAAGCTTGTAAATGTTAAGCTTTGACTGCAAGTCGTTGAATTCACTTGAAAAGTTAATATAAGTTTAAGTTTTAGTATAGAAGTTGGTTCGAGTAACGTCATGACTCATAATTTTCATGGCTTATAGAGTCTTATTTCATTCTCTGAACCAAGGAACTAAAACTGAGTTAACCAAGTTGATTGAATTTCATGCTGAAGAAATAAGAAGTTAAAGTCTCCATATTAAGAAGATACTGTAGTTTTATTGAATTGAAGCTACAAAGGAATAACGTCAAAATGAAAATAGTGTCAAAAAAATGATTAAAGTTCATAAACCATTGTTATTGATGTGTCAGCAAAACACGTCTCAATATACATAAAAACAGCATGTGTACACGATTGAAGTTTGATTTGTGAATCCATATTTTAATTGACGAAATAAATTAATTTAAATTCTGAAAAATGATGCAAGAGCAACCTTTTATTTCATTGGGCTATCAGAGTTTCTATAAATTACTGTTAGAACTATGCTTTTAATTTGAACTTATAATCGTAGCTGATAAAAAAGGAAGCAAACTATATTATTATGGAAGAAGTGTACTGTCAGTTTCATAAAAATCTAGATTTTCAATTACAGCAAGAAATATCTGGCCAATATAATTTGTGAATACATTTACATAGTTTGGCTAAAAATAGCGCCAGATCTGATCAATACAATTAAAATATTTTCTCCCATAAAAGCCGTCACAAACAAATTACAAGGATGTGCCAATTTGCATTAAAAGCACAAGGATTTCCTCATTTTAAAAGCTCGTTATATAGTTCCACTACACTTATAATTCATATTTTTTGTTATGACTTTTAAAATAGTTTACTCTTCTACTATTTTTCGGATTATTCAGATTTATTTGAATAGTTTTCCTTGAGTTATTTAGGTACATAAATTAAGTAAATAGCTGCTCTACTAACAGTAAATAATAAATTAATGTTAACAAAATAATTCTGGATGAATTTTGAAGTCAACTGTAAATAAGTACTGTACCTAATTAAGTATTTGATCTTTGACGAACTGCGAGTAGAATATTAGATATTTTCACTTGAACATGTAAAACTAAAACTGTTTAAAAAAATGTCAAGTAATTAGAATGTTTCTTTCTCTCTTGAGGCAGAACGCGTTTTTGGGCAGGATGCCCATCCTCAGTGCATTCTCCCAGAAAACATTTTTGATGGCACTGATCCAGCCCAAAAACATGTCTGCCTCAAGTAAGAAAGAAAATTACAATTTCTTATTCATTTTAAACAGTTCTGCTTGTCGTCTAAGTAAAAATATCTACTATAAAATATTACACTCAAAAATGTCAATATTAGGTCATCAAGAAATATGTCACAATATTCATCGTACATGGAAAAAAATTTTATTCTTCTAGTATTAAATAATAATACAAGAACTTTCTTAAATGATCATTTCCCATTCTAAAAAGACAAATAATGCAATTAGGAGGTTCAAAAGAGCTGGACTATAAATAATCGTTGACAATCAAACTGCATTCTTGTCTACCTACATAACATATATATGTGGGTGGATCTATATGATGTATTGTACCATCTACCGGTAACTATATAGGTATTGTATAATATTACTGTGGGTGAATCGTTATGGTGTATTGTAAAAGTAACTATAGTTATAGTAGAATACGACACTATATGGATCTTCATGTATTGTACCAGTAACTATAGGTATAGTATGATATGACTCTGAGTGTATCTTTATGTATTGTTCCAGTAACTATAGGTATAGTATGATATGACTCTGAGTGTATCTTTATGTATTGTTCCAGTAACTATAGGTATAGTATGATACGACTCTAGGTGGATCTTCATGTATTGTACCAGTAACTATAGGTATAGTTATGACTCTGAGCGTATCTTTATGTATTGTACCAGTAGCTATAGGTATAGTATGATAACCGACTGACGGATGCTTTAGTCTGACAATATTGAAGATTCAAGTACGAGCATAATCATGATAATAATCGTAAAAATAATAATAGAAATAATTGTAGGGGAAGGAGGGGCAAGGCGAGGGTGTGGCTCCCCCTTTGAGAGAAAGTGTTGTTGCAGCGATCTTGAACTATGGCCAGCTATTACTACTACACATACACACTTACAAGCGCACAACAACAAGCAGGAATGCCGAAAGAAAGTGTGCGCTTCTTATTGACGATGGTGATGATGGCATTTATGAACAACTGAAGAAGGAGAAGAAGAAGAAGAAGAAACAAGAAAATTGTAGGTGAAGGGTAAAGATGTTGAGGATTAAGATGATTAAGCAAGATATACGGTAGACATGGAAAGTGTTGGTAAAGAAGTCGGAAGTAGATGAGGATGAAGACAGTGTGAGGAGGAACAGAATAAAAAGAAAGGGAGAGGGTGGAAAAGAAAGAAGATGAGGAGAAGGAGGAGAAGGAATAAAAGAGAAGGAAGAGAAGTTCGAGAAAGTAGAAGGAGGAGATAGAAGAAAATAAATAGATAGGAGAAGTAGAAGAAAATATCATAGATTATGCAGATATAAAAGTTACATTTTAAAGATTAGAACGTTGAGTATTTTAAAGGTCAGGATAATGATGCTGAAGATTATAAGAAAGGAGAAGGAGATGGAGGAAGAAGGAGAAGAAGAATAAAGAGAAGAAGATGATGGAAAAGAGGAAAGTACAAGAACAAATGAGGAAAGGATTATAGAAGAAGGAAGAGAAGAGCTAGAGTAGTGTGATTGATTATACAGAAGAATAATTAGAATAGGAAGGAGAAGAAGGAGAAGGATAAGAAGATGAAGAAGAAAAGGAATGAGAAGAAGGGAGATGAGAAAGAGAGAAGATAGAAGCAAAAGATCATGATTGTAAGGAGAAAAAAGTATGAAGGAGGATGAGGATTATAAAGAAGATAATAAGTAACAGCAAAATTATAAAAGGATGCTGAAGATCATAAATAAGATGAAGAAAATAATGAGAAAATAAAGAAACAGAAGACAAGATGAAAATGTAAAGAAGAATTTTTATTTAAAAATTTGTGAAGAAAGCAGTAGTGGGCTATGGCTGTTGTATCTTTACTTGATTGTACTTTGTGTTATAAATGAATGAATGAAAAAAAAGAACAAGAAAACAAGAAGAATATAAAAAACAAGAACAAGAAAATAATAATAATAGTAGTAATTATCATAGATTTTCCTCTTCCTTCCTCCTCTCTTTCTGCATATCTTCCTGTTTTGCATTCTCAATCTTGTCAATCTAAGATAAATGCATTCCTATCGATTTTATTATTATTGGTATTATTATTATAATTATTATTGAGGGGGAAATTAGTTGGAGAGGATAAGGATGCTGAAGATTGTGAAAAAAAGAAAATAGGAAAAAAGTGCTAGGTACTGTAGTTTCCATATAACGTGGCAGCAGTATGTTGGGTTAAGATATAGCATGTCCCATCTGCTACACGCTGCCAAGTTATATGAATACTACAGTATATGATTTGTTGAAACATATTATAGGTGGAAAAACTGTTTATGAAGGAGGAAGAGAGGAGAAGCACGATGACAAAGAACAGAGATAAGAAGGAGAACACTATGATGATGATGATGATGATGATGATGATGATGATATATATAAGTATAGGAGAAAAACAAGTGGAAGGAGAATTTGGAGAAAAACAAGTATAAGAATATAAGAAGAGATAAACAAGTGTGAGAAGAGGAAGAGAAAGACAGAAGGCGAAGAAGCATAAGCAGAAAAGTAAAAAGATTAAGACGCACATAATCCTTTGCTGATGCTTCTCCAGACCATACGTCAGACAGTAGACAGTAATTCACAGACTAGAGAGGACGCTGTGTCAAACTTTAGTGTAATAACTACACGCGCGTGCGAGTGCTATATGCGCACTTTCTATATGGATGATAAATTATTACCTAACCTGACTTGGCTATGGTGTCTGCCAAAGACCACTAAATAAGAAGAAGAAGCAGCAGACATCATAATGTTTAATCATAAACGTGTCGCATCTTCACTGGCATAATCATTATCATTATTATTATTGCTCTCCCCAGAAAGATTTAAAGACCATAACCTTCCATTAACTTATAGTGAGTAATAATATTCTCATAGCTTTTTATAGAAGTAATATTTTCATTGCTTTCAAGAAAACGAAAAGCGATAGCTGGTTAAAAAAAGGAAGACATTTCAAGTGTGGTCAGCTCAAATTATAGTCTTGAGGTAAATGAAAAGAGAAATTACCAGCATAATATAATAATAACTTAGTGTTAAGGAATGACAGTGACATTGAAAAGTGAAGGTTTCATTGGAATGGAAGAAATTTGATAATACAAACTTTTTAAATTGTAGTTTTTTAATAGAGAGGTTGTGCAAATCTAAGCGGAAACCTCATTTATGCTTAAAACTATGATAATCATTTCAAAGACATGTAGCATCTTTTTTAATGCAAGTTTCCAACTAATCTTAAAAACCTAGCTACTGCACAAAAATCAGTATCTGAAAATTCTATTTGTAAGGAAGATGTCGAGAGATTATTCTATTGGCTGTTAATTTTTTATCTGTGATATTTTGAATTTAACCTTTCTTTAAAATTATAGACGCAATTTTCTTTTATTCTGGACCTTCTTTGACTTGAAACCCTTCATCATTTTATATTTTGACATAGATCAGGTCTCAAAACATTATCCTTGTCGTAATAAAGTAGCTGTTTGGCCAAAATATACAAGACATATTCAAATATTCATCTAATCAGTTATAATTGAATTAAATACATTACAAAACTACCTGATGAATGAAGGTTAGAGCTATTATTCCAATAGGTATAACTATAAGTCCATAATTAACTATAAAAACACATTAATAATTCACAAAATGATTATAGGCCTAACTATATTCATTTGTAAAAGCTACATATATATATAAGTCCAATTCTTAAATCAGTTGAAATTAACAATAAATAGTAAAAAAATGCCAATACCTTCAATTCAAAAACAAACATAATTCAAATGAAGATAGGGCTATAAACGTGTTTGTAAATGATAATCAACTAGACCAGGAAAAAACATTGCATTTCTAGGAGTTTTGTTAGACAGAAGATTGACCTGGGCACCATTCATTGAGAAAATATGTTGTAAAATTTCATCTGGGGTATTTGTCCTGCGACAGCTTGCTAGATTGAATGACAAAAAGTTACTTTTTACAGCTTACCATGGGCTCTTACTGTCACATATTAGGTATGCTATCTTAGTATGGGGTAATTCATCAAAACAAAATCTTGATAGAGTGTTTAGGATCCAAAAGAAAGCAGTTAGGTGTATAGAAAGAGTAAATAGATTGGATTCATGTAGGCAGTTGTTCAAGAGACTTGGTCTCCTAACTGTACCCTGCTTATATGTGTATGAAGCTACTTTATATGTAAAAACGAATGATATTTACCAAAATCTTGATGTACATGATTATAATACAAGAAGCCGAGGAGATTATCACTTGGTGAGTCACAATAGTAGCTTATTCAAACAAAAACCTAGTTATATTGGTAGGAAATCCTACAATAAGCTACCGCAGTTTTTAAAGAGTCTTGAAAATATAGAAATATTTAAAAAACAATTGAAAAAAATATTTAGTTGATAAAGCTTTTTATAGTGTACAAGAGTTCCTTTCACATCAAAATTAAGCCTCACCTCAACTAATTGATGTAGTAATTAATTGGTATCTAGTGTATATGACTAATGTTAATCTGACTTGTCTTATACTCCTTAAATGGAGTCTCCAAGACGTAATCTACAAAAAAAAATAATAATAATAATGGCCGATTTGGAGAAGAACTTGCAAAGAGAAGCTGCCTTCCAAATATATGTTGCACAGAAATATAAGTTTTCATTAGTTATTTTTTAATATTTCATCTGTCTATTAGTATGGACGGTATTTCATTTATTTATTGAATTAAGTACATAATTTTCTGAATCTTTATATTCTGTATTACATACCCCAAATTAATAATCATTCAATTTCAATTCAATTCAAAAACTCCAATTTTATTATCCAGAAAATACAACAATTCACAACAAATACTAAATTCCTATACATTCTATTACAAAAATCCAACTTCTAAAATAAAATTCTATTCAAAATAAATACAAAAACATTTAACTGGATAACAAAATCCCAAAGGTTACAGAACCTGTTAGGGTAAGAGGGGGAAAAAACAATAGAAAATAGAAAAAACAAAAGAAAAATGAAATAAAATTAAATATAAAAACATCAAAGAAATACTCCTGAATCAGCTGAGGCTCTCAATTTCAGACTTAGAAGCCACGTCTAGAATAAGCTGACAACTTTTAACTGCAAACAGAATTCCACTTCTTGACCCAATATTAACCCTATCTAAAATTAATCCTACCTCTTTTGTTGAATGGTTCTACCACATGTTGCTAATTTAATCTGATTATCATTTTTTAGCATTAATAAGTTTTTAGCATAGATTTGCACAACCTCACTTATAAATATTATGAGTTAATTATATTTTCATCATTATTATTTGTTTTAAAATTGACAGTTTTCTTGTAGCATAGGCTTATCAATTCATTTCTCATTTTTGAGATTCCTTATTGTTCTATTTTGGTTGATTATGATTGTTGAATTCTAAACATTTTCTAAAATTATATAAAGACTTTTAAAAAGTTCTACATTCATTTTTTTGTTGCAATTGTTTGCTTGTTGTAATTATGAATAAGATGAATTAATATTCTATAAAATTTTATTTTATTATTTTTAATTCCCTATGTATGGTTAATAAACATAAATTTTAATTTGTTGTTTGTATGTTGCAGCTGTTGCGCGTGGGAATGGCGGTGTTGCATGGCGACGGGTGGAGTGGGAGGGGCGTAATGCTGGCGCTGGCAGTGTTGTGCGCATGCGCAGCGCAAAGTGGCACTGCGCAGGCTGCAGCTGTAGTTGGATTAGAACAGCAGCCACAAAAGCGAGAGGTGGAGATTATCACGCAGCCACGGCCGGGCGAAGAATATGTGCTGGTGCAGGGCCAGAAGAGCCAGCAAACCAGCGCTGAAAGACAGCCATCGAAAGGTAGGCACAAAACAAGAAATTAGCAGAGAAAAATTATGCGAATTATACAAAATTGATTGATTGGCTGCTTTTATTTGTTTCCTAGGAGGGCGAAGTTAAGGCGCAGCCGGCCCTCTCTTCCACTTAACCCTCAAAATATCAGCTTGTTTGAGATTGATAATGGAGTAATATCCGAAACTAGTATCTCACTATTTTTAATAAATGTCCTTGCAACAACTTCGTCTTATTTCATTATACAAAGGGAACTTGCATACAGGTCATACACTTTATTTACAACCATCACATAACATAATAAATTGGGATATTTCCCATATGGCAGGTGAGCTTGTTCAATTCAAATACAAATTGGTTTGAAGTGACTGACAATTGAATAAACTGACAAATATACATAAACAGAATTTATTAATTTCGAATTCCTTTAATTGCTATTACTTTATACTGAAGACTTCCTCGATTCCCATCAGCTGTTCAATACTGTTGTCAATATCCGCCATTGCGGAAGTCTTCAGTATAAAGTAATAGCAATTAAAGGAATTCGAAATTAATAAATTCTGTTCAAATACAAATTCTTTATTGCCTTAAAATACATTTACATAATACATAATAATTTCACAATGGGAACAAAAAATAAAACAATTTTAACTTTTTGTTGTAAATTTAACGACTTGCAGTCAGTTTTATATTGTGAATTTATATTGGTATATATAATAAATGTACTCAGATTCGGCCGAACGTTTTCGAGGTATTGAATCTCATCTTCAAGGCCTCTTCGAGATTCAATACCTCGAGAACAATGTGTGTACATTTATTATTATTATATATTCACAATATAAAAATGACTGGAAGTCGTTAAATTTACAACAAAGTTAATATTAACAGCCCAGATCGTTATGAAACAAGAAATCCAAGAATTTAAAACGATTTTTTTATCACTTGGGCACCACCAGCAGCAAGATGGAAAATCATCTTTGCCCGCTGATGTAAGCTGCATAAAAACGCCAATCTAGAAGACTGAAATAACCAAAAAGCGTTACAAAAAGAAAAATCAAAACCAACCTGGTCCAATATGCGCATCATTAAAAAAATAAAAATTCAATAGATGCAAAATAATAAAGAAAAAGAAGAAAATACATAGGCCCATCATACAAAACATCATTGTCAGATAGAATACAGTCACAATAATTCTTAAATGTATGCATAAAAAACTTATAAAAAATCAAAACTATGTATTAGAAATAGACACCATACATAAAAGGTCAAACAAAATCAATAATCATTAAGATCTGAAGCAGAATATCAGCACTTCTCTATTAACATCGTTTTCACTGCCCTTTTGTACAAGTAGAAAGAGTCTATTCTACGAATCGTTTCTGGTAATGTGTTGAATAATAAAATCTCTCATAATAGGAGTATTCTCAAGTTGGAATATCTATGTATTGAAAATGCAAGTAAATTTCTGTTTCGGATATTATATTGATGATTTTCTGCTCAGAGTTGAAGTTTATGCAGGTGAGACTTGACAAAACTAGCTATTGATAGATATTGATGGAGGGTAGTGTCATGATTTCGGCAGTCTGGAAGGTTGTTTTGCTTGAGTCCTTTGTAATATTATGGGTCTGTTTTAATATTTTGATTGTTTCTGTTCTTAAGTTATGAAAGAATTATATCTGTTTATTTTTTTTATTTTTATTTTTAAAGAGTATGTTATTGAATTGTATTTCGGTGAATATTTTTTTTTTTGTTTTTCGATTGTTTTACAATGGAAGGATGATAATTGTGTGTTTTTTAGTTTTGTCACCTCATGGAGATACTGTAAGATCTTTATTACTTTACCTTTAAATTTATTATTGATTTCTCTCATTTCTCATTTCACGAGCTTTCTATGTTTACTAGTAATATTATTGAATGAACTCACAGCTAGCGCTCAAGTATTTACTTTGCTGGCTGTGCCAAAAATGTGTTATACACTTTATATTGTGAATTTTCTTATATTTGTATTTTTGTATTTTGGCGAAATAAAAAAATATTATTATTATTATTTATTATCATTATTATTATTATTGTCTTCTTCTGGATCAAAAACACCCTGTGACTGTCAAGTGAGTTTCCCTAGAAGATAGCGCCGTAGAGCCTAGTTATATTGGTAGGAAACTCTACAACAAGCTACTGTAGTTTTAAAAGAGTCTTAAAAATATGGAAATATTTAAAAAAACAGATCATTACAAAAATATGTATATTTTTAAAAAATAGCTACTGTTTCATAAATTAATACTATTTTTTATAAAGAAATAAATTAAATAACTTTTTCCACATATATGTATACTACACCCCAACAATAAGCTATATATGCTTGTGCGCTGAAATGGAGATCAGTTAAGGCTGTGCGCAAGGGTTTTTGGTCATAATTTTTTTTCGAAGTTTATTGTATTGGATATTATTAAGGTATTGAAATGTTGACTATTGCCATGATAAATTATCTTTTTCATCAAATATTTTATGAAATATGGGAGTTCAAAGTTAAAATTTTTCGGTTTTGGGGGGAAATTGATCTCCCCTACAAGTTATTTCAAACTTTTGATAACTTTTTTTTAAATGAAAGACACATTGAGGAATAAATTGACATATTTTTCATTCTGATCAAACAATTATTTTTCTCAAAATAAATTTTTTAAAACATGCAAAAAATTATTTTGAATAAACCAATTGTTGAATTGAAATAAAAAATGTGTCATTCTTTTCCCCAAGGTGTCTTTCAGTTATAAAAGATTATCAAATGTTTAAATAACTTGTAGGTTAGTTAAATTGCCCCCAAAAACAAAAAATTTCAACTTTGAACTCTCATATTCCATAAAATATTTGATGAAAAAAATAATTTCTCATGGCAATAGTTAGCATTTCAATACCTTAATAATATCCAATTCAATGAACTTGGAAAACAAATTATGACCAAAAACCCTGCGCACTGCCTTAACCTAACAAATTATTTAAGGCAAAAAATAGTCTGTGAGCCAAGGAAATCTAATTCTAAGTAGCACTTGGCACATTATTTCTACTTCCTAATTCACTGTCGGTGGTCTCGAAAATTCAATTGTAATGTGCTCGCAAAATAATAATAATAAATAATTGATTTGCTGGTAGTCGAATAACTGCTACGCTTACTTATCTCAGTGTGAGGCCTTGGCTTTTGTCATGAACAAATTTATATACAATCATCATTCATCTTGCCAGGAGCTACCAGAAGCAATGAATGGAGTCTATCTTTTGTTCGACCTGACTGTCGTAATGCACAATAAGCAATAACGGTAATAATAATAATAATGTCACTTCAAATGTCAAGAGCAAATTCTTTGAACAATTTTTTAATGCACTTAGATCGTGAAAGACAATCCCAAATATGCTGTAGGAAGACCTTGAAGCAGCTAAATTTTAATTATTATGTTGGTCGATATGAATTTTTAATGATAAGAAAATAATATTGTGTAGTTCTGATATGAAATCATACTGTGATGATATCACACTGCTACAGTAATCATTAGTATATTAATAATAATAAACGTATGGCTTTTAATGGTGGGGAGACCCTTACAGGTAGTTCCACCTCGCCGTTTGAGCCATGTTACGGGGAACATGGTGGACCTACTATTTTAAACTATCATTAGTATATTAATACAAGCAGTACGAACAGACTGTTCTATCAAAAATCTACCTGACAAAAATCTCAGTTCCTGTGATCTGAAACTTTTTAATTTATCCTTCCAATGAAAAGAAATTCAACAATATTCAAAAATAAAGTTTTAAAATTCCTACTCAAGAGCTGTCATAGTGTTAAGGAGTGAGTTGTATCATTATCAGGTGGCAATAACTGAGAGGGTGTGCACCAGACAGATGATAATAATAATAATGATAATTGTGTAGAGTATTTTAGTGAACTTTTTAATCACATTGATTTTAAATTATATAATAAAATTTGCAGACATATTGCATCATTGAAATATTAAAAATCAGTTTTGTTTTCAACTGAAAAAATGTCTAATTACTTCTCACTTTGGAATGAATATTCTGATGCTTCATCCATTTTAATCCTCCAGCTCCCAAATTTCCAGAGGTCCAGTATTCTATAATATTTTGATTTATAGAAATTCCACGTTGTGAACAGTGAAAGAATTGGGACTCTAACCTAGAATAAATTATATTAAATTATAAATAATAATAAATTATATTATTATAGGTAATTATACCTATATATTTTTCGCTTCAATGTGGAAATAAAGTACCTATGATTTCACTTTTTAAATCAAGATAATAAGAAGCTTATTTTTTATTTTTCATGACCTACGGGTTGGTGGACTGCACGTGAAATATGTGAGCGAGTTGTTAATTAACCTGTGGCTTAGTATTGACAAAGTTGCACTTGCCCTAGGGTGCCAGGGGGCACGTGCAGCATAAATAAATATAATAAACTTTATGGATATTTATTTATTTTCTGCATCTTACGGATGTATTGATAAAAAAATCAATTTTATTTGGGCACGAACGGATGTATTGATAAAAAAATCAATTTTATTTGGGCACGAACCAGAGATGCAGCTTAGCACCATGAATTTTAATAATAATAGTTTCATCTTGAACAAATTTTCTCAAATATCTCAATAATCAATGCAGTTACAGACTTTACAGGCTTCAACTTTCTTTGTAGTGGCAAAACTAGTTGTGGTGTAACAACCGAAACTAGTTTCTCAAAGTTTTAATAAATGTGGTTGTGACAATTTCACAACTATTCATTATTATTAATTTTACATGCTTTGTTCGATTTGTCAGTTTCATTTACGGTATGTAATATCTGATCAATTTAAAACCTGAATGGAGACCATTTACAAAACCTGTTTGGTGGGGAAATGAATACTAAACAAAAACGAAAGTGACTAGAGAAAAAGGAAATGAAATAAAAGTAAAACTACAGGGAACAAAGAAAAATACTTCAATTACCACATTGTCATTAAACTGTAAAAACTTGAATACTATGCTTACCGTACCGGCCTATAACTTAAATATATTATTAACGGAGTGATAGCAGTTATCTGTTCAATCAGATTAGATGAGCAACGCTTTCCTGGGCCCTCTCTGTAAGGGTGGCCAATTGGATTGATCAGCAAAAAATACTTTGTTTTCTGCTGCAAAATCACTTTCCAGTGGTTCGGAACCCACCTAAAATTTCAGTTCCGCCATGTTTCCAATAAAATGGGTCAAGCGGCGAGGTGGAATTACTCGTAGGCCCAAGGATCTCCTCACCAATAAAAGCCAAACGCATCTACTTTTTAACGGATTAAAAAAAGTTTCTTAAATACCGTACTGAATTCTTGATATTGTGTTAAGCAATATTAATGTAGGACCTTACCACATCATCTTGTTGGACAAGGTGACCATGCTCTGAATAATCTAGTGCAGTATGGCAAATTCTTCCTGAAACACTCTGTATATTTAGCACATCGTAAAGAACGTTAGTGAGCGGATTTAGAGGGAATATTTATATATTTTTGAGTATTTATTAATATCTCTTTATATATTTCAGGTGGTGACTTCTCGACATCGCACCAAATCCCCTCGGTGCAGGAGAAGCAGGAGCGCACAAGAGCAGCCGCAAAAAGCCGAGAAGAAGCGGCCAGCTTTGCCACGTCGCACAAAGTGTCGCGACCGGTCCAGGTGCCCAATAAACCCAGTCAGCTGACTCGGCTCACAACAGCTGATCCGGCGTTAGAAGAACTGAAACGAGAAACCAGACAGACATCGGCTGCTCCATCGCAACGTAAGTTAGGTTATTACCCAAGCATGGCCGGCCGGTTCGTTCGTATATAAGACAGGCTAGGCAAAAGGTTAACATTTTGGGAGATCGGTTATAGTCCAGATTTTTTGAAATTTTGAGACATTATACTTATATAAATAAGTATACATATAAAAAACGTTTTAGAAAAATCCGTATGCTGTAAAGGTATATGACTCAGTTTTACTTGTTGGTTTACACAGTCTATAAGTTGACTTTGTTTTTATTAATATTTCTTATTTATGTTATCAAGAAATATTTAAAATATTATAATATTATATATAAGGTAGGTGACCCAAATATGGCCATGTTAACGTTTGCCGACTTTCTAAAAAGGTGGATATTTACTGAAAAAGTAACTAATTAGCTTAAAATGATAGTTAACTCATTGTGAATCGATTCGCCCTTCAATTTCACTAATATACAGTAAAATAGATTTTTAGTGATTTTATTACTTTTTTTTGCATATTGGCCTTATTAAGGCCAGGGGTTCCATATAAGGCCAATCCAAGACAAACAAAGTTTTTGTGGTTCTTTAGTTTAAAATGAAATAAAACTGACTGCAAATGGAAATTAAATTTATGTTACAAGTAGTTTTAAATTCAAACAATATCATTTTGGATCATTTGAAACAAGAAAGCATAAAAAAACGTTTAATTGATGCAAATTAAAAAATTGTGAAAGTTCTATCCTGTTTAAGGTGAACATTTTGGGCAGATAAATGCATCTTTGTCTGACTTGGTGAGTCCCACACATTCTTCATGAACATACTGTTCACAGGCACAGCACATCCTCATATCTCTCTTCTGGTCCTCTTCACAAATGAAACAGTACCAGCTGTCCTTCTGGGAGACACCCTTCTGTGAAGACTTTGTTGATGGCTTGATACTTACACCGCTTGTAGATGGGATTGATGGCTTGATATTCACACCACTTGTAGATGGAATTGATGGATCAAAAACAAGACTGCTTGAAGATTCTTTCTCCATTTTTTTTATGTGTTTGCACTGTTCATTTTTCTTTTTAATAGTTTTCTCAAGAGCAACTTTGTCTTTATCACAAGGAGCATCAAACAAATTAACCACTAGTTTTTGAGCTCGTGAATTTATGGATTGTTCCAAAATTCCATTTCCAACAGCATTCATGGCCTGCCCCATTTGCTCTTCATTCCATTCAGCACGCCTCTTCTTAACTGCAGTTGGTTCCATCTTGTCTGAAATATGAACAGAAAGCATTAGTTCAATGCAACTCAACATGCTCATATTCAGAGATTGTAAGATATTTCTATAAAATCCCAAAGCTTAAAGGATACACAAAAAGGATAGAATGTGCATTAAACCGTTTCCCTAATAAGGCCAGAGCTGGCCCTAATAAGGCCAGTCACTGGCCTTATTTGGGCAACCCTGTTTACCAATTGAATCTAATAAAATTACCACTCTATACTTCAGTTGTTTCCAAAAAGCTTGGCATAATCTTATAATAAAGTTCAAGCTGAACTCAAAAATGTATAACACTTAGCAGTTCTGATGGATAAACTTATATTAATTTGAAAAATAAAACTTACCTGAAATTATAACCTGCAGTTTGGTTCAGATGCAACATGTGACTGACTGTGGCGCATCCAGCGTAGAAACTCGAAACTAAAGGAATACCATCTTTATGAATAACCTATTGATTGGTGCTGCGCTCATCTGCCCAGCTCATGTACTTTTATAAATAAAAGCTACTGGCCTTATTAGGGCCATGGCCTCATTTGGGTCACCTACCTTATATAATATTATAATAAATTAATATTGCTATTAGTGAATATTGAAAATATAAACTAAATAATTTATTGTTCAATATTTCTGCACATAACTGGCATACACATGCAGGCGAATTATTACTAGATAGTGAATAAAGTTGTAGAGCATTCGGTTTTATTTTAAAATCAAATCTGGCATTGTATTCGAAAGTTTAATAGTAACTCATAGTAAAAATTTAAATGTATCTTTTAACTTAGTAGATATGACAGTATTATATCAAAACTGACACTCTATTTCTATTTAAAATAAATTTTTACTCACTTATACTGGGGATGCATTTCGCTTCTAAAGAGAAGCTTCCAGCCTCTTCTCTTTAGAAGTGAAATATAGGTGAAAAAAACATATTTTAATTGAAATAAAGTGCTAGTTTTGATATTAGATTGATCATCAAGTATTTCGTCATGGAAAACATCACATATATTATTTTATTCAAGTTGTCTAGAAAATAGGAAAGTTTGCTGTAGGGAAAAGTAGGAGTAGGCTACTCTTTTTTTGCAGGGATTTTTATGCACAAATAAAAATTCAATTCATGTCAGGAATAATAGAGATTTATTTCTATTTTATTGCTGATGATGCCCACATGAGACTGAAGACTTGTGCGTGGGTAATGAGGTGAATGATGATAAAAATCTATGACTGAATGAGATTCGAACCCAAGGCTGCAGGAAACGAAGCCAGCTATAGCCTTATCTCATCTCAGACAAGCGCTCCAACCAAGTGCGCTACCAGAGCCGCCAAAAGATTTAATTAATTCATTTTAATTTGGGTAATTTAACAATAAAAAACAACTTAACAAAAACAAAATATAATTTACAACAAGCAAGTGAATAATAAATTATTTTCTTCTTTTCTTATCGAAATACCTTTTTTAAATTACAATGACAGAGCATTTTATGTGCTGCAACTCCTTTTCCTTCAAATTTAATCCTTTGATTTTAAAAATATATCATGATTTTTTATTTCATTTATTTACACACAGTTTCCAAAATACAATAATACAACATATATATACAATACAAAATGGGAAAAAGTGGTTAGGTAACCTCATTGAAAAATCGTGTTGAGGCACCATCACGTTAAAAAAAAGAAAGAAAAGCCTAGAGCTGAGCTAAAAGTATAAAATAATCATGTCCATGATTATGGACATTTATCCACAATAACCAGAATTAGAAATTTACATAAGATGTGGTGACCAATTAAGCATGAGCATAAATATATAATAATAAATTGAAAAAATAATCAATTTTAATTAGATGCTGTTCGTGATAAAAAACTGTTCTTCTCATTTTTTATAAAACCAGCTAAATTTCAGATTAATTCTGGGAAACATTTTCAACTGTCTTAAAGACTTTGTCTAGACATCATTATTTTTATTAGGGTACTACAAGTGGACTGAGTTGATAATAAATAATTATAATTCAGTAGCATTTTATAGTGGATATTATTGACTGACTTCCCGTTAGTGGTAGTGATTAAAAACAATTTACTTATTAATTGCTTTCAGATGAACAGCTTGAAGTTGAAATTGAAGATGAAGGAAGAGTTGGTCTAATAGATGAGTCTGAACATGCTGATGGCGACGAAAAGAGAATTCTGGTGAGTCATTTCAATCTAATTTAGGCTAATTTAATATTAATTATTGGCCGGTTAAGGATACGATTGGTTCCAATATTTATATTTTAGGCGTGGCTAAGACATTTTATTATTATTATTATTATTATTATTATTATTATTGTCGAAACAAAAATATATATATAGGTGTTCTGTCAGAACTCCCAAGAGGAAGACGATAAGTACCGTATTCAATGACTCGTGGTGTATATGGTATTTATTTTACCTTCTTTGCTCAGTATTCCTTCATCCTTTGCGAGAACCGCTGCTTCCTTTCTTCACTCCATAGTGGTCTGTACTGTTTAGGGAGGGCGCAGCTCTGAGAGAATTTCCCACTTATCCACTTTTCTCCTGAATAACTCCCTGTTCAATATCTCCTGTTCATTTGTGTTGAGCGTGGTTAGATCTAGATTATTATCGTAGTTAGGCATTTTATTATTATTATTATTATTATTATTATTATTATTATTATTATTTATAATTATTATCATTATTTTGTTCGAATCACCAACTTTAGGGTACGTTGAATCAATTATTTTTTGAATGGATGCTTCTTTCCGCTTTTTCCAGTACTCCTTCATTCTCTCCGATGTTGTATTTCTCCTCTCCTCTGATACTGCAGTACCTCTTCTAGCTTTTGGATGTTCTTGGAATCTTCTATTTTCATCTTTCATTATTCTTAATTCAAATTTAGTTCTCCTAATTATTGGTCAAAACGGGGCATTACAGGCTTATTTCACACATAACCGGCTTTGGGTAACCGGTGTCGTTTACCAGGCATGATTACATTGATTACATATCATATGATTTCAGAAGTCGGGTAAGTGTGAAGCAATGTCCCTACATCTGGGCAAATAATACCGGTTACTCGACTGCCGGGTATGTGTGAAACAAGCCTTAAGGCCGCTTTGCAATTAATAATAATAATAATAATAATAATAATTATTATTATTATTATTACCGGACACTAGAAAGAAAAGAAACCAATGAATGATTTCCTGTTAATCAGCTGTTTACAATATTTGTGAACTCATACTAAGCAATTTCTTATTTTTTATTTTTTTTTACATTTATAATAATACTAGCTGGCCCGACGCTCGTTGCTGCGATCTCATAAAAAATTCTCTTTGATGTTATTCTTTAGCCTGAATCGATTTTCAGGTTCAACTTCATATCATCTGTTATCTAGAACACATTTTTTTTGTTAGGAGGTATTGCCAGTATGTACTCAATAATTTTTATTACACTGGAATAATTCGGGAAGACGTTACAATTTTTAAACTGTCTAAAGTTGATAAACAAATTGAATATTCGAATTTCCTTATTTCGAATATTCAATTTTTATTTGATCACAAAAAACATGTGTTAAACATTTTTTATTGGTTAAAGTCAGTATAATCCCGTATGCCCAAAAAATTACCTGAGCACTGAAAAAGCATTACAGATGATTGGCAAACATACGTTTACCGGTTTGATAGACAGACGTTGTTTTTAGAATGATGATTTGCAAAACACACAAACAGCTTGTCCATCGAAACAGCGTGTACAGAAAAACGAAAAATTTCAAATTATTTTCCATATGATTAAAAGATCCCAGTAAGCTAGCTAGCCATGTACCCGTGCTTTGCATAGGCAAAACTTTAACCCCCTAAAAACACCCCTAAAATTGCGGATTTTGAAAAATCCTTTCTTATTGCACGGTGAAATCCTATAAGGATTGTTCATACAAAATTTCAAGTTCATAGGCCTAGTAGTTTTGGCTCTGCGTTGATGAGTGAGTCAGGGTATCATCCTTTTATAGATAGAGATTAGAAGTAGAATATGTAAGAAATAGAGATACTGTTTCAGTTTTGATATTATGTTTTTCTATTTCTTATTTGTGTATTCATTTTTCTTGCAGGCAAGAAAAGCTGAACCAGTGGTAAAGAAACCACATGAGAAGAAGGAAACTAGTCCAAAGACAAAGCCGGTGCACGAGGAAATCGAAGACGATGTCTACGAAGATGTGGAGGAAGAGGAAGAAGAAGAGGAAGTAAAGAAGCAGGAAAAAACAAAACACCTGACCGATTCCCGTTATAAAGTGCCATTGAACGATGATAAAGAAACAGCTGCACAGAAGGATGATAAAGTACTGAAGGAGAAACTCCTGAGGTGATTTTTTTTAATTTTCATTGAATTTACTTGGTAGATATTTGTTTTGAAAACTTGCAATCGATCAGAAAATTTTCCCTTCTATTTCATTTAGATGAGAACCAAATTTCAAATATAATATTATATCAAATGAGAAGTGATAGTTGAGTGCCGTACCAGGTATCTGTTCAATCAGAGATAAGTTACGAAGCTCCTGGGCCAACTTGGTAACGGTGACCGATTGGATTGGCCAGCAGAAAAGACTCTGTTCTCTGCTGTAAAATCACTTCTTGGTGGTTCAGAACCCACCTAAAACTGTAGGTCCAACTCATCAATCACCATCATCCAACTCATTACCCACGCACAGGTCTCAGACTTGTTGACTTCATTCTCTGGAAAAGTAGTTGAATGTTCAGCATTGGAAAACTCAAACAAATAAAAACTTAAAAAACACTTAAGTGGAAATTATGACTCACGTTATGCCGTTTCACTCTGTTGTTGAGAGCATCGTCAGACGACCCACAGTACACAGTTCGTACCATATCGTGAGTCATAATTTCCACTTAGAAGTGTTTTTTTAAGTTTTTATTATATTAGTGAAACAAGATGGATCTTCAATATCATAACTCAAGCAAATAAATAGGGAAGTTATAGCCGCGAGCCGTAGCAGGTATCTGTTCAATCAGGTAGATAAGCTGCGTTCTCGTAGGTCCTGTTCGTAACGGTGACCGATTAGATTGGTCAGCAAAAAAGACTCTGTTCTCTGTTGTAAAATTACTTCTCGGTGGTTCAGAACCCACCTAAAACTGTAGGTCCAACTCATCAATCACCATCATCCAAGTCAATACCCACGCACAGGTCTCAGACGTATGTGGGCTTCATCCTCCGGAAAAAAAAGTTAGTTATTGTGAATTATTTAGCATTGGAAAACTCAAGCAAATCGGTTTTATTCAGAGTTAATAGGTTGAGAATAAATAATAGAGATAGGGCTTAGAGTAAATAAGAGTAATTTAGGGCTCATTTAGAAAACAACCTGCTCTCATTTTGAATCTCCAAAACGGGTTGGAAGCCCTCAAATCAGAAATGTTATATTAAAAAAGAATCTCAAATATTTCTGAACAGCTTTCTCGGTGACACCACCGACTTATTTCTTTAAATGTCCCTAGCATGTCGAAAAATCTGTGTTTGCTGGCCCAATCGTATTAACATTGACAAACATTTTCATTTATTTTTAGAGAAATATTAGAGAACCAATAAAACGTACACATCTACTGTGATTTTTCGAATTTTTTTTTTGAGGATGAAGCCCACATAGGTCTGAGACCTGTGCGTGGGTAATGAAATGGATGATGGTGATTGATGAGTTGGACCTACAGTTTTAGGTGGGCTCCGAACAATCTAATATAAAAGTGACACTATATTTCTATTTAAATTATGATACATCCAGTATAAGTGCGTGAAGAACATTATTTAAATAGAAGTACAGTTACAGCCTTGATATTAGGTAGAAACGAACATACTCACATCTTCATTTTTCGACAAGGACTCCGCTTTTTATCGTACATTTTATAAGTCAGTGAAATAATACTCTACTTTTTGTCACTTTTCAAATTCATTAAAAAGTTTAATTTCTCCTTAAACTTCCATTCAATTATTTTTGGTGGAGGGGGAGGAAAAACGTAATGTCGTCAATGCAATTTTACACACAAATCTCCAATTAATTTTTTTTTTTTTTTTTTGAGGATGTAGCCCACATAGGTCTGAGACCTATTTGAACCACTTTTTTAATTTGACACACCGACTATGGTATTATATGTATTTTAATATCATTTATGTACAAAGTGGGACATAAAGTACTCCCCTATTAGGGGAGTTCTCGTAGGTCCTGTTCGTAACGGTGACCGATTAGATTGGCCAGCAAAAAAGACACTGTTCTCTGCTGTAAAATCACTTCCCGGTGGTTCGGAACCCACCTAAAACTGTAGGTCCAACTCATCAATCACCATCATCCAACTCATTACCCACGCACAGGTCTCAGACCTATGTGGGCTTCATCCTCAAAAAAAAAAAAAAAAAAAAAAAAATTAGAGGAACTAACATAAAAAACCGAGAGAGGCATGCTTTTTTATGGAACAAGAATACATATAATGCCATTAAATAATTCACAATAACTAACTTTTTTTAGTTTTTTTGAGGATGAAGCCCACATAGGTCTGACACCTATGCGTGGGTAATGAGTTGGATGATGGTGATTGATGAGTCGGACCTACAGTTTTAGGTGGGTTCCGAACCACCGGGAAGTGATTTTACAGCAGAGAACAGTGTCTTTTTTGCTGGCCAAATCTAATCGGTCACCGTTACGAACAGGACCTACGAGAACGCAGCTTATCTCTCTGATTGAACAGATACCTGCTACGGCTCGCGGCTATCACTGTTGAGATAAAATCTCACCCCATTTGGCAACAACGCTTTTTGAGGGCTCAACTATCAAGTTATTTTATTCTGAGCCTGTTGTCAATAGTTGAGTACTTGGGAGCCTTCTTATTTACCGGTAAATGTTGCCGATGGTGTTGATTTGTCTATCCAAATTTTTTATGTCTATGAATTTAAATAGACCAATCAGACGCCACCGGTAATATTAACCGGTAAATGTGAAGGCTCCTATGTACTCTACTATTGTCTACAATGCAGTGGTCCTCAGTTCTATAACATTGGAAAGAAATTTCGAAAATTAAGTTGCTAATGTTGTTTTGTATTGTTTCCAGTTCGATCAAATCGACTGAAGCTGCTTCGCTGCTAGCATCGCCATCATCATCAGCGGGTGCACCGCTGAAAAAGCCAGCATCATCATCAGCAGTAGCAACAGCAGCTGATAAGCAACACGTGCAGGAACAAGACAAGTACAAGTACGACATAGTGTCGGTGAACACGAACGATCCGAAAACGCCGCGAAAGTTGACAACTACGGCGACAGACGAAGGCACGTTCGATTTTGTAGACACACCGCTCGCCGACAAGGTGCTGACGCCTTCGGGTACATCGCAAGCATCGCGTGTCAATGTGAAAAAAGGACCCAACGGTCAGGACTACGAGTACGAGTATGTCTACTACTACTATGACGATGATGTGAGTAATATATCACGTGGATAAGCTGATCAAATCAAATAGGTTTTTATTTGCATGACAAAAAAATACAAAAATAAAATATAATTATGTACATCTTACAATGTAGCCTGCACTGTAGGGGGAAGTCGGTCAAAACCAGAACCAGAACCTTAATCTTGTTTACCGGTACACAAAGGCAATCATCAAAGAAATTCATAAATTAATCATTTCACACGCAGCAGCTATCCATATTCACTTTTTTCTGAGGATGAAGCCCACATAGGTCTGAGACCTGTGCGTGGGTAATGAGTTGGATGATGGTGATTGATGAGTTGGACCTACAGTTTTAGGTGGGTTCCGAACCACCAGGAAGTGATTTTACAGCAGAGAACAGTGTCTTTTTTGCTGGCCAATCTAATCGGTCACCGTTACGAACAGGACCTACGAGAACGCAGCTTATCTCTATCTGATTGAACAAATACCTTCTACGGCAGGTATATTTTAGGTTCATATGTTAACACTTCAAAAAAAAAAGTTTTTTCTGTTAAGAAACTATACAAATATTTAATTGAATTTTTTTTAATAAATTTTTTAATACATACCGCCAATTAATACCTTGATGGCTAGCGTAACGCAGCAATCACCACTGGAAGGTGAAAGCACATAGTAATATCTACACATAGTAAATTCTCTATTCCATTAAATGAATTTTCTCTTATGGAGTTGTTTGTACATTTTCGTTGGTACTTTATTGAATTGCTCATTATTCCTATATTACAGATTCCATTGAAACACTATACTAAATTTTCCTATTCAATAATATACATTATATTCAATACAATAAAATGTATACTAAGCTTTTAGACATGTAATGATGGACTAAAGGAGCGGAGGCAACAAAGGGTAGAGCTTTGCTCCAGAGTGGGGCATAAAGGACTCCTCCATTATGGATGCTTATAAAAACGAAATTAATAATGAAAGTAAATATTTTTCTTTTTGTTAGCGAAGAACACACAATTCCATTTAAGAATATGCAATATTAAATTTTTTTAAACAATATGCCTCTCCTTTTTCTTTATTCTTGGTTAGCAATGATCGTTACTGCGCCATGCTCTGTGATATCTTTTCCAGCCAAAACTGATGACGTATGTTTCCAGCAAGACGAGTCCTTGATCACTCGCATTGTGAGGGGAATATTTCCTGGACATGTCATCTCTTTGCGTGGGTGGCCACCACAGACTTAGCAACTGCGACTGACTTCCACTGTGGCTGCCACAAATCAGCTTCGTCCTCCTTTGAAAGCCTCTAGAAAATGATAAAACAACAAGTTTAAGCGATCCCGTCACATAATTTAATGGATAACCTCAAAGAACCAGCGACTCAACTAGTGTACGACATCTGTATGACTCCACGCCATCTGAATGACTTACTGTATTGTTTGATAGCAATTGGGGAAGTGATAGCCGTGAGCCGTAGCAAGTATCTGTTCAATCAGAGATAAGCTGCGTTCTCCTGGGCGCTCTTTGTAAGGGTGACCGATTAGATTGGCCAGTAAAAAATACACTGCTGTTCTCTGCTGTAAAATCACTTCCCGATGGTTCGGAACTCACCTAAAAATGTAGGTCCAACTCATCAATCACCAATATAAAGTTCATTACCCACGCTTTGGTCTCAGACATATGTGGGCTTCATCCTCAAATAAAAGTTAGTTAATGTAAATTATTTATTGGCATTATATGTGTTCTTGTTCCATAAAATAGCATGCCTCTCTCGGTTTTTTATGTTAGTTCCTCTAATAGGGGAGTACTTTATGTCCCACTTTGTACATAAATTTTATTAAAATACATATAATACCATAGTCGGTGGGTCAAATTAAAAAAGTGGTTCAAATTGGTTTTAATTTTTCATTGAAAAATATCTTTGTTTGCATAACAAAATTTTAAACCTTATGTTCAAATTTAACAGGAGGGTTAAACCCTCAGATAAATTTACAACTTACTACTTAAATCAGACATCCTATTAATTTTTCATCTTAAATGAAAAAATGGTTAATATCTTTCATTCAAAATGAATCTTTCTTTCTATTGAAGGAGGAACCAGCAAAAGGTGGCTCTGGATCAACATCCAAAGCAGCAGCACCATCCACTCCGACCAGAACCAGCGCTCAACCAGTGGAACGACCAGTTGCGCAACCAGTTGAGCAACCAGTGTCGGCGGTGTCACGTGGCAAGAGGCCCGAATTCGTTCAATCAGCTGAGGCCGAGAGTGAAGTTGACGATGAGGAGGAGGAGTTGAGGTACAATGCTGGAAGAGGGGGTGGGGCGGGACCCAAGTCAAGGTCAGTTTCAACCTAAAAATTAAAATCTGTATCTTTTTCCCCAGAATAAGACAATTTTGGACGCTTTTGGACTTCTTTCAGAATATAAGGAATTCAGAAAAAAAGGATTAATGCCCGGTTTCTCAGTCGTTTAGTGAATCATCCAGTAGCTATTGGTGCAATAGCGGCTCTAAGGCTTATTTCACACATACCCGGCAGTCTGGTAACCGGTGTCGTTTACTCTGCATTATTAAATTGTATCATACGATTTCAAAAATCGGGTAAGTGTGAAGCTGATATGATGCAATGTCTGGGCTGGGTGAACAACACCGGTTACTTGACTGCTGATTACGTGTGAAACTAGCCTTAGGGCCTCTATTGATTCAATAACAGATGAATAATGTACGGTAACCCACTCCGTGTGCAAAACTCACTCTGTCTGAAAGATTACTTTGGGGTCGTAACTCATAGACACAAGATATTTCTAATTTATAATTTTTTATTAAAACCTTCTTTTTTTATAGAAGTCTTTATAATACTTCAATATTACAACATATTAAAGAACATATTATTTTTACTCGCTTGGCTTGCTATTTAAGACGTGTGTATAATTATGAGTTGGAACTTAATTTTAAATCTTACCTGGTATTCCTGGCTCTCCTTTCCTTGATCTCCAGGAGTCTATGGCCACTTCAAACAACTCTCAAACCCAACCGAACATGCCCTTGTCACCCAGTAGAAATTGCCGGCTAACACTCCAAAATTTCGATCACCCAATAAGTTTCCAACTGCCCGGACCGTGACAGACTTATTAAGTTTTCGAAGATCTTGGTTTCGCAAGCCTAACACTCCACTGGTCGAAAGAAGCGTTCTCCTGGCTTCTCGAGTTGAACTCTAATTCTCATAAATTTTGATGCTCTATTCAAGTGGACCATACACTCCTTTCAATGCCAGAAAAGAGGCCTACTATTCACAAGATTGAATAGTGACACGTTCTTACATACCTTTAATATTTACTAACACATCCAAACAATTCACCTGAACGTGCCACTATCAGACTTGTCGATCTCATGAACGTCATCCCTGTTTAATAACATTATTTGACTTGAAAGCCTGAAGTGAAACACCTCGGCTCTCGTTTCTATAATGAATCTAATTTTTATTAAAAATGTCATTTATGACAATAATTTAATGGAAAGCTGAGAAACCGGGCTTCAGTATATGGATGAATATCGTTGCATTTGATTATCATTAGTTTTAAACTTTTGAGTTGTGTCGTTATACTTCTATAACTTTATGACCATTCATATAAATGAGAAAATTCAAAATTTTTTCAAGCATCAAAAGTTTTCATAATAGTTCAATGTGCACAACTCCAGAAGTCCAAACGATTGTCAAAAGAGAAACTCTTTAAAACTACTTTTAAATAGATATGTATGTGAAGTGTGTTTTTCTTTAAATAAAATTAAAAATGAATTAGTATTAAACTTAAAAATAAATTTAAAAACTAACCAATAGATGTAATGCAATGAAATTGTCATTATTCTAAAAATAATTGTCTTTTATTTCATTTGTATAGTACCTGTATCAGACATTTGGCTGCCGCGACTAGCTTGTAAGTAGTCTAAAAGTCTAAACGGAGGTCTAATTTTCAAGCAATTCAGCAGCATTTGGGGCGGTGTATTGACAATTAAGCGGCATACATAGTAATCAATCATCACTGGCTTCTATGTGAAGACCAGACATATTGAAAACTTGATTGGAAAATGGAAGTCAGCGACGATTAACAACTTGACAGACAACATTTGCCGCATTATTGCCGATATATGGCTTCAAAAGTGCTTGAAAATTTGACACCTGTTTTAGGCTTCCTACAAGCTAGTCAAGGCAGCCATGTCTCACATTGCATTTTTTAAATTGGCGGAAGATTATTTTTCAAATAATCTCAATTTCATTGCATCACATCAATGTGTTAGTTTTTAAATTTCTTTCAAAATCCACCTTTAAAAATACACAAAACAAAGAATTGTACAATGACTGCTTTTACTTTATCATAGAGGGTGAAGCTAGAGCACAGCCGGCTCTCTCTTCCACTTAACCCTCAGGTAGGTGACTAACAAGAAGGCGTGTGTTATAAAATTATGAGAATCAGCATGTGATTGCTACAACTTTACAACACAATAAATTAAAGTTTATAAATTGAAATAAACATGACATATTATTGAGTTGTTTTATTTCTCCCTCATTTCTGTTGAAGGTATACAACAATTGAACGAACCAGAGGCGGTCAGCCGGAAGCATCTCTTTCCCCCACCACTCCAGAGCCAGCCAGCAACGAGGTGCTACCCACAAGAGGAGGAAACAGGTAGGGAGGGTAGACTCTAGGTATACTAAAATTTTGATGATATTCCAAATATTGTCAATAGAAATATTTGTCAAATATGGTAGATGTGGACTCTCATTGCATCAAAACTACCCACATTTTGAGTCAAAGTAGATTTTATCTAGCTCTTGTATCATTGAAAATCAATGGAAGATCTGGACTCTCATTGTTCTACTGAAAACACTTGAAGCTAGGTCCAACTCATCAATCACCATCATCCAATTTATTACCCACGCACAGGTCTCAGACCTATGTGGACTTCATCCTCCGAAAAAAATAAGAAAAATATTAACTGGTATAACACTACATAGGAAGGAGCCTCAGCTGTCGCGGGTTATATTGATTATACTAGCGGGCTGTAGTTTGGAGACCTGTGATGTAGGGTAGTAAATTCCCATATTAGCTTCAAGCATGAAGAATAATCAACTGTTTCTTTTGTTCTACTTTCCTCTACTTCTTTTTTATTGCTGATGATGCCCACATGAGTCCGAGACTTGTGCGTGGGTAATGAAGTGAATGATGACACATAAATGCCTGACGGTGGAGCGGGATTCGAACCCACGACCGCTTAAACGACAGCAAGCTGAATGTTGCGACGCCCCAACCAACTGCGCTAAGCGCATGTTTCAAGCATGAAGAATAATCAACTGTTTCTTTTATTCTACTTTATTCTTTTTTATAATTTATTTTGTTTATGTATTTCAGATTCAGAGGCCGTCAGCTGCCTTCATCATCAGCATCACCATTATCAGATGAGTCATCAGCAGTGTCAGAGGAGCGTCTGCCAGCCAACACCCGCTTCCCTCCCCGTTCCCGCTCCAATCACAACTCCAGCCCCCTCTCCACAACCCCCTCCTCACCACCATCAGGCGATACACCCATCACAAGGGTGCGGGGATCCAACTCAGGTAATTTCACCCCACCCCACACCATAATCGATAATGTTTTAATACCTATCAAATAAATAAAACTTATCTAAAGGTCGTCAGGATTGCAAATAGTCACTGTTTCACACATTGTGTGGTGTAAGTTTAGTAAGTTGAGTAACTCATATTTTTGATGCGGCGCTTGGGATTCTTGTTATTTGATATGAATAAAAATTCGAGTCAATCAGAGCTGTTTCTCACGCCTTCCTATCGGACTTCCGTCGACTAAGAGCCTTGTTTTATGCCGGCTCCACACATGCGGCATTCGGCGAGAGCCGAATATTCGCCAAGTGGCGAGCTGCTCGTGCTGGTATTCGCCGATTAACGAGCAGCTATCTACACACATGCGAGTTTTTCAGAGCACAGTGCTCGTTGCGGGACTAGCCCTAATCGTAGAATAGCGAACAAACATGAATGACGATGATGTTATTATTTCTTGTGCTGCCTTCGTTGTTATCGCTGGAGGCTATTTTTATTGTTGAAGAGAAGAAGAAATCCAAGGAAAAGAAGGTCGTGGTCGATATCATTAAAAGAATATTTCTCACACTAATTGTTAATTAGTAGTCCTTAAATTTGATCTTTTTTTAACTGCATTAACGATACGCCTGTTAAAAAATATATTTTTATCCTATCATCCATTAAAAATCGGTTCATTACCTCCTTAAACTCAATACAACAAAATTTTAACAACGTGGATAACCGGGCTCTAATTATAAATTTTGTGTTAGACAGCCTCATAAACGCATTTTCTAAAATGCTTAAAAACATGCAAGGAAATGCGCTAACAGTATTAAATAAAGAAGATAATAATAAGAAAAAATACGCCAGAGAGCCCTAAAAATAATAATAGATTATAATAACAATAGATAAATAAACAGAATTAATTAATAAAAAAATATAGCATGTAGGATTATAAATTTAAAAAAACAAGGTTTTACAAAAGTTTTAAATGAAATCGAGTGTGGATTTGAAAGTATTGACAGGTAGCACTTCGCAAGTAGACAGCCGAATGTGTGTAGGCAGACTGGTGCTCGCCTTTTGCCGAATATTCGTCCACTTTGAAGTGTGTCAAAGACCGACACTAGACGGGAAACGACGAGCACGGGTGCTCGCTACTTGCCGAATACACGAACTACCATCCACACCACTCGCGATTCGACGAGTGGCTGCTCGGGATTCGCCGAATGCCGCATGTGTGGAGCCGGCAGCATTACAGAGCCACTGCAGTCGCGGTCGCGTCACAAGGCTGTGGCTGAGGCTTGCAGGCCTGTGCAGCCGAGCATTCAAGTCTCAGTGTCGCTCATCAAATCAAAATGTCGTCATCAATTTAATAAAAACTGCAACATACTCCTAAATAACTTGACGGTGATCTATAACAACTGTAATAATTTATCGTCTGAAACTAATCACAATGTGTGTGCTTTTTTCATATAGAAATAGATACAGTATCTTTATTTGCCATAAAATAAAACAATTTTACAATAGGCATCGTCAGTTTAACAATATTTTCATTTTAATAATAATTAGGTCAATATTTGTCATATTTTTAAAATCATTTCAATTTAGATACCGGTACTCATCTGTTGAGTAAAACCCTCTAACCTTAAGCCATCCAGCAACAGTTCTTTTTAAAATGTTCACCGGCAACAATCTAATGGATAAGGGCAGCTTGTTAAACAGTTTACATTGTAGATAACTGTGGCTTTTCAATGTTTTACTTAGTCTACCACTAGATCTTTGAGTCTTTGAATCTTCTGGATCTTTGAATCCGTCCCTTCAAAACATAGTCTACCACTAGGTGTTGCCAAGTCAAATCTATGTCTGGTATGAAATGTATGAATATTATCATTAGAAGTGAACTTATTTCAAGTTTCCTTGACATAAATCAAGTTTTGAAAAATAAAGATACATGCCAAAGTCATTATTTTTTATATTACAAATTGTTCTGATAGCTCGTTTTTGCCAAATGAATGCTTTTTTTGCAGCACTGGAATTACCCCAGAGACGTGCACCATAACATACATGTATGAACATGGAAAAGGCCAAAATATGTAGTGACTAATACCTCATTATTCACACAGTTTCTTAATTTCCTCAAGATGAAAATTACTCTAGAAAGCTTTTTACAGAGATTATCAATATAGGGCTGAATAAAGGCTGAAAATATATGGCTAATGGATTACTTCTCTGGTTGTAACAGGAAGTGTGAAGCGACCAAGCCTGGAACTGGTTGACAGCAGCTCTTTCCGCACGCACGCCAGCGACAGCTCGCCAGACCAGGACCAGGGACAGCCACAGCTCAGCGGTGGAGTTGAGGAAACGGCCACTAGAGGTAGCCACCATCGCCAATGGTTTCCACAGTAGATTGGATATTCAATAGAGGGAAAATATTGTATAAACAGTTCATGTCATTGTCAAGGAGATTTGATCATATTTATTAGAAGAAAAATATTGTATAAACAGTCATATCACTGAAACTGAGGAAGTAGAACGTTAAACCGCAACCATAAATTTCTATGGAATTATTGAAAAGTTGATGTGATTCCAAATTAATTTTTCAAAATACATAATACATGCATGATATTTGAAAATACATAATTGTTGAAAATAAACTTCACTAATTAATTCAACAGTCACTTTTTCGTGTGATGGCCATTTCTCATTGTTAATTGTATAATGCTTCCTCAGACACGACTGGAGGTCTACTGAATCAGGTTTGAAATCTGCAGCAGTTTGCAGTTTTACATTATATCTGTTCAATTAAACACCTAAACAAAGGCCCAAGATATTTATAAGTGAGCGAACTTCACCCTTAAAATTATATCTGTAACTATGATTTCTGCACTCATGTTTAAATGAACTTTTCTCTTTATTTTGATGAGAGGAATGAGTTAGTGCTGTATGACAGATTGCTATGAAACGTTCAGTATTTAATTTTACTGCAATCATGCACCTAATGGTACTCTTTTCCCTTTTACATGGGTTCAAGACTTGTACGTGGGTATAGGGTGGATGATAATTATGTATGGTAGACCTACATTTTTAGGTGAGCTCTATCAAGTAGCTGATAATGTCATGTAATTTTTGCCGGTCACCCTTCCAAGCGCAGTCCCAAGCGCTCGTGACTGATCTCCCAAACACCGCGCTCGGGGAGCGGCCAACACTTCCGCAAGTACGCAGAGATGTATACATATTATATCAATTTTTTCTGAGGATGAAGCCCACACAGGTCTGAAACCTGTGCGTGGGTAATGAGTTGGATGATAGTGATTGATGAGTTGGACCTACAGTTTTAGGTGGGTTCCGAATTTCTTTAGTGGTTTTCATCCTTATATGAACTGGTGGTAATATCTATGTTAATAACGATTATAAACTTGCATTTACAACAGCGTTTACTTTTTTGGTTGTATTGGACGCGTTTCAGAACCTGAGTCCCATTCTCAGCAGACAGAGAGCACATACTCACTGTAATAGTACTGTACTCACAAAAGTGAGTGCTGTTGAAAATGCAAGTTTAGTCACCGTATCAGGTTATGTGTTTATATAATGTATATATATTATGTTAATATAGAATAGATATATCATCAATTGTTTTTTTTTTCAAAGTTCAAGCCCGACCACGCATTCGCCAACCACAGCATCAGCATCAGCAACAATCGCACCAGAACGTGCCACCAGTGACTGATGAGGGCACACTGAAAGTGGGCATTGTGCCACAACTAGCACAGCCACAGCCACAATCGGTGGCTACGACACGTGACAGTGACCTTGAAGAGTACGTGGTTGAGCCACAACAGCCGCGACAGAGACAGCGTATTGCGCAGACAGAGTTGCCAACCTACGGCGGCGATGTGACAGCGGTTGGTACCACTGAGAGCGTTCTGGCACCTGCTGGTGTCACTGCTTCTAAGGAGACAGGTTGGTGAACGAGTTGGCAACACTGTCTTGAGAAGTTTATTTTAATAATAATAATAATAATAATAATAATAATAATTTATTTATTGATTGATGTAACGAAAAATAAATATCAACAGGCTATTGCCCAAAACTGATGATGATTTTTTGTTGAACATGATGCCTACATGAGTCTGGAGCGACTTGTGAATGGGTGAATGATGAGAAACATCCATGACTGAATGAGATTCGAACTCAAGGCTGCAGGAAATTGCAGAATGAAACTCAAAGTACAATTAATTTTTAATTCATATCATTTCATTACATCTATTCACAATAAACTCCCATTAGCTATTTGGTGCAGTTGCCAATATCCACAGTAGCGGAGGTCTTAACTATCATTTTTCTACCATTGAAAAGTATTTTCAAAATTAATTACTTTGTTAATATTTAGCAATTTAATAAAATTTTAACATCTTTCTAGAAAAGTTGACTTTGTGCTGTATATATTACATTACAATATTATTATTTAAAGTTGTAAATGATCGGTAAATACTTAGTTTTTCTCAAGTAGTTCAGTAAGTTACATTTATGCAGAGTGGTTACTGAACCAGTGGTTCCTTATTAATTCATTCATGTGGAAGACAATAAACAATTCATGAATTTATAATGTTTTTCACATGTTTTAGTGGCTTTAAGACAATAAACTATGTATTCATGAATCGTATTTATTATGCGAGTTACATTTATGTTACTATTTAAGTTACATTTATGCAGAGTGGTTACTGAACCAGTGGTTCCTTATTAATTCATTCATGTGGAAGGCAATAAACAATTCATGAATTTATAATGTTTTTCACATGTTTTAGGGGCTTTAAGACAATAAACTATGTATTCATGAATCGTATTTATTATGAGAGTTACATTTATGTTACTATTTAAGTTACATTTATGCAGAGTGGTTACTGAACCAGTGGTTCCTTATTAATTCATTCATGTGGAAGACAATAAACAATTCATGAATTTATAATGTTTTTCACATGTTTTAGTGGCTTTAAGACAATAAACTATGTATTCATGAATTGTATTTATTATGCATTTTAATGGCTTAAAGGCTGAATACAATTGTTGCATACACTATTTCTTCTATGACTGCCTAACCTAACCTAACCTAACCTAACTTACTCTTAATGTATTTATTGATAGTATTTATGAATTAGATATGATATTATTATTAATTATGAATTCTAAATATTATTTTGTGTTTTGCATCAGGCATGACTGACAAAGCCGCCTACGATTTGTACGCAATTCTCCAGCAGACACAGAGCGAAGAAGCCAACTCCCTAACTGGAGAGCCACTGACCACCGACGATGAACAGGAGTTTGTTGGCGGTGTTGGTGGCGAGTTTGGTGGCGCCACTCAGCTGCCCACCACACAGTTTGTGCCCCCATCAACCACCACAACCACTACCACAACAACGACAACCACAACTACAACCACTACACCAGAACCCACTACCACTGCGCAGGCGCCGACAGGTAAGAAATAAATCACTATATTTCACAAAAATAATAAAAACCAACAGGTAAACTTTCTAATATCAAAACTGACTCTTCTATTTGGATAATGATTTTACACATTTAAACTGAAGGAATTCATTAATTTCGAATAGCATTCATCGATTTCCATCAGCTATTCAATATTGTTGTCAATATCCGCCATTGCGGAAGTCTTCAGTATAAACTAATAGCAATTAAAGGAATTCGAAATTAATAAATTCTGTTTATGTATATTTGTCAGTTTATTCAATTGTCAGTCTCTTCAAACTAACTTGAAGGAATTCATTTCGCTTCTGAGGAGAAGCTTCATCAGGCTGCCGCTCATCATGTGAACCATCACAGTTTTCAGTTAAACATAATGGGTATAAAGGTATACAACATTTAGGTATATGATACATGAGACTTACAAATTACTGTGTTTTTCAGGAGGAATCTGCCATGCAGTGCCAACTGGTCCATTTTAACAAAATAAAGTGAAAAACATAGTTCTGGAAACGCATCGTTACAGAAATTAACATTATTTCTTTATTACTTGGCAGAAGTTGGCAGCTAGCCTCATGGATGTAGTTAGGGCTCCCTCCAGGAGTCGGAGGGGGGGGGTTGCAAAAGGCAAAACAAATCACCGATTTTTTAGAAAAAATGAGGCTTTTTAGGTATTAAAGTCATTGGGTGGCTGTTCGGAACCCACCTTAAACTGTAGGTCCAACTCATCAATCACCATCATCCAACCATTACCCACGCACAGGTCTCAGACCTATGTGGGCTTCATCCTCAAAAAAAAAAAAAAAAAATCCTGGTATTTTCCCAAATATTTCCAATTTCTATTGTTGTTTATCTATTTTGAAAACATAAAAAAATTTATGATTTATTTTCCAAAGAAATGTAAGAAAAGAAGCCTAATGACATAATTTCATTCAAGCCATTAATCTCTTCCAAAATGATTGAGTTGTAGTAATAACAATATTGCTAGAAATGAATGAATAAAATAATATATACTGTGATTGTGATAGGCATGTTTTGTATTCATTATTTGAATATTGTCAAATAAGAATGAAATCCAGGATCAATGCCAATGTGGGTGCATAAAATTATGAAAATATACAAAGTTATTTATTTTTTTAATTATGAATTTGAGCAGAATGAGAGAATAGTTATTTGTGTAACTAGAGTGCAAAATAGCGTTTTTCTGCATCGAGATAAACAGTTTTTTTCACAAGCCGAAGGCGAGTGAAAAAAGTTTCTCGAGTGCAGAAACAATACTTTTTTGTTTCTGCACTAATTACAAACAAACTAATTACAACAAATAAATAATTACAAACAACCCAAAAAACAAAATTTTTCCTACAGTAATGTATAAAGTAATTTAAACAGAACAAAACAGGGCATACATAACCTGAAAATTCCTCAAATAACCTATCTTCGAATCAAATCGATTTCAACAACAACTACAACAACAATTTCGCAGCTGAAGCAGAGTAGCCAACCTATTTTTGAATGCAGAATAGGGAACCTGCGTATTACATGCTCACTATTTTGTGTTGTTAGGTTGCAAATTTGGAGTGCGGAAAAGTACTTTCTCACACTGGAATTTACTTTCCCGCACTGGTGCAGGAATAGACTGTTTTGCATGCTACAGTTAGTGCAAAAATAGGCACTTTCTTGGGTCACTATAGGAACAATTAATTTTTGGTTCATAATTAATTAATTTCGAATTCCTTAAAGTGCAATCAATTATGGTCAGTTCATTGTTTATTGCCAAAAACTGTCAGTTCCTCCAAATCAAAATTATAGATCACCTTATATAAAATCAAATGTGTTTCAAGGGACAGGGAAAAAATTGTCCAAGATAATCATAATATGGAATTATAATAAGAAATAATAAAGATGGTTCGGGGGTTCTCCCTGCGAGAATATTTTTTAAATTGCTATTTTGGTATTGGTAGTGTGATGTTGAAGGATTTTGTGTATTCACAGATAAATGAGAGTTTCAACTGTTTAAATTGTCGTTATTTTGCAGTTAGAGGCCGTTACCGCGGTGGCAATGTGGCTGGATCGCCCAGAACTCGAGTGAGGACGAATAACGGTGGCGCCACCACAAGCACCACCACCACTGAGTCACCAGATGAGGCCGCCACCAAGAGAACACGCTTCCAGCCCAGCAAGAACCGCGTCGAAGGACAAGTAAGAAGTTATTTTTTTTTTATTTTTTTTTTTTGAGGATGAAGCCCACATAGGTCTGAGACCTGTGCGTGGGTAATGAGTTGGATGATGGTGATTGATTGATGAGTTGGACCTACAGTTTTAGGTGGGTTCCGGACCAGCGGAAAGTCATTTTACAGCAGAGAACGTGTCTTTAATGCTGGCCAATCTAATCGGTCACCGTTACAAACAGGACCAACGAGAACGCAGCTTATCTCTATCTGATTGAACAGATACCTGCTACGGGTAGTGCAGCTAGATTACGAAAATATTAAATTTCAAAGTATTCAATTGAAATTGATACCGTACAATCTGTTGAGTCAAAAAAATAATACATTATTCGGCCAAGTCAATATTTTCAACAATAGAATTTACACAAGGTAAAATCGCGAATATTACTATCATGAATCTGATGCTGTATTCTGTTGGCGAAGCTCTAAAGCTGGATAATTATATTAGATTAGATTACTTCTTTATTCAAGATAAATTTACAACTTTTTCAAACGTGTGCTTACATACAATATTTTTAACATCTAATAGAAAGTAGGCCTGTTTGATGATATTACACTATATTCAAAATATTAACAGTTATCTTATAACTGGAATGAAATTGAAAGTGATACATTTACATGAAAAGGCGAAGTTTGGACAAAGATTCGTCCATTCGAGCTATTAATCTTGAGAACATTTGGTTTTCTTTATTCACAAGTTCAGTAAAATATTGCGAGTTTATTTGATTGACTTCAGTTTGTAGAATGATATTATATTACTGGTATGAATTATTAATTGCTAATTTAGATAACAATGTATTGTAATAGGGTTTTTAATACTAAAAATGACACTAAAGTGTGAGATTTTAGTAAAAGATTAAAAAATACCGTACATATAGAATGATTATGAAGATGGTATGAGAGAAGATGAGAAAAGATGGGGTGGTAATTTGAGATAATGGTTGTGTACAAATTTTCTTTCTTCGTAGTGGCGAAGGTGATATTGTGGAAGGTATCCATAATGAATAATAAGACGAAATTGTCACAACCACATTTATCAAAAATACTGAGAAACTAGTTTCGGTTGTTATACCATTATCAATCTCAATCAAACTGAGTTTCTCACTGTATTCAATAGATGTGGTTGTGACAATTTCTTCTTATTATTCATTACAAATTTTCTTGAAGAATTGAGGTGTGTTGAATCTTGTTTCCAATATGCTATAGACTACGACGATGGAATCCTATTTACAAAGTTAATGAATATTTTTGTGATTGAGGAGATGGATATTTTGAGAATCAGGGCATGGAGGAGGGAAGATTAAAAAGAATGGGGAGAATTATTTATCTGTACATTTAGTAATATTGTAAATTTAGTAATAATTACTGTTCCTGATATGACATTAAACTGCCTACACCCTCACACACAGCTGACAAGGGAAGACGTCAGAAAGGACTTCTGGCCATACAAACCAATGCCAGACAGTCCCACATGGGAAAATGGGATATAAGAAAATAATTATATGGGAAAATAGGCGGGCCGCTTAGCGCTGTTGGTTAGGGCGTCGCAACTTCAGCTTGCTGTCGTTTAAGTGGTCGTGGGTTCGAATCCCGCTCCACCGTCAGGCATTTATGTGTAATCATTCACCTCATTACCCACGCACAAGTCTCGGACTCATGTGGGCATCATCAGCAATAAAAAAAAGGTGGAAGAAGGATAATATTGTTAATAATTACAATATATTTATATCTTTAGGTCCAGGATTGACTTCAATGGTCCAATGAGGCCGTATAAAATAAATAAAATTAATTGCAATGTCGAATGGATGTAAAAAATAAATAATTTATTCAACAATAAATCTAAACATCTTTACTCTGAATAATCTGATTCAATAATAAATAATTTAAAATAATTAATCAATAATAATTCAACAATAAATCTAAACATCTTTACTCATAAATAATCTGATTTAAATCTAAAAATTAGAATCGAATGATGATACAAATTAATTCTTAACACTAGGCGGATAATATCAAACCCAATTTAAGAAGTCAGTGAAAAAATTTCTCCTGGACAGGGCATTTTACTCAACTAGAGAGTATATTTTAAGATATCATGATTGCAAATCCTAAAGGATTGTACCACCCTATTGCCGGTTTAATTTCCTGAACTTTTTTTATTTTTTTTTTAATATAATTTCATGTGTTAGTAGCCTTTATTTTTATGACCAAGTTGAAATTTCTACTATCAATTTTAATAGTGGATTATTATATATTTTTGACATATATTTTTTTGTCAAAATAAAATCATAGTACCTGAATAGTGTAGAAACTGTGTATAATATTTGTTATATACAGAGTGTTTCGGAACTCTCTACCAATACTCCTAGGCAGTGTTTCTGGACCACTAACAAAAGTAAATATCGTAATAAAATTTTTCTAAAATCCCCAGTTACTCACACAGCCGCTATTTTGTTTTTTTCACTCATTATTTTTTTATTCGAACACCTCTGAATGTATAATTTTGAAATTTTGCAAACAGCTTTATAACAATGAAAACAATCTTTAAAAAATCAATCAAAATTTTCTGACATCAAAAAACAAAATGGCGGCCATTTAAAATCTTTGAACAGGATTAAATTAATAATGGCTGATGATATCAAAATTTGACTAGAGAAATGTTTTTTAGATATTTTTATTGCAAATCCAACGATACCTCATTTTCCAAGATTGGCCAACAATTCACAAAGATATGTTGAGAACGGGTTGCAATTTTCCGCTTCCAACCACTGCACACCTTAAAAAGTAGCATATCTCTGTTAATTGTTGGCCAATCTTGAAAAATGAGGTATCGTTGAATTTGCAATAAAAATATCTAAAAAAACGTTATTCCAGTCAAATTTTGATATCATCAGCCATTATTAATTTAATCCTGTTAAAAGATTTTAAATGGCCGCCATTTTGTTTTTTGATGTCGGAAAATGTTGATTGATTTTTTAAAGATTGTTTTCATTGTTATAAGGCTGTTTGCAAAATTTCAAAATCATTCATTCAGAGGTGTTCGAATAAAAAAATAATGAGTGAAAAAACCAAAATGGCGGCTGCGTGAGTACCTGGGGATTTTAGAAAATTTTTATTACAATATTTACTTTTGTTAGTGGTCCTGAAACACTGCCTTGAAGTATTGGTAGAGAGTTCCGAAACACCCTGTATATGATGTAAGCATGTATGTTCAAATGCATATGCGAATAAAAAAGTTGATAATAATTCAACATTTTTTAATTTTGGCCGTAACAGCTAAATAAATAAAATCAATTGCAATATCGAATGGATGTAAAAAATAAATAATTTACATAAATCTAAACATCTCTAAACTAAATTCAATCATAAACAATCTGATTTAAATCTAAACATTACAATCAAATGTAATTAAAAGTGTAATTCCACCATTGAAGCTTATTACAAACTCGTTGTAATTTTATAATTTCATTGTTTTTGGTTCATTTATTTCTTTTTTCTTACATTGTAATTATTCCATATTTTTTTATCATCATTTGATTTCTTAGTAGCATTTGTTATTTTCGTTTTATTCCTGTTTTTATTGAAATGCGTGTGTGTTTGTTGTTTAGGTATCAGCATATGGTAGACGAGGCTCAAAGAAGCCAGTGGCTGATCAGTCAGAGAGTGGAACAACTGAAGAGGAGTCCACTCCGAGACCGACGAGCTCAAGAAACAGGTACCGCGCCAATGGGCGGGGCGGATCAGGGGCCTCCACCACCACAGAAGCCCCAGTCACAGAACAGCAACAGTCCAGTCGCAGTCGACCTAGTTTCGGCTCTAGCCCAGACAGGTATTTTTTGTTGTGAAACTACAAATCAAATAAAATTACTGACACAAAAATACAGAAAATGAGCAATACAAGTAGACAAGAATTAATTAATAATAACTAGATCAACATTCAATTGTCGTAAAACTACAAATCGAATTTATCAACACAAAAATACACAAAATGAGCAATACAAGTAGACAAGAATTAATTAATAATAACTAGATCAACATTCAACTGTCGTAAAACTACAAATCGAATTTATTGACACAAAAATACACAAAATGAGCTATATAAAAATAAATTATCTATTTAAATAAATAAATAGAATAAAAAATAAGACGAAGTGTATGTTAGAACATCCCAAAGCATAGAATAAAAGTCATTAGTAGAGTGCCGACATGCGCGATGAAAATTTAAACAACTGCCAAGTATGAGTTGACAATCAGTAATGTTACCTTCGACAACGCCTTAAGAGAAAAATCAGGAAACACGTCTGCTAGTAATAGTAGTGCACACTGGACAGACATTTCTGTAAAAGGACAATAGGAAGTAATTTCAGAAAGTGTTGAAAAATTATTCAATGCTATTGTTATTTTTTTATAATAATCCTCCATAGAATAGGGAAGTGATAGCTGCGAGGCGTAGCAGGTATCTGTTCAATCAGAGAGAGCTGCGTTCTCGTAGGTCCTGTTTGTAACGGTGACCGATTAGATTGGCCAGCAAAAAAGACATTGTTCTCTGCTGTAAAACTACTTTCCGGTGGTTCGGAACCCACCTAAAATTGTAGGTCCAACTCATCAATCACCATCATCCAACTCATTACCCACGCACAGGTCTCAGACCTATGTGGGCTTCATCCTCAGAAAAAATAATAGAATAAAATGTTCTTTATTTAACGCTGTACAAAAAACAGAGCATCACACAGTTGAATATCGTTAATAATATTAATCACAATCCTAAAAACTTCAATACATAAACATAAACATTACTTACAAATATGAATTAAAACACATATACACTAAGCATAAACATTAGATATAAATATGAATTATAGCACATATGTTCATAAATGTACATAGACATTTAATAAACATGTCATAAATATATGACTCTCATTTAGAAACTCTTCTACACTATACAGTATAGTCCTACTCAACTAGAAAACTGTAGAAATCTTTAAAAAGTCTAATAGGTGTGAAATTGTTAAATAGGTTACCCAATTCTCTAAATTAATGGCCACTTTTTCAGTCGTTCAGTAAATCATTCAGTGGCTATTGATTAAATAGCGGCCCTAAGGTTTGTTTCACACATACCTGGCAGTCAGGTAACTGGTGTCGTTTACACGGCATAATTTTTGTTTATTTGAAATCAAATCAGATAAGTGTGAATGAAAGATCAGTCTGGTGAATGAATATTTACAAAATAGTATTAATGGAATTTGTCTAATCACTTGTTATCATACTTAATAAAAATATTAAAAATGATCTGTTCGTCTTAAATAATTATGAAATATGTCATTCTTATGAATGATAACTTAATTCATATGAATAAGGCTCAACTAGATAAATCTGGTAGCCCAAGAGCTATCTATGAATCTAATTCCAATTGCATGGAAAAGCTCATTTGAAAAAATCATTTGTTCCTATAGAAGTAGGCCTTACTTTTTTCCTTCTGAATATCCTGTAAATGCAATCAAATTTCGGAAATCCTTTCACATACCGGAACATTGCTGGGCATTCCTTAAAGGAAGATCCATGCAACGTTTCATTGAATTTGGTCCACGCAAACAAAACAAACAGAAAACAAAACAAACAAACAGACAAATGCAAAACGGTCGACTTTTTGAATTGAATTGAATAGAATATTTTATTGTAAAAATCAATAGTACATACAAGCAGAAATATCTGCTACCTAGAATTAAAACATAAAAATAAATACAAGAATGTGTTTATAAATCATTAATCATAACTCATAATCATAAATCATTGTATAAATCAATCAAGAAAATTATAACTGAGTTATTTGGCAGACACACGCAAAAGAAAAACTTGAAACAGAGACCTCAATTTATTAAGACAAAGGTTGATTCACACACATCAATTGCGGCGCGTCACAGTCACAGTTCCGTCTCAGTTCAGTCACCTGACGGGTTGGCGCCGGACGAGTGTAGACAGCGTAACCGGAAACTCAAATAATTTTATATTTTATGACTGTGACGAGACTGATAGCTCGGAACTGAGACGCACCGTGACTGATGTGTGTGAATCGACCTTAATTGGGTAAGTTTCACACCGATATAACTTAATAAACCATACATTATGAATTATGTGTTTTTGCTTGTGCAATTAGGTTCAACAGTCAACGAAGGCGTACAGGAGTGACAAAGGCACCGAGCACAACTCAAGGAGAGGAGGAAAGCCACGATTCGGAGGACGGCACCAGTAGTGCTGCAACAACAACCACCAGACCTACCAGGTAAGCCACTCGAGGCTCCCTTCACTCAAGGGACACTTCAATAGCATTCATTCAAAAAACTTTTCAAGTCTTACCTGAAATCACTTCCCGGTGGTTCGGAACCCACCTAAAAATGTAGGTCCATCTCACCAATCACCATCATCCAATTCATTACCCACGCACAGGTCTCAGGCCTATGTGGGCTTCATTCTCCGAAAAAAAATGGTCCTGCCATTCAAGGCCTGTATTTTTATGAACTGACACCAAGGCTTCCTTAAGTCAAATGAGTCTTGAAACCACCAAGAATCAAAATTGTTCTTGAGTTTCTTGTTCCATAACGATCTGCGTTAATAATTTAATAATTTTGCGTTAATAATTTGTTAATATTAACTTTTTATTGTGAATTCAACGACTTGAAGTTTAAATACAGGCCTTGAATGACAGGACCATTTTATTATTAATAATGAATATTTATTTATAATAATATAATAATAATAATAATAATTAGCCAGTACATGTTTATTAGTTCATTAGTTCATGCAAGTACATATCCGTCTAGCAAAACGCCTAAATAAAATTTAAAAAATAATAATAATTATTATTATTATTATTATTCATAATTAAAATTGACTTCAAGTCGTTGAATTCACTATAAAAAGTTAAAATCAATTGTTTTTGGGGCTGAATATTTTAGTAAATATAATAGTAAACCAACCTCATTCAACGCTATTTTATATTTATAGTTAAATGTACAACAGTAGTTAGAAGTGATAGCGGGAAGATAGGGGAAGTGATAGCCGAGTGCCGTAGCAAATATCTGTTCAATCAGAGATAAGCTACGAAACTCCTGGGCGCTCTTTGTAGGGGTGACCAATTGGATTGGCAAGCAAAAGAAACCCCGTTCTCTGTTGTAAAATCTCTTCCCGGTGGTTCGGAACCCACCTACAACTGTAGGTCCAACTCATCAATCAGCATCATCCAATTCATTACTCACGCTCAGGTCTCAGACCTTTGTGGACTTCATCCTTCGAGAATTTTTTTTTTAATTGTAACTGGGGTAATAGTAAACCAATCCTATTCATCGCTTCATAATATTTAGTTTAATGTACAACAGTAGGATATATTTAGGTTTTATTAGATTATCAAATATCATCTAATCACTTATTATATCCAAATAAATAAATCATTTATTCCCTAAGCTTGTCTTAGCGTTAAGCTTGTCCTTAGTTAACTCTTTATTACAATGTTTAGATTTTTAATCTTCTCATTACGTAATCATTACAATCTTGTATTATTTAAGTTGAAGAGTTGAGTTTACAAGTTCTTAGTTACAGGTTTGTTGTTTCTTAATTTTGTTTACTATTAACCCATCATTCAACTTCATAAAGTATACTTATAGTTTGATTGAAACCTCACTTTTTATTTTTAATGTTTTCAATTTCCAATGGCAAATAATAAGGTATTCTACATTCTGGAGCTCTTTTGCCACGGTTGTCATTGTATATTTGTGTTCTAAATATCATTTGCTTCAAGTTATATCATTTTTCATTTATTTCTCTATACTCATTTTCAAAATAATGTCTTCTTATATCAGTAGGCTATATTTAGCTGAAGACTCCTGATTGACATAATTCCAAGAATATCACGTTTAATACCATTTGCATGGTATGGTTCGCAATAATTGTTCAATTATTTGTCTTATGATGTTATTCGGAGGTTGATTTATGTATTTAGATGCAGGGTGATAGATAGTGATTCCAAAGAAAATTAAACTCAATAAATGATTTTTTGTATTAACTGCAAAATAGTCACTTATTCTGGAACACTTATACAATGCAGCTCTCATTACGTTTGAAATCGCCTTAATATGTCAGCTAAATTACTTATCTGCATCAAACTTTAATCTTAAATGATTAACACTTTCATTTAATTATGATTCGTTCTTTCCCAACATATTTATTTCATTCTTATGAGTAAAATACTTTTTTTGTACTAAATTCTCATGATCTTTAAGAAACGCCCTCTATTTTCTATCCCCTTAAAAACTTACAATTTTAAATTTATTATACATAGATCTTGAAAATCAAACTTTTTGTTAATTTTTATTAGTTTAAACAGCCCAACATGTTTTGTTGTAGGCCTCGACTGAACATAGCCGCCGGTGGTGCTAGGCCGTTGAGACCGGGTCCAAAGATCAATATCGGCGGTCGCGGCAAGCTGGGAGGCCCAGGCCCCAGTGCCACACCTCCCACTACCGCCGTTACCGACGCAGAGCCGAGTACAAGTCCTCTGCCCGAAGAGACTCCTGTCGACAATCATGAGGTATGAATAATTTTAGCAATTATAATTATTGATTAAGCTTCATGTCTTTCATAATGCTTGGAAATCTCTACAACAAGAAACATTTGTCGAGAAATGTATAGAACTATAGCTGGTTGGGTCAAATAGCAAGGTGAGGAGGACAAAAATGTTATCATAATCCTTAATCAAGCAAGCACTCTAGTTTATTAATCAGCTGTTGCTAGGCATTAAATTTACATCTGTATTATAATTATATGGATCATATTATGTAACTTTAAAAAAAATTCCAATTTTGTCCATATTTTTTGGAAGTTTTCGAAATTCTATCTCAGCACGCATTTAGAGTCCAAACTGGACATCAAATTTTAACTTCGTTTGGTCTATAGTTTTCGGGAAACGGTGATGAATTAGTCATACACTCAGTCAGTGGTATCTGGTATTAACTTTTCATGTGAAATTTAACGACATGCAGTCAAATATTTGTTAAGAATAAGTATAATAACTCACTTAATCTGGCCGAGTACTTTCGAATCTATGAGATCCATCTTCAGAGGCGCGGGTTCCTAGATCATCATGTCAGTTTTTTGGTTAGAAGTGTTGTGGTTTTTGTAAAATATGATCAAAAAGTTTGTGAGATTTAAAATTTAGTTGTTCATTGAGAATGTTTTGTTTATTGTGTGTGGTGTGTTTGTATATTTCAAATTGTTCCAAGGTGTTGAGTTCGTGTCCTTTAGATTTTATGTGTAGAATGTGTAGGTTGGTACTGATGTCAGTAAAAGTGTGTCCAGTTTGAATGATATGGTCGGCAAAATTCGATTCAGCTTTGGTTGTCAGGGCTTGATAGTGTTCCTTGTAACGTTGTTTGAATGTGCGGCCTGTTTGTCCTATGTAGAATTTGTTACAATCAGAGCAGTTTAGTTTGTAGATCCCTGGGAGATCGTATTTGTTTGTGTTCAGTGTGGTTTTGAGTGTAAGTGCATTTTTTATTTTGTTTTTTGTTCTGAATGAGATGGTGTGGCCGGCTTTTTTGAAGATTTTTGCTAGTCTGTGTGATTGTGGATTAATGTATGTCATTGTGATGTATTTCTTGTCAGTGGTGTTGGTGTTTTGTTTCTTATTTTATGATTGAGTTTGTCAATTAAGTCGTGTTTGTAGCCGTTTTCTTGTGCTAGGTATTTTATTGTATTTAGTTCAGTGTGGTAATTGTCGGTGGAAAGCGGTGTGTTGTTGAGTCTGTGTAATAAACAATAAACAAAACATTCTCAATGAACAACTAAATTTTAAATCTCACAAACTTTTTGATCATACTTTACAAAAACCACAACACTTCTAACCAAAAAACTGACATGATGATCTAGGAACCCGCGCCTCTGAAGATGGATCTCATAGATTCGAAAGTACTCGGCCAGATTAAGTGAGTTATTATACTTATTCTTAACAAATATTTGACTGCATGTCGTTAAATTTCACATGAAAAGTTAATATTGGCAGCGCAGTTCGTCATGGAACAAGAAATCCAGGTATCTGGTAATCAAGATGGTGGTATAACGTATTTCAATTCAGTAGCATTGAGTAGCCCATATCATTGACAGCTGATCAAGGTATAGAATCAAATCTGTGATATGCAAAAAAAATATGTTTGTACTGAAAAAGTGTACAAATAGAGCTGAAATTCTGAACAGAGTGATGTCATGACTTTTCTATTTTGCTAATTCAAGTTTAGCCCAATCTTGTAATAAAATCTACTACGTAAGTAGCAAATTAGGTATACTTATTTGTAGAATTTTGGTTGATGTTGTGGAACTCCATAATAAAAGAATAAAACACTTAAATTAGGTACGTATAATCTAAAGATTTGAATGACCTGTTCTGAACATTAATTTGGCATCAGAAATTCAAAATTAAAAACCCATTTTTCAATTAATTCATCTATTAATTTGCAGCAACCATCAGAAGGTTCAACAGTGGCACCCGATGCTCTGACGCGCCTGCGCAACAGGCCTCGTCTGCGTGTGGCCGAGAAACAACCTAAGGGGGCCACCAGCCCGCCACCAGTGGCGCCCAACAAGAGGCCACTACCCAACGGTCTATTGGCCAGGCGGCCACGGCCTGGTGGCGCCACTACTCAGCCACCAGCAGAGGAACACCATGATGAGGAAAGCGAGGAAGCTAAGCAACATGAAGGTAACCATTGTTTATAATTGTCTATTTAACTCAGGAATTGGCTAGTAGACGGGGAATTTTATTCAGTAAATGAGTTTTTTAATTGGGCCGCATTACTAATATGTTTTTATTATTCTATTTTTTATGTTTTTATTTGTCTGGTTTGTCCAGATGCATTCAAGAAGTAATTATATCTATCTATCTATTGTAATGTAACAGCATAATTTATTTATTTGTCATGATTTTTCACAAAAGGAGAAGAGAGCCATTGTAGGCTATTGAAGGGAAAATGTTGAGATCAGTGGAAATTCATAACAAGTAAAATTTATTGTGCTGAATAAACGAGTGGCTCGGGGCAGTCGGCGTCGAGTAAGGGAGCTGGTTGCATCTACGGTAGGTGACCCGCCCCACTCTTCCCTGCTGAGCGAGTGACTCTTAGTGAGTAGATTAAACTCAATATTCTCAAGCTCGTCCTTACACAGCAGGTAATTCTTGTTGAGTTCATTAGCGTTAATTATTTTAATTATTACTACCAAATAAATTTAAATTGTTTTTCTGAACTCTAAATTCATTTTAATAGTAGCACCGTTTTTATAAGATTAGAGTGTTACCAGAAACACCTCTCGCATGCCAAGCGTTGCCCCTTTAGAAATTCACGATTTATTACATACTTGGTATGTTTTATTAATTTATTACACCATATACCATCATTTAGACCAGGGATTGCGCAAAATTATAATTTTTCATTAAGGCTTACAGTCTTTGAAAAAGATTGAGAACCCCTGATTTAGATCTATGTTCTATCATTCACATTTGATTTTTAATTTTTTTAGGTGACGAAGAGAGTGAAGCGTCAGACCCGGTGCCAACAGCGGCGTCGACTAGCGAAGCGCCGGTCGCCGCGACGCCCGAGTCCAGGCTGGCCTCTTTGATCGGCAACAGGCGTCGTGCGGGCGCCAGGAGACCCGGAACGCTTGTGAACCGGCCTGTGACACAGGAAGAGTGAGAGGGTAGATAAAAGGACCTGTTCACACTAGTAGATTCAGGTTGCACACGGCAATTGTCTTTAAAGAAGTATTATTGGGTGAGAGGGAGACGTCTTTGAACAAAACGAAGAAGAAAAATAAGGAGATATTTGATGTGTTGAATGCTGCCCCTTGAGTCCCCAACACCAATGGTGTATTATCAACATCACTGTGACAACTTTGAAATATTCAGTAGAACCTGTCACATCCTGACCTCCTCGTATCCGGACGTAACGCGTAACAAATTTTCAATTAATGTAGAACCAAAAGTTACAAGTATTTGCTGCAAATTGTGCGGGTCTTTGTGATGGGCTGAAAGAGCATATAAACTACAGCTTTTTAGTCTCAATATTTGAAACTAAATCTATATAAACATTTATAAAAAATCTTGACAAAGATTAGTTATTTGAGGTTCTTTTAAATAATTGAACACTAATTTTTAAACTTCCCGTGACCTCCCGGTCGGTCTATCACCACATTGATCTGGATTTTTCCGGTTTTACTGTAGATGAATAATAAAGGCCAGAAACTATCACGTAATTCAAAGTTTTTGTGTAGTGATATAGTTTGAAAATATTTGAATAACTGTAACTGTTATTTCTACAATTGGGACACTTTTGAATAGAACGAACTCACAGCTGTGAACAGTGTTCAAAGGTGCCTCCGATTCAATGTTTACGTTATGGGAATATGAGACAAGGCAAATTCTAATAGACCAAGACAAAGACAAATTCTAATAGACCAATCAGATGCCTAGTTTCGTACACGGTGCAACCTCCCAGGATTTGTTGAGTTCATGGTAGCCTTACCGCTAACCGGTAACTGTTACCGGTGGCGTCTGATTGGTCTATTCAAATTTTGAAATGTCTATGAATTAGAATAGACCAATCGGTTACCGATAAGGCTTCCAGGAGCTTAACCAATGTTTAATGAACACTTCAGATCATTTTTTTTTTTTCATTTATAGGCAAGGATTGTCAGTTTTGTATTTTTTGAGTAGTTCAATTGAAGCACTTCTGATAGCTTTATAAAATTCAATCTATTGAAATCACATTTGGAGCTAAAAATATATATATATAAATCTTGTCAAAAGTTATTATTTACCAATAAAAACATTTCAAAAACAAGAAAGAGAGTCTAAATGCAGAGGAGCAACTTAGGAGTTGCTATAAATTATTTAATAAAGTTTATAGGAAACAAGGTTATTTACAGTTGGAGACTGGCAACTTGACCCCTGAAAGGAATTCGCAGTGAATATTGATAAATACAGCACATTTGAGAGCGACTCAACTGGCTCACTAACAGCAGTGATATAAATATAACCCAAATACCACTGGCTTAGATTCGTGCTCTATTTAGTGCAAGGCATAGTGGAGCTATTACTCTATTACACCTTCCTTCACCTCTCCCCTTCAGGCGTCAGGGGTCATGTTGTCAGTCCCCAGCAGTAAATTAAAAAGTTTTAAAAGACAAATTTATCAATTTTCTATAGACAATCTAATATTAAAACTGACACTGTATTTCACTTTTAAACATTATTTAAAAGTAAAATACAGTGTCAGTTTTAATATTAGATTGTTCATTAAGTATTTCGTCACGGAAAACATCACAGATTTCTATAGACCTTGCATAGAAGAGAGAAGAATTTCTAAACAATTTAGCATAACTTCTTTTTCTCTACTAAGATAACATTTTTGTCTCCAAAACTTGTGCAACTTAGTCTACAAGTGTGAACACGGTCCTGCTCTAGCTCTAGCGGAGTGCCAGACGTATTGCCGCAATTAATTACAAATAATCAAAATCGAATTTATTTACGTTCTACAAAAATAATTGCAATGCCTTTCTTTCCGATGTATACCTTCTTGTTGAGCTTGTTTTTTTTTACTTTTTAGGTTAGCGTTACTCAAATTATAATGTATTTATTAGTCGTGTTTTTGTATTATGGTCCAGAAAAAATTAGTGCAATTTTGAGTTGATTTGGGCAGTAGCGTACTTGAACAAAACTATTGTTCAATAGTTTTTAATAATAGCAGTGTTGAATGTGACTAAGGAGATGGCTGATAACTGTGTACCGTATTCAAGAACCTACCTCAAGGCTACCTTATCTCAAGGGATACTTCAAGTCTTTCGAGTAAATGTTTTTCAAGCCAACCTTCAGTTGCGGAGCTTAAGGTAGGTTCATGAATACGTGCCGTGCCGTAGCATTCTCTCAAAATCAAACTAGTACACGGTTTGGTGGGCTTGGCATACTGATATAAGTCTGTAGCTCAGTGGGGAATGCAATTGCAGACTATCTCACTCCTCGTTTGCGTAGTGCGCCCTTTGCACTGGAACTCATCAACGTTGAGGTCTGAGCTTCTAGTTATCAGTCACGGACTGTTATATGAAATATCTGGATACGATTCAATTGTGAAGGATGTCTATTTTATTATGTAAATATAGATATATTTTATACTTACGGACTGCTTTATAGATAGCAGTTGCTTCAACTGAGAGAGAATTTTTTTTAATTATTTGATATTCGTCTCGAACTGTATGTTGAAAGAGTGAGTTATGTTTTTATTGATTTATAACTGTTTTAATGTAGAAGGCACAATGGAAATAAGTGACGTATTACTGGAGAAGGTGAAGAATGATGTGTAAATACAAGTAATTGTAATAATGAGTATTGAGTAAATTTCTAAAAAATTAAAATTTTCAAAAAAGTAATTCATTTTGTAAACTCAAGACACTATCAGGTCATTTTAAATAAAAATTTATTTGAAGTTTTTTGTCTGATGATGCCTAAATGAGTCCTGAGACTTGTGCGTGGTTGAAGAGGTGTTAATTATGGCAGGAGATATCCAAGGCTGAACGAGATTCAAACTCGAGACAGCAGCATAGATTTTTTAAATTATACGGTATGTTAAATTAAGTGAAAATGAGGCTAATTTCGCAATAAAATTCTATCGCAAAAATTATTATTAATAGTAATTATAAAACTGTATTTGTAGTTTTTTCTTCAATATCTCAACAACAATAATTCATTATCAATCAATTAGCCTACTTTGTCATGTAAATTTATTGTTAACTTACTGAGGTTTTATATGGTTGAAAATTAAATTAAATCTATGAATTATTACAGAAAAATATGAAATCAATGAATCTCTATTCAATATTTTCTGTTAACAATTTGTTTGTTAACAATTTATTGTTAAATTACTGAGTTTTATATGATTGAAAATTGAAGTAAATCAATGAATTATTACAAAAAATATGAAATCTATGAATCTCTATTCAATATTTTCTGTTAACAATTTGTTTGTTCAATAGTATTATTTTGTATTTTATTAATCTTGTGTATTTGTACCACCTTGCTGTATGGAACTTGTGTGCCAATGATATATATTGTAAATATTACTGTGTATGACAATTTATTATGAAAAATAGACTTAATTTTAAAATTAGACTTGTTTCTTTTCCTTCACTCTCAATTTTAAAATATTACTCTCAATTTCTACCACTGGTAAGTTTAATCAGTGAATGGTACTTCTTCAGTCTCAATTTTTTACTTTTATTCCTGGATTTCTTGTTCCATGACGAACTGCGTTGTTAATATTAAGTTTTTGGGTGAATTCAACGACGCAGTCAAATTTTTATTAAGAATAAGTAGTATTTTACTTTGTAGGCCGAACGTTTTCGAATCTTGGAGATCCAAGACTTCTGAAAATGGATCTCCAAAATTCGAAAACGTTCGGCCTATAGAGTAAGTAAAATACTACTCATTCTTAATAAAAATTTGCCTGCAAGTCGTTGAATTCACTTATAAGTTAATTTTACTTTTACATGATTAGTTCAACATCATTTTGTTACAACGAAATGAAATACTTACAAGAAAAATGTATAATGAAAGAAGAAAATACGCAGAAAGAATAATTTATGTTTATTGGCACAATACAGTTGTTTAAATCACACAATTCTCAGAAATGTCAATTTACTTTCAAGTTTACACATAAAATAGAATATAGTTGATTCCTACAATAAAACACAAAATAGCTTCAGTTCATACAGTTCTCACTTTGATTTATACTTCACTCATATATTTGAATCATTCAAATATATACATGTAAGTTAGTATTCAAATTTATTTTGGCCGTTTTGGTTGATCAGCTGATCTATATAAATTGAAACATATTCTAGTTCACCTGATAGGGCGTACCAGCCATAGCTGATCAGAGATGAATATTATCATATGGCAATTATAAAAGTAAAGCTGGGCATTCACGTTCCGATTTGCAGTACCACTTGCAGTCCAACCTCAAAGGTTGGATCCGAAAACGGAACGTGAATGGGCTTGTTGGATGGTTGGAATTGTAGATGGACGACTAGAGGGACGACTTCCAAATGTCAACGGTGTTGGAGCGTGTGTGGGGGAGTCGGATCAAAGTCGTCCAACCTGTCTCAGTCAGTGCATGACCTTCGGGCAACTTCGGTTACATTTTTCGGCTCGAGAGCGACGTTCACAGCTGACTAGGAATAAAGTTGGATTCCAAGTAGGAGCGTGAGTGGAGTCGACTATCCATCTAGCAGTACTGCAAGTCGTACTGCAAGTTGCAACGTGAATGCCCAGCTTAAGAAGAAATAATATTTCTGTTTATAGCAACAAACATTGTTAACGAGTCCATTGAAGAGAATAAAGGATTGAAGAAGGAGAGGGTGAAGAATGAGGAGAAAAATGAAGAAGGGGAAGAGAAGAAAAGAGAGAAAAGGTAAATAAAAGAAGAAAAAAATAAAGGAAGACAGATAGAGAGGAAGAAAAAGAAGAAGTCCCTAACTTCTATGAGGCAAGCTCCCCCTCCATCCGCGCCTCAACTGATCGCTGAGTTCACTGCGCAGATTAGCCAACTGTGGACGCTCAGCCAGATTTACACTTTCCTCAGCATCAATCACGTGATCGTAGAGCTCGGCCGCGTGCACTCTGGACCAATCAGGAGCCAGAGATTCGAAATGAACCCACTCGGTGTAGCGATAGCGGTCGGTGCGAATCGAATAGCCCATCACGCCAATATCGGCCAGTCGTGGTCTGTCACTGTCCGGCTCTCTAGTCGGATACAGACCCGGCCTCGGGTACTGGCTGAATGCTGCTTTTTTCCACCATCTTGAAACCTGTTAACAGAGTAGAATCAATTTACGTGAACAGTAGACCTCACGCCCAAAAATAAGAGTGCTTGCACAGAGGAAAATACTCCATGTACTCAATGGTAATCACCATCACAAATTTAGCACAGTCATCAGAACAAACCCATAATTCAATTTTGGTCGTCTATTTCATGTCTGTTTTACACAAAAGTCACTCTGTATCACATCAACAAGGCTGTGTTTTTATTTTACAGACAGCTTCTTTTTTTTTGAGGATGAAGCCCACATAGATCTTGGACCTGTGCGTGGGTAATGAGTTGGATGATGGTGATTGATGAGTTGGAACTACAGTTTTAGGTGGGTTCCGAACCACCGGAAAGTGATTTTACAGCAGAGAACAGTGTCTTTTTTGCTGGCCAATCTAATCGGTCACCGTTACAAACAGGACCTACGAGAACGCAGCTTATCTCTCTGATTGAACAGATACCTGCTACGGCTCGAGCTGATTGCTCAAATGAGATTTCAGATGTCTGATGAATGCATTTTGATAACATTTGTGTAATTATCATTTACTTAGTAATAACTTGTAATTTGACTTGAATGTAATATTAGAAAAAAAATGTTTTCCACAAACAAATATGTTATTATTATGAATAACTTGATTCATATGAAGGCTCAACCAGATGAATAAGAGGGCCCGAGAGCTCTCTTGAAATCTGATTCCAATTGCATATGATGGAGAAGCTCATTTTAAAAATCAAATGTTCCCAATAGACGAAGGCCCAAGTGCCTTTCAATTTTTTCTATTTTATAATGTAATTTTACTATTATATTTATACTGTATGAATTGTAATCTGTTTAAAGGAGAATGCTTATTTTTTGTTTATTTTTATTGAAATGGCAATGGATTCTATTCTATTCTTCCCAGATTAATTAGCATGGCTAAACGACGAGGTGGAACTACTAATGAAAAAAACTACTAATAATGAAAAAAGATAGGTAAATAAATTCTTGGGATTCAGCACTTCAAATTCAAATAAATATTGTTGATAACATTTTTAGCTGAATACTCACGCTACTAGCATTATTTGCAAGCGAATTCATCAGTGGCACCAGACTAGTTCCTTCGGTGCACAGTTGATTCTCAGAGCCCTGCTCAATGAGGCACTGCTCCAGCGGCGTAAACCCGGCCAATTCGACCAGAGTCGGAAACAAGTCGACCAGTTCAACAAGCTCGTTGCTTACGATCGATCTTTTCGTGGCACTCTGTATCATCGACTGGGGAGGTACTCTCAGAATGAACGGCACCCTCGTCGCCACTTCGTAGTTGCTGAACTTTGACCATTCGCCGTGTTCACCAAGAGACCAGCCTGTCACAAACAAATAACATAATCAAATATTAAAATTCCTGGATTTCTTGTTCCATGACGAACTGCGTTGTTAATATTAACTTTTCATGTGAAATTCAACGACTTGCAGTCAAATATTTGTTGAGAATAAGTATAACTCACTTAATCTGTAGGCCTACAGCTTAAGTGAGTTATACTTATTCTTAACAAATATTTGACTGCAAGTCGTTAAATTTCACATGAAAAGTTAAATATTAAAACTGACACTGTATTTCACTTTTAAATAATGTTTTACTCACATATATTGGAGATGCTTGAGGAATGCATTTCACTTCTGAAAAGAAGCTTTGTCGTGTAATAATAAGATGGATTTCTTCTCCATAAACAAGATAGAACCACTTTACTCAACGACCAAACCCAATTCAAATCAAACGCAATTTTTAACTACATAATGGCTGCTCATCCTAACCTCAACAAAGCATGACCTCTGGTGGCAGGATGACGAAGCTTCTTTTCAGAAGTGAAATGCATTCCTTAAGCACTCCAATATATGTGAGTAAAACATTATTTAAAAGTGAAATACAGTGTCAGTTTGAAGATTAGATTGTTCATTAAGTATTTCGTCATGGAAAACATTACAGAAATAACATAATTAAAATTTTGTTTTACCTATACTCTATACTTATACTACTAGTTCTGTGAACAGTAGACCTCGAGCCCTTGCTTGAGACCTCGAGTGCTTGCACATAATCGACGTACTCAATGATAATCATCATCGAAAAATTAATCACAATCATCAGACCTAACCCTTGATTCAATTTGCGTAGTCTATTTCATGCCTGTTTTCCACTAAGTCACTCTGTATCACGTCACCCAGGCTGCGTTTCTATGCTCATCCACTCTGTAATTGTATCAGTTTCCAAAACAGCGGATTGCTTAAATCAGATTAAATTTCACGTGTCTGATGAATACATTTATAGAACAATAACAATTAAATTTGTAACTTTCTTAGAAGCTTTGGAGATTCAAATTTTGCAGAACATCTCATCAATAATGGACACAAGTTCAAGGCTGAAGAAAATGTTGAATTTCTGCATTTGATTGGCAAAGGCAGACAATTGAACATTTTAGAAGCTTTGGAGATAACTAAGTTGATAAAAAACGATTCCATAACTAATTTAAATGACCAAATTTATTTTAACCAATTCAATACAACTAACTTGGTTTCATTATAATTCCAGCCTATTTTTAAAAAGCAGTTCTTATGTGTATTTCTCAGTTGACCTTGATTACATTTCAGTGAGCTTCTAATTTTTAAAAAATTTTCAATTTATTTTGATTAAATTCTAGCCTTATTACAATTTTTGTTACTTTCTTGATGTTCACAGTGTTCAGTTATTGATTTGACTCGTATTTTTACTTGTTACTCCTCCCACCAGGGGGCGTGACTTGACAACCAATCACAACGTCCGATTAAGGTCAGCCTCTTTCCCTCTTAGCCAATAGTATCATTCCATGCACAGTATATATAAGGCTTCTCTGTACTTCAGTTTTCAGTTTGATTGAGATTGATAATGGTGTAACAACCGTAACTAGTTTCTCGAAGTTTTAATAAATGTGGTTGTGACAATTTCGTCTTATTATTCATTAAATTTGTACATAATTTAAATATTTATCACTTGTTATTATACTCAATTGGATTATAAGAAATTATTTATTCCTCTCAAACAATCATTTTATTCTTATGAATACTCAATCAGGAGTAATCATCATTGTTACTAAGGTTAATATAAGATAATATAATGTTATTGATTCTGGACTCCTACTATGAACTTAGAAAAAAGTATGACCTGGAATAGCAAAGGAGAATAAAATAAAATGTAGTTATACTTTGATAAAAATATATAAAATACATGACCAAAGCTAAACTACAACATTGAACAATCCTTCAACATTATTAGGAGAGAGAGAAAGTAGACTATTTTTTATTTTTCAAGATTTTGTTATTTGATAAAATAATGATTTCCTTATAAATTACGAAAATTTTGAATTTGCTTTTCCATAAAATTTGTGTTTTGTAGGTAAAGTTTGGGACATTCTTTTATGATCACCCGTTACTCGAGAGAGGAACTACTGTTGCTAACTTAGTAAGTAACTTTACTAACCATGATCTCCGATGAGTGCAACAATTGTACTATTGTCAAGTCCTTCAACTTTGATGCTCAAAAGCAATTGTCCAATCAGCTCATCAATATAACTGACGGCCGCATTATAGCTCTGGATTATGCGTTTCATCCACTCATCTGCAATAAAAAAAAACATTCTGATTAGTTTTAAATAGTTAATAGAGTTACCCAGGGATTACTTCATTATTTATTTGACATGAGTACATGTCATGAGTACATGAGTACATGTATGTGTACATGAGTACATAATATGGGTACATGCACAAGGAAATCCCATGCTTGCTCTCTTAACAAAAAAATGTAACTAGGCTATATTATATGTGGAAAAATATGAAAAAAGTCATTATCTCTATATATAAAAATGAATGTCTGTCTGTATGTATGTATGTATGTATGTGTGTTCCCTATAGACTCCAAAACTACTTGACAGATCGGCATGAAACTTTGGGAATATGTTGTGTGAATATTGGGGATGGTTTCTGACCATAAATTTCAATAGGGGAGCTAATAATTATTATTAATTAAACCATTTTATAGACCTAACCTACTGAACTTGCCAGCCAAACAGCTTAAAGGAACAGCTGATATAAGTCAACAGTTTTTAATCATATGGCAGGCCCCTTAGTGGCGTTATTTACGCTGTCTTTGAACAGCAAAAGACTTTGCACTTTGCATGTAGGCTACCGTGCAGTTGGAGCCTTGCAATATGTAGGAAACATACGACTGGGTATGATGAAATGTAATTAAGCTAGGTTGATGACATCTGTTAACCAATGCAGCTAGAAATTTGATATGCTGCCTCAGCGGGAGGTGGCGAATAATAAAATAAAAAACCTAGCTTCTACCCTTATAGTCATAGGAGGTTTAAATTTGAAATGTTTCTTCATTCAGAGGTGGTGATTAAGAAAACAACGAAGCCTCTATGATCAGCTGGAAGAGCCCTAGGACTAACTTCTTTCCTAATTTTAAATGTAACCTCAGCGGGAGGTGGCGAATAATAAAATCAAGGAGAATGTTCATGAGAATGCAGCAATGCGCGTTGGGCCTGCTAGTATGATATAAAAATGAAAACAAATACAGAAAGACATGTACAATATCGTAATTTCATGTTCAAGTATAATTTCTCCTCTAAGCTTCTCTCACGGTAGTAGACTCTCCTGAAGATTTTTCTAGTGTCAACATCACATCAGAAATCAATATTTTTATTATAAGCATGTTGTATAATATACAACATGCTTATATTATAAAGCATGTTGTCTGAGTTTCATCATTGAGTTCAATTTCATTTATTTATTTATATGAAAAAATTAACAATAAACGCAAAGATGCAACAGACTAGAGTCCAAAACTGCTCTCTTCACAAATTTTGATTGAGCTATTTCATCCAAAACTATTATAATTATTTATTTGTTGGATTTTTTTGGTACTGTTATCATGAAATGTTTAGAATTGCAATATATACTCACATAACGCGGCCATGCTCAACAAGACGTTGCATTTATGCATAATTCCATCAGAATAGTTTTTTAACATTTATTATAATGCACTGTTTTTTATGAATGATGTTTTACAGAATTTATTATAAGTTGTATAGTTTGTTTCTGATGAAAAAAGTAAATCAAATAAAGGAGAAATCTATATGCTAATCATGATAGCACATAAAATACCGAGTTTCGACTGCCACGTCATTTCAAATTTCTCAAATAAAGAGATGCTGTATTCTAGACACTAATGCATTGAGGAATTCGCTCCTTAACATTCCGAATAAAACAAAATTCATTTAGGTTCGATCATTTATAACAAAACAACCCACCTGGAATACTTTCAAATGGAAATTCCAGATTCAAACTGGCAATGTCATGCCGTTTCCTGAGATCATTCCACGGGTTCCATGCCACTGTTGGAGATCCATAGGACCGCTGTCTATTCGCCGGCAATGTGACATTTTCCAGTGGATGATAATCTGCAACGTCAACAAAAAATTAAAAATTTGCAAGAGTAAAGAAGATTGAAATGTAAAAAAGGGAATGCACTTGCCAGAAAAGCATTTCAATAGCATTTGATACATAGTTTACATACAGTACTTAGTTTCATTCATAATTTTTTTTTTTGTTTGTTTGCATTGGTAGTTTGAATGTAAGAACTATCAAGCGCTTGATTTCTACCTGGATTTTTTCTAGAAGTTACAATTTTAAATTTATTAAAATGATAACATCTTCCAAAATAACTCAAGCTTGATTGTATGACTGAATCAAAAACTACTACTACTTCACAGAGTGTAGTCTAGACTCTAGACTCTAGAGGTTAGGACGCCTGGCCAGCAATAAGGAGATCCGTGGTTCGATTCCTGGCGCTGATTGAATATTTTTCCTGGATTTCTTGTTCCATGACGAACTGCGTTGTTAACATTAACTTTGTAGGTGAATTCAACGACCTGCACTCAATTTTAAATTAAGAATAAGTAATGTTTTATCACTCTCTAGGCCGAACGTTTTCGAGTTATGGAAACTCGTCTACAAGGCATCCTAGATCGGCGATGTTGGTTTGTTGGTTAGAAGAATTGTGGTTTTTGTATAATGTGGTCAAAAAGTTTGTGATTTAAAATTTAGTTGTTCATTGAGAATGTTTTGTTTATTGTTTGTGGTGTGTTTGTAAATTTCAAATTGTTCCAAGGTGTTGAGTTCGTGTCCTTTAGATTTTATATTATGTAGAATGTGTGGGTTGGTAGTGATGTAGTTAATTTCTTCAAAAAGTGCATATTTTTTGTTGTGGTATTCATCAATTTCAAGTTATTTCCCAAAATGGAATTAAAAAATTAATTATCTTGTGAAAATACAGAAGTTTTATTGACTGAAATAAAATGAAAATGACAATCCGATATAATAAACAGCTTTCAAAACAACTCGAGCTTTTTTTGTGCGAGAAAAGAGCTTTCAAGTTCTATTCATGTACAAGTAATAAATCGATTCATTCATTTACTGCTAACGCACAAGTCTGGCTTCCACTGCAAATTACCAGGTCAAAGAAAACGAATCTCCCACAGAAGTTCATGGTCATCAGCTTTTAATTGAGTAGAATGACGGTTGACTTATGTTCAAATTCATAAATACAGAATCTATTATTTAAATACCAATATTTTAAAATATTAAACCAATATAAACATAATTAAAACGCCATTTTATACACGACTAACATGGGCCCTGAACATGTGGGAAGTGAAAACCGAGTGCCATAGCAGGTATCTGTTCAAACAGAGATAAGCTACGAAGCTCTTGGACCATCTTTGTAAGGGTGACCGATTGGATTAACCAGCAAAAAAGACTATTCTCTGCTGTAAAATCACTTCCCGGTGGTTCGGAACCACCTAAAACTGTAGGACAACTCATCAATCACCATCACCCAATTCATTATTTACGCACAGGTCTCAGACCTATGGGCTTCATCCTCCAGAAAAAAAATGTATTCTTCAACCTGGTAAGAACTTTACTCTTTTGCAGTGGAAGGCGGAATTTTATACTTATACTTGTGCTAGTTTCTGACACGCTTGTATTCACATTTTATTTATTACAATATTGTGTACAATATACTTTGAAAAAAATAATCTAATGAGAATAAATTGATTCACTCATTCGATTGTATTGATTTACATGGTTTTAGCGCTTTTCTGCAATTAGATAACACTCTGGCTGGCTTTGTACGAGCCATGGATTTTTTCATCGTTCAACACAATACATACCTAAAACTGTAGGTCCAACTCATAAATCACCATCATCCAACTCATTACCCACGCACAGATCTCAGACCTATGTGGGCTTCATCCTCCAAAAAAAAACTGGCTCTCCACCATCCTTGATAAATTCTTTCCTCTTCTTTCCCTTCTCTCCTTTCCTAAATGTATAACCTTTTCCTGCGCCCTAACTCCGACCTCTTAGGAGTGAAATAAAGGCCGCCATTCTATTCTATTCTACATGGGTATTTCTATACCGATTTACCTCATTACCCACACACAAATCTCAAGACTCATGAGGGCTTCATCCGATTGAAGAAACAAATATCACGTGATTAGATATTTCAATCTGAGATTTAAAATATTTAGGAGTTATAATAGATGACTTACTTCGTTGGGATAAACACATCATACATCAGGTAGCAAAACTCAGAAAATTAATCTACAAATTCATCCAATTAAAACAGTTATTAACAATAGAAATGTTGAGATGTGTATACCATGCCTTATTTGAGTCCATAATAAGGTATGGCATTTTGGCCTGGGGAGCAACAAATTTTTGTCACATCAATCCGCTTTTCAAGGTTCAAAAGCTCATTCTGAGGATAATAGGATTCAAGCACCCTCTTTATCCATCGGTACTTTTATACCCAGAGCTCGGCATTCTAAGCATCAGACAAATCTACTTACTCAGAGTTCTTACATTCATCAAGAAAAATCCACAATTCTTCACCAACTTGGACCACCCACATGGTACACGCAGAAGAAACATAGACTTTTCAATTCCTAGGATGACAACATCATTTGCTCAGTGATCAGTCACATATTTAGGACCAAGAACTTTCAATAAACTGCCAATAGACATTAAATAAATAATTCCAGTTAATACATTTAAAAGGAAAATAAAAATCTGGTTGTTGGATAATGGAATTAATCACAGCGAACAATTAATGTCATAAATTGTTTTTCTGTAGCCTACAAAAAGTCTGAATAATCTGGACCAATTTATCTAAATTACTAAAAACAATATATATTCAACTAGTAGCATGTAGTCTAAAAATATTATTATTGTTATATAATCAGTATTCTTGTAAATTAGTAAATGTTTTTTGCTTTTCGTACGTTTCTTCTCAATTTGATATTCAATAAATTAGTAACATGTAACTTAGTAAAACTAACGTAATATTTTTTTGCGTGTTCTAATACCTTTATAAAGAAATAGACGAAATAGTGGCATCCCAACACATATTTATACTTTATAGTGGGAGACACAAAATTCAGTATTGCAATACTTTAGATTTAAGACTTTAATTTATTTTTCCTACAACTGCTCGTAAAGTCGTTCTTTACGTACTGAAAACTAATTGTAAAATACCTCTTTACTGCTCAGCAAGCGGTAAAGTACTTTACGCTCGCCAGCTGTTTTCTTTACGCTTCTGTTTTGATTTTGATGTCTTCTCATTGGTGGATCGCGGAATCCGTGAATTCACATAACCTCAAAATGGCGCACGCTAACCAAATCCGCGCACGGTCTGTGATGTTACAAACTACAAGTTTTTATTGTGTTGTAATCCAGAACTGCAGTTGTAGGAAAAATATTGTATGCAATTCGCGCGTGAAGCTTCTTTATCGCTCTCGCAAAATTACTGCGCTCCGCTGTGCGTCGCGCAGTAAATGTTTTGGCTCGAGCGATAAAGTCGCGCTTCACGCTCTTAATACATAAATAACTATTCTGAAATGTCAATTTTTTTTAATTTATTGTGAATAAACTCCTCTGGTAGTGCTGTGCTCACAACCAGAGAAATTATTATTATTAACTCACCCAAAAACCGTTTCGGATACTTGAGTGGTAAGTGCGGCTTGTGAAGTCCGAGCGCCAAGAAAAACGGCTGATTGGTGTGCTGTGACTGCAGAATGAACTTTTTCGCCTCCAAAATGCTCTGCAGATCAGGCAGAGTGCCGCCTGGCTGGAACCTGGGATTGACGGGACAAATAACATTGCGCTGCAAGTGGCCGGTGGAGTAATCCTTGCAAACGGCCGCTTCTTTGTACTGCTCGGTGGGAGGATGGTAGGGCGGATCCGACCAGCTGTACGGCTGGTCGTCACTGAAATTGCTCGAGATACCTGCAGAGAAAAAGAAAAATAATTGTAATTAAAAAGTGATGAACCACTTGTTATATTATTTATGATTGTTTATTATCTTTGATATTTTCCATTACGATATATTGACAATCTAATATTAAAACTGACACTGTATTTCTATTTAAATTATGATTTTTGTAATATAAACTTGAAAAAAACACTTTTAAATGGAAATTAACTCACGTTATGGCGTGACGGCCGTTTCGCTCTGTTGTCTAGAGCATCGTCAGACGACCCACAGTACACTGACTTAAGGTATGAGTTTGAGGGTTATGTATGTTGGAATGGTGATGGGGTGGGGGGATGAGTAGGCGGGAGGTTTGAAATTGGGATTATTTTGTGAAATAGAGTATGTGAGAAGAAGTTAAGTTGATCATTTAAAATGTTGTCAGGTTGCTGCTTTGCATGTTTGTAAATCTCATATTGTTCTTAAACATTGAGTTTCTGGCTTTTGTGAGTGAAGTGTAGTGTGTCTAAATTAGTGTCAATGTCTGTATAACTGTGGCCTGTTGAAATGATGTGTTCAGCAAAAGTGGAATGTGTGTTTGGGTGTGAGATGGCTCTTGTGTGTTCTTTGAATCTAGTGGTGAATGTCCTGCCAGTTTGTCCTATGTAGAACTTGTTGCAGTCATCACATTTCAATTTGTAAATTCCAGATCTGTTGTACTTGTTTTGAGATGTTGTCTGAGAATGCAGGTGTTTTTTGAGTGAATTAGTTGTTCTGTAAGCTATTTTATATTTGAGTTTCCTGAATGAAGCTGCTATTTTATGAGTTTTGTTGTTGAGGTAAGTAAGTGTGATGAATGTATGGGGGTTGTCATTCTGTTTGTTGCTGGTGTGAGTGATTGGTTTTGTTGATATTCTGTGCAGTAGTTTGTCTATTAGTGTGTGTTTGTAATCATTCTGTTGTGCTATGTATTTTATAGTATTCAGTTCTATATTGTAATCTTCTTGTGACATAGGAATGTTTGTTAGTCGGTGGAGCATGTGATTGAAAGCGGCATATTTATGTTGGGTTGGGTGATTTGATGTGTTATGTATTACTGTATCAGTTGTTGTGGGTTTCCTGTAAATTCTAAATGTTTTGAATGCATGTTCCTGCTTTGTTATAGTGATGTCCAAGAAGTTGATACTATTATTGTGTTCAAGTTCTAAGGTGAATTTTAAATTGGGATGGATTTTATTGAGATTGGTGTGGAATATTTCAGTTTGTCTTTTATTGCCTTTGTATAGAATTAGAATGTCATCAACATATCGGTGCCAGCTGATGATTTTGTCTGTATTATGTAGGATATGTTTTTGTTCTATATTGTGGACAAAGATTTCAGCTAGGATGCAAGAAATTGGGGAACCCATAGGAAGGCCATGAGGTTGTGAATAGAATTTATTATTGTATGTGAAGTAATTTTGTGAGGTAACTAGTGTTGTGAGGTCTAAAATTTCTTGGAGCTGTTCAGGTGGTGTGTTGTTTTGGATGAGCATTTGTTTAAGGTGAAGAAGTGTTTCATGTATGGGTACATTGGTGTAAAGATTTGTAATGTCAAGAGAAGATAGTGTGGAATTGTGTGGTATATGGATTTTTTGTAGTTTGTCTATCAGGTCTATGTTATTTTTTACTGCTGTGTGCTGATGGAATGTTATGTTCTGTCTTATTGTTTTATCTAGGAGTTTTGCTAATTTGTGTGCAGGTGCATGTGTGTGATTTATGAGAGGTCTGATGGGAATATCTGCTTTGTGAATTTTTTGTAAGGCATTTAGTTTTGGTGCTGATGGATTTATGTGCTTGAGGTGCTTTTTGTGGCTGTGAGGAATGATGTGTTGAGTACGATTGATGGCATCTTTTATTTGTGTTTGGTACTTGGGAGTGGGATCATTCTTTAGTTCCATGATTTTATTTTTAGTAATGAATTGTTGAACCTTTGTGTCTATTTCTGTTTTATTTATAATGACTGTGATGTTGCAAACTGTGACAAAGGCTTCTTAACTTCTTCTCACATACTCTATTTGACAAAATAATCCCAATTTCAAACCTCCCGCCTACTCATCCCCCCACCCCATCACCATTCCAACATACATAACCCTCAAACTCATACCTTAAGTCAGTGTACTGTGGGTCGTCTGACGATGCTCTAGACAACAGAGCGAAACGGCCGTCACGCCATAACGTGAGTTAATTTCCATTTAAAAGTGTTTTTTTCAAGTTTATATTACATATTAGTGGAAACAAGATGGATCTTCAACATCATATGATTTTTGATTACTTGTACTGGAGGGATGCATTTCACTTCTGAAGAGAAGCTTTATCAGTCTTCATCAGTGTCAGTTTTGATATTAAGGTTGTTTATTACATGAGATACGATAAGATATCTTTATTGCCAATAGACTTACAACAGTAATAGGCAAAGTCACAATGTAGTCAATACATAATAACAAACAATACAATAGAAAATACAATTGCAAAAGATGCTGTCGCCACAATTAACCATAAAAACCAGTCATACTACAATCAAAATATTCCTCTATTGAATAGAGGGATTTGGATGTAATCCACTTGTCAACTACAGTCTTAAAAATCCTAACTGGAAGAACTCTAATTTCTTGAGGTAGCCTATTAAATAATTTTATTAGCTGATAGTAGTGGCTTTAGTACGTTTTTCTTAAGCGAACATAATAATAAACAGGTTAAACAATCTAATAAACCAGATGACTATAAAGATGACGAAAACACTAATGGACGTATGTCCTTAATAAACTATAGAAGAATGTTGTAATGCTATCATTAAAAGGTCTGCGCATGCGTACAACTTAAAACTAGCATAGAGGGAAGTTAGCGGCTCAAAATCTCCAAGTTCCAATATTAATAAACAAATAAATATTAGTGTAAAACGTTGATGTTAACATCGCAGTTCATCAGATGAATCAAAAAGTTCAAGATTTTATGAGATTTAATAAGCCTTTTATTGAGAAATAGCTATTTCATTGAGAAGATAATGGAGAATCAGTATTTGGCTTAATATTCTACCCGGAGTTAAGCTGTTCAGCTATTATTATTATTGTTTTTGGTGTTTTCACAAACTTTAGCAGCTGTTGTAATCTAGGCGTGCTGCAACGCCAGTGTAATCAAGGCTACAAATCCAGCACCAAGAGCTGAGAACAATCTTCCAGAAGTTACTGTCTCCCCCAATTAAATACTAGGAAGCTTGCATACAATGTTTGCTGTGCCCAACAAAACTGATTTATGCATGACTTTCAGGAGCCAGTTCTTCAAGTCAAGCTTTTCCCTGGCTGATAACCATTCCATTGTCACAAGCCCAGTAGTGAATATTACAATAATTTGTACCACCTCTAAACTTCCAAGTCCATAAATGTCATTCAATTCAACAGAGAGGGGCTGATATTTCCTTTTTGTCAGCAAATGTGCTCACAAAATTATCATAACGGGGCACTACAGCATCTGTAATTTAAGCCTTATTTTTCTCTCTGTCGTGCAGCACAATATTTAATCAGTTAGCTATTATAAAGTGAATTTATAATTGATCTAACCTGGATGAAATATTTTGCCAATAGACTTTGTGACGTAGCCTTTCTCCTTGAAATACTGCGGCAAAGTGGTGAAATTGCCGGCGTCGTCTCTCCAATAGCTGTAGAAGTCGTACAGATGCAGAGAATCAGGTCTCCTACTGGTTAGAAACGAGTTTCTACTTGGCGCACACAATGCTTGCTGAAAAACAAATTAAGTAATTAGATTAAAAATTTTGAAATCTTTTATGGTGCATTCAAACCTTATTATACAGATCCACTGAAGTCGCGGTCGTACTAAGTTTCAGGCAAAATCACACCAGCCGGGTAAGTTTGATAATTTTGTCACCATTGGTTTTAATGTTAAAGTTTGAAACGTATAAGTTTTATTAATTTTATCAAATCTGATTCAAGAAATATTTTTATTAGAATGTTTTATTTTAAAACACGGTGTGACATTGATGAAGCAATAGCTGTTGATTAGGTCAGAAGTATTTCAATGCCACAGATGTCTTTGACGTTGAAATGCTCATAACAGTTTTGTTTATTTAGTGCATTGTCAAGTTACTTGAAATGGGGCAAAAGTTGGGTCAGTCGGTTTCTTGTGATGGTGGATGCAGGAGCTTCCATCTTGCATGGCATCCCATCACAAAAGGTAAAACCTTAGTTAATCTTACAATTTCATTCATGAGCTGAAGAATAGGCGGCTAATCCAATCAACATCTATCCAACCAACTTAATCCAATCAATCCCTTATCCAATCAACTTCTATCTTGCTCTAACATTTTAAATATTCAGATATGCCAAGCGAGTTGCCAATCCCCTTATTTCTACTAAATTACCCGTAAGGGTCTCCCCACCATTAAAAGCCATACGCTTATTATTATTATTATTATTACTAGCTTATACAAGCCAGTTAGTAAATATTTTGTTTTGAGACAGTTAGAGGTAAGGTATCAAATTATTATGTTCAAATATAGATACAATTCTATTTTGAGCGAGTCATTTCAATCAACCTGATCTATGCAGCCTATTACATACATGGCGTACACGGTTGTAACTTAAAAAAAGTGTATGCTTCGTTCACTTTAAAATTGTTGAGTTCGGTCACACGGCATTTGATATACTTCAGCCTCAAATACTGGCACGCGCACGCGACTGTAGTGGTTCTGTATAATAAGGCACTTAGCTTGCAGTTCAGACTCTTATAGCAAGGCCTGCGATAGAAACGTTTCATATTTGACACACGTGATCCTTCGAAATGTTCCTCCAAAAATATTAGTCAGCCGGGTGAATGTTCCATGGTCCGCTACAAGAGTATATTGCAGGTGTGGTTATCTACCCTAAGTGATTCATACTATTGTCAGATGATAAAATCTATAACTAAAATATTTCTCAACAGCTAACAGCTAATTTGTGTTTTTTTCTGCAGAGTGTGATGGTGTGTGAGTGTGGATGTTCCCTTCCCTTTGTATGAATAAGATAGTCTTTCCAGGTGACGGTCATAAACCTATGGAATTCCCTTCCTGTCGACATCAAATTAATACAGAGTCGGCGCCGGTTCAGTGCGGCGGTTGTGGCGTGGATTAGGCGGGGTGGACTCAGATAAGCATGGTGGTGTGTGTGTGTGTGTGTGTTTTGTGTGCAAGGACTTCTGATGAATGGTGTGTTTGCTATGTTTAATAGCATTTTCATTTTTTAAGATTTTGAGTTTTTTATTTAAGTTTCTTGTATTTTCTAGATTTCCTTTTTCTATTTTTCATTTTCATTTCTAATTATTTTTCAAGAAGCTTATCATTTTCAAGATTATTTTTTCACTAGAGGCTTGTTTGTTTTATTTTTTTTATGCTTTGGCAACCTGTATTTACTACTTTTTTCCTATTTTTAATTTTTGTACAAGTTAGTGTTATATGGGAGGGTTAAGCGGGAGAGAGGGCCGGTTGCACCTCAACTTCGCCCTCCCAGGATAAAATGAAGGCAGCCATTCTATTCTATGAATGCGTGAGTGTGTTAGAAAATTGTTTTTTCTTCCATGATTTTGTAATTGATGGATAAATTTTATTATAATTTTTTTTCAATACTCATAAAAAAGTTAAAACCAGCAGGTCCATGTGAGTGTTGTTCCTATAATATTATGATTTGTACACAATAATGTATTTTTTGTTATTTTTCTTTTTCATTGTATTTTTATTTGAAATGTTTTTGTATTATTATGCTGGGAACAAATAAATAAATTCAAAATTTAAAATGCTATTTCATATGGCGTGCTGTTGCCTTTTTTTGTTAACATTTTGTCTCTTGCCGGCCTCGCATTTCCCATAGATAGATGATCCTCCACAAATAATTAAACCTTTTTTCTCTTTATTAGTCTGTAACTTCTTTTTTTCTCTTCACGACTTATGTTTTTACTAAAGGTAGTTTCTTTTTTTCTTCGATATAAATTATAAAATTCTACCGATTCAGACACAGGCATTCTTCGCACACAGGCATTGTAGCCCATGTGAAGAATATTTTTTCTCTGACTTATTGTTATTATCTATGTACTTTTTTTAAAGAGGAAATAAAGAACAATACAATTCAATTTTATTGGTCACATGATGTATGGAAACGTGACCGCTTGACTATAGGTCACGCCACCAAATAAGGCGGCTCAGAAAAACTGCGGTGTTGTCAGACTTAGGACCACCGTCCCATATCTGTAGAGAATCACCAACCTCAATGCACGAATTGACAGCACTACTCGTACCGTGTTGTCCAGTCTACAAGTCTCATGCTAGCAGTTCACCAGTCAGTTGTTTTCTTGCTACACCGCAATTTCTTTGAGTCGCCTAATTTCGTGGTGGCGTGAAGCATATAGTAGCGACTCATGTAGCAAGATTGATCTACGAGAGCACTTTAACCCAATAAGTGTCTCCATCAATTCATCTATTAGAGCACAAGTTTCCACCTGTATAGTAACACCCTAGATAGCTCTACGAAACCGCTCTATAGTTGAGTCCCAGTTTGGACGTGACAAATGAGATTGCACTGAGCTATGAAAATAAAGATGACAAGTTTATTGCATGCTTGAACAGGCAAAACTCATGCTATGATCATCCGAATGATTTTACCTCGGGCCACTCCCGTGTTAAGGAGGACACGTTAAGCCTGTCGGTCCTAGCTGCCTAACAACAGTCGTTAAGTCACGACAGAGGCCCTGAACTTATTCAGGTGCGACCTGATAACTCTGACACCAGACCTGAGCCAGCCAGGTCACACGATATTATTATTATTATTTATCAGCCACGATTGAATAAAAAAAACTATAAAACTGATGGCAACTCAATATTGACTAAATGCTCGTTTGAAGTCATCTGCCATCAGTCTATATTTTTTATTTTCTTTGATCCGAATAGTGGCATTGGAAAGTCTAACAAAAAATCAAGTCACATCTTTTTGAGGAAAAAGATTGCAGTGTAAAATCATGCAAGTGTGAAAGCGGTGTTACATTTCCCGATTACACGATATCAATTTTGGTTTCCTAAACAACAATCCACTGATACTTATGTTTTTACTAAAGTAAATTGGAGATCAGGGCTGTAGCGCCATGGAGGAAGTAAGTAAAATGAGCTTTTATCAAAAAATTTCGTTCTCAACGAGGTACTTCATTAGTGCTGAGCATCAACCTTCATCAGGGCTATTTGAGGTTGAATTGATCAAGCACACATATTTCAGTATCTAATTTGCCCCATTGTGACTAGGTGAATTGGGATTTGTTCATCTCAGATAGAGAAAAAGGCTACTATTCATATAACTTGGCAGTGTATAGAAGATGAGAGGACTTGATAGATCTGAACCCAACTGCTGCCAAGTTATATGAAAACTACAGTACATCAATTGCGTTGGTTCCCAAACAACTGTAGAATGATGGCTTGAAGTAGCTCAGAGGTAGGCTGGATGGTATACGCACCCACCCATGCTTCTATAACCTGTGTAGTGGTGAGAGTGGAGTGAGTGAGTGTAGTGGTGTGTAGTGGTGAGAGTGGACAATCAAGCTTAGAGTTTGTGTCTGAAGAGTCACCTACGGTCCAAAACAGCTATAGTACTACATATATACAATAGAAATATTTATTCTTTACTCATCATAAAAGCTAGTTCTTTTTTCTGTTAGCTGGTGGTGCCCATGCAGGTCTGAGTCTTGGGCGTAGGTAAAGAGGATACAGAAAATGTCAGACTGATTAATATGAAGTAAGTTTAAAAAACAATAAGCAATACAAAACAAACATAATCAATCAATGATCTCATTAAATCCAACATGATTTTAGAACGCATGAAAGGTCGCTTAACCCACTTTTAAAAGTTTTTAAGATGATCGACTGATGAAGTTCCTCTATAGAAACGAAAATCCATTGCAACCTGACTGAAACAAATCTTTGAAGTAGGCCTACATAGGTATGTGGTGTCAGTTTGATACATTATAGCCAGTCTATTGACGATTGACTACTACATAAATTATATAATCATACAACTAAGGGAAAGGGTGCTTGCTCAGTGGAGCATCGAGCATCCTAAGTTCAATAATTACCAAAACAAAATCAAGCACATGCTGTGTAATGGAGGTATTCACGCTGTTCTAACTGTCACACACCATGTACTTGACTTGGTAATATATAGGATGCTCCACTGTACAAGCATCCTTACAAAATCAAATATAGGTACAGACGTACAGTCTAGGTTCAAGCAAACCAAGGTTGATGGTGTAATCCATACTCTCTCCCCATGGAGTTTCAAGCTAGTTAACGATGGTTAGTTAGTTTCATTCCATACCATTCTCTAAATAAATGCAAGCAACCTACCTGAGCAAAAGCTCTTGTGAATACAAAACTATTCTCAGCTAACTCATCTATGAAAGGAGTATAGGCATTTTTGTCATTGTAACAACCTAATGCTGGCCGAAGATCGTCAACTACAATCAAAACTACATTTTGCACACAAAATATAAAAGTAAATGTCTGGTTGAAAATCAGAAATGATAATAAAAACCTAAACAATAATATCATTGCGTTTGAAACAAAGAATTTAACGTACCGTAATAAAATTTAGTACCTACAGAAATCAAAACAAGATTATTCAATTTGAATAATCCTCAATTAAAACCTACACAAACTGATAATAAAAACTATGCAGTCCTTTTACATATCGTATATAATCATCAGATCATTTTTTACATTGGAGTTTGGACGTCATTTTGATGATAAAACGAATACTTATTTTGTATTGACCATTGTGTGAACATATGCAACACAAACCCCAATCAGCTGACTTTGTTGTCATACGATTGAGCTCAGAAGACAAAGACAGTTGCTCGAAATAGTTGTAGTGGGGAGTAGCAGCTGATTAAAAATAGTAGTTTATTCTTGTTTTTTGTCTTGAATTGTTGAAATTTTTGAACTATTGGTTACTTTTAATGGATAATATCGTTTCTAGAATAGTTTTGGAGTGATTTCTCGTTTAATAATCTTCAAATTCAATTTCAAAGGTGAAGTCTGACAGTTGAACATCTGACGTTTATTTTGCCCAGTGCAGTGACGAAACAGCTGTCAAGGAGGATTATACAAATGGCGCAACGCTAGGAATTCTGTAAGTGTAGACTCAATTATAAAACGTAATTTTTCTGCTTATCAAGTAATTATTAGGTACGCATTATTGAAATAGTGATTATGTGGACATAGTGTGAGATATCGTGAACATAATCCAAGACTTGTATCGAATAATGGTCTAGGTAAGTTGTACGAAAATACTTGATTACTTTGTTTTGATACAACGACGCAAATTGCTAGTGTTTTGTCAAGCCTTTGTTTACCTGTGCTTGATAGTTCAAGGTCGAAATAACTTTCAGTGAAACTTAATTTTAATTGCAAAATTGTTTATGATTCGTGTAAAGTCGATTTGAAAACGTCAGTATGCACGTTTATTGTTCGATGTTAAAATTATTGTGTTGGTCTTGTCTTCAGGTTAACAAATTCATCTATAATGTCAGCTGATTCTCCTCGCAGATTATCAAGAAAAGGTAGTACGGGGCATGTTGTCCTTCCTCAACCTGTTAGTGACCCTTCTATAATTGACAGTGTTGCTGGATTCATCCATGAAGTTATTCCCCAGGTAATTATATTCAACTTCATTGTTCTTATATACATCCACCTCAATGTTATTCCCAAGCTTTGTCAACTTCAATATAAAATTCAACCTTTCATTTATTAATTTTGCATGAGATGTTTTACTTTCACTTTTAAATTTAAAGTAGTCATTCTATGATTACATTGTCACTCTTTTGGCTGTTGTGCCAAATATTCAGAATTTTTCACATCCTCTATTGCAGTTAGAAATTATTTTATCTTATATTTTTATTTTTTAATAACTAGTAAATTATCACTACTGCTTTAATGTTGTTTATGTGAAAAGTTATGATGAGTGATAATGTGATATGTTTTTTATATCGGAGGATGCTTAAATTATTTAAATGGTTTATGTGTGTCATTTATGAATTCTGGCGATTTTCATGTCGTTTATGAGGTAAGATGAAGCCCAAATATAACTTTGTGTACAACACAACATAATAGTCAATCAATCTTAAGTTATACTTTGACAGAATAGACTGTCTTAAGGCATATTAATTGAATATAATATAGTAACAGCAAAAATATTTTGAAATTAAGATAGAGAAGATGTAAAATAGAATTTTTAAATGTCACAAAAAAAATTACTGGCTGCAGAGATTTGTGAATAATTGACGAATGTCTGTCAATCTCGCATAATCTTCTATTATTGTGAGTTTGTTTATTTATAAATTTCAGGCTTATTCAAGTGTATTGCCGGGCGATTCACGTGAGAGCATAGCTTGGGCTAGATTTGAGCAGGCCGACTGTAACGATCCTTCGCTATATCCGGATGCTGGCGACGATTATGACTCCACACCGCCTCTTTTGCTCGTGCTCGGATACAGCAATGGAGTACAGGTCAGTTAATCTTTATTACACTACTTTATTTTCACTGGTTCGAATGCTATAAGACCACTGAAGAACCAATCTATCTTCTTATGCATATTTTCTTTCTGTTTTGAGGTATAGCACTATATTCTGGGAGAAAACGGCATTCTCTTATTGCAAAAAAGGTTTAACTTAGACTGCTTTATAGAATCAGTAGAAGGTGTTCATGCAACCCTGTCTTTAAGGGCAAGGACTATTAAAAGCACCGACCATCGATATTCTTGAAATTGCTCTGTTTATATTTAAAAACAAATATAAGTTATTTTTGAACAAACTCGTTTGAGGCATGCGCACTATCGTGGGATATGTCCCCCCCAACACATAGACTGTCATTATTTTAAACCACACTATTTTTTTAAATTATTTAATGCTGTCCCCCTTATAATAAAAAATGTTGGCGGCCCAAGTATTTTTAAAACTTTTTGATTGTGCCCTTACAGGCTTTCCGATTACCAGGAACGTTAATTTTATGTTTTTAGATTCAAACATGAATCACCATGTTTGACGTGTGTTTTTACTTGTTCAACTGTATCTTTTTTATTATATGTGCCTCTCTTGTTGCAGCTGTATGTGTGACAAACAATAAACTAACTTTATTTTTTTAAATATATATTTCCCGGAGGTTCAGAACACACCTAAGTTAATTCAATGTTGAAATATTCTGATCAAGCCACTTTTTTTAATTACTATATAAGGTCATACAACTTCTTGGTTGAGTTGTTATCAATTATTAATGTGTTTTCTGTTCATTTTATTTATATATTTATTCATTTCAAACAGGTGTGGAGCATCGCTTCGAGCGGCGAGGCGGTGGAGGTGCTGTCGTGGAACCAGCGTGTGGTTCGCACACTGCGCTTCCTGCCTGCACCCCTGCCCCATCCCCACTCCCCCTCCACCGACCCCTTCGCCCACAAGCGGCCGCTCATCGCCCTTGTCGACAACTCGGGTCCCCCGCCCCACTTCTCCACCTGCAGCTTTATATCGCTGCATGCCGGCGACCAGGTAACGCATATTAAAGCACAAGCCGGTTGCCCGATTCAATTGAATCGGAATATCTAGAAGATGACATCACCTATTTACAAATTTAGTAGTCTTTTTTTTCTTAACCATGTTCGCCTTTAGCTTTATCTTGTTCTTGTTTTTGTTCTTCTGTCTTCTTTCAGTTGTTGTTCTTCTCCTCCTCGGTCAAGCCTTTACGGTCAAGTGTTGATGAGAAAGATATCCTTGAATATCCTCTTCCAAGAATGGACATTTATATGTTCAAACTTCGCCGTTTCATGTAGATACATCACAATCATATTATCGCTATCAAATTGCGTCTCATATTCATTTCGTTGAATAATTCTCTAGTTGAGCTTTGTAAACTTCATAGAACAATTACAGTACTTATATATTTTTAACAATCTAGAATCTAAGACTTTAAATTTTGTAATCTACAATCTACATGATTAAAGTGAATAATCTAATCTAAACCTACTTGCTTATTCTACTTCTACTTAGTAGCTGTTAGGCCATTATGTACATGACATATATAAGTAGCCTTGTCTAGACGGCCATATTTGAGTTGAATACATTACAAAGCTTTCTGATATCTCGCTAGTACAGGATGTTTTAAAAATGAAGCAACCCCTGGGTATAAAATATGAAATATTGAACATGCACATGTTTAGAATTCAATGTTGTAAGTTACCAATTTTAGGAAGTTAGATGTTGGATTTGATGCGCTGTAATTTTAAAATAGATTTGTACTAATTTTAATACATTTGTAGCAACTTTCCTTCAAATTTTCTTTGTTTCTCTACTTGAGATAATCCTGTCATTTGAGTTTCAAGTCAATTAATCTTGACTGAACTGAAGTAGGTACTCGCATCAGCCAACAAGGTTTTTATTCTTCTGCTGGTTGGTGCCAATTCAATCCATATTTTGTTTATTGCAATGTGTTAGTGGTGATCATTGCGAGCAAGTTAATTATCATTGTTTACATTGTAATATTTTTTTCATTGTATCTTATTTATGGCAATGAATTAATTCAATATTGTATAAGAATTTTGTTTTCAACAATACAAATACAATTATCAACTATAATACAAAGAGCCCTAAAGTAAATTAATTGAAGAAAGAAGACAGGATAAGGTCCAAGGATCTCAGGAATAGAATCATCTTGAAAAAATATAACTGGCATAACTTAATGAAAAGACTGCTGTGACTGAACTAATGCGCGACTAATACAATTCCAATTGTCTTGAATAGTTGACATTGAATTAAATGTTGCTCAAATATCGATTGTGGCACAGAAAATTCAACCCAATGCACAAACTGAGTTTGACTGACAATATTGAGTCTTATTCAGTGCACTTTCCCATCCTTGTTCATCTAGCAGACTATCCTTAGCACTATTGAAAATAATCTTTTACCCACTAACAACAATGCTCGCAATCATAGAACTAGATCAGACATTAATTATTGCCATCTACCCAGTGTGAACTTAGCCGTAGCCAAGAAAATTCCTTTTTACCTAGGTATAATCTCCTTTAACAAACTACCAGATAAAATAAAGCAGAAATAAAGAAATACCGGGAAGTGATAGCCGAGTGCTGTAGCAGGTATCTGTTCAATAAGAGATAAGCTACGAAACTCCAATAAGAGATAAGCTACGAAACTCCTGGGCCATCTTTGTAACGGTGACCGATTGGATTGGCCAGCAAAAAAGAATGTTCTCTGCTGTAAAAATCACTTCCCGGTGGTTCGGAACCCACCTAAAACTGTAGATCCAACTCATCAATAACCATCATCCAATCCATACCCACGCATAGGTCTCAGACCTATGTGTGCTTAATCCTCCGAAAAAAACCTATTGAAACCTTAGCTTTACTTTGTACGTGGAATGCAACATCGGCTCTAATGTTATTGTAAAAGGTCAACATTGTTGTTATTACATTTTTCCAAAGGTATTTTTGTATGTTTAGTAAATGGTTTTATTTTTTATGATGTACTGTAATAGTATTCATGTATTTTTTTATAATTAGTATTTTCTGACAATTTATTTTTAATGTAATACAATGTATTTTTATTTGTGAGGTATTTTTTGTAATTTATAATTTTTTATTGAACCAATCAATGAATACAATGCATTTGTATATAAAATCACAAAAGAACTTCAAATAAAACAATATTAACTCTTAACAATAACATATAAGCCATAAATAACAGCTCGAAATATGAAAATGTTTGTTTGTGATCAAAAATTACAATTTAAATGGTTCATCCCTCTGTAAGCAAGCGCTTGTGTTGAGGGAAAATAAGAGAGAATAATATTGATTGTGATGTATTTTTTTTTTTTTTAATTAAATTCGACGTTCGCTGTGATTGAATCTTCTTGTAATGAACTGGAATTAAATTGCATAATATTTTCTGTATGACTAATTAGTAATAATGTGTGTTTGCAGGTGAAAAGCATAAAATTCAAGAACCCAATTTGCGACGTGTTAGCCAACCGGCGGTCGATAGTGATCACATTTTTGGAGCGCATTGCTGTGTTCGATGCACTGACACTGGAGGACCGGCTCACTGTCACCACGTGCTACCCCAGTCCCGGCGTCTGTCCCAATCCGGTCGCGCTCGGATCAAGGTAGGTTGCAATTATGCAACTAAAAGCTAGTCTTTAGGCTTTTTTATGATGTTATGAGTACAAGTAGATTACTATGCTCATACTATCTACACAAATTTAATTTATCTCCCCAAAATAATAAATTGTGTAAATTATGACTTTAAAAATATGACAAGTCCATATACCCCTTTGAGAGGTGGTCAGTGGCCGCTTGATGAATCTAATCTAATCATCTGTGATACAGTATACGGATGTAATGCCTTGGGTTTCAATTATTTAATAAATGGTTGTTGAAAAGTGGTAAGTGATATCAATATCATTGATAAAATTAATGAATTTTATTATTAAGTTTTTGTTGTAAATTTAACGACTTGCAGTCAGTTTTATATTGTGAATATAAAAGAGTTGTACTCACACTTGGCCGAACGTTTTCGAGTTATTGAAACTCATCTTCAAGGCATCCAAGATCGGCGATGCTGATTTGTTGGTTAGAAGAATTGTGGTTTTTGTATTATGTGGTCAAAATGTTTTTGTCAAAAATGTTAAACGTTTTGACCACATTGTACAAAAACCACAATTCTTCTAACCAACAAACCAACATCGTCAATCTAGGATGCCTTGAAGATGAGTTTCAATAACTCGTAAACGTTCGGCCAAGTGTGAGTACAATTCTTTTATATTTCACAATTTAAAACTGACTGCAAGTCGTTAAATCTACAACAAAAGGTTGATATTAACAACGCAGATCGTTATGGAACGAGAAATTCAAGAATTTTATTAACAAAAATTATAATACTGTATAACAAGAGTGCTCCTAAACCTGTACACAAACTATACACTGCATACAAAATTATATTACCTGTGTAACAAAAATAAACACAATTACAACATGAGTATTTATTAAAAGATAGTAATAGGATATAAAATTACTGAGATCAATAGTAAGACAAAATTATATTACCTGTGTAACAAAAATAAACACAATTACAACATGAGTATTTATTAAAAGATAGTAATAGGATATAAAATTACTGATTATCAATAGTAAGAAATTGAAAGCAGTATACATTTTACAAACCAATAGAAAAATTATATATTTATATTATATAGATATTGAGGATATAGCCTTACTCAACCCAAAAAAACACTGAGACAAAAGTTCACAGAACAGCAATGTCAATCAATACTGATGTTCACAAAACTCCCAAATCAAAATCATAATTCTCGATAATCATTCTCGAGATACCATCTCTTTTTATTCTTGAATGTCTGTTGTACATAAAATGTAACATACAGAAGATGCAGACGAATAACTTTATTCATAATCATGGTGCACGTCAAAATTCCTTGTTACATAGGAGTCAATGCAATCTACAGCTGACTTTAAACAGTTTTCACGAATTTGGTGAAAATGTGTATAACTTGTTGCCGAGTGAAGTAAGATCTATGGAAATGGAGAAGTTCAAAAAATATATTAAACAAATGTTATGTGGACTTTGTGTTTATAATATTAAAGGGTTTGAAGGCTACTAGAATGGTAAAAGTTCCTAAAAAATATATATACAGGATTATTATCCACAAAATATTTAGTTACCATATTTGACTGTGTAATATGTATTTTAGATTAACTTTGAAATTATGTTTAACTAAATTGACGTTGTTATACAGATTGGTATTTGTTTTGACAATAAATTATTTTGATTTGAATTATAATAATGATAATTCGTTTATTTCACTGCAAATATATACAAACATTTTAGTTTTCAATGTAGTACTCATTACTATTCACGACAAGTATGAGACAATTAAATGAATTAATAAATTGTAGAGTGGCAGCCATTTTTAAAGATAGCCATGGTAGAGTTAAAATGTGTATATAATAGCAACTACAATAACATTGGTGTATATCTGTAGTGGATTATAGCCACTTTAAAATGGCGTCGGCTACACTTTTCTGACTTCATGCTCGCTCCACTTTCTTATACCTCCATGCCTGTTGTAAACCTAAAGAAATTTGTCTTGCCAGTTGTCCAGATGAATATCTTTCCACTAGCTGGCCCGACGCGCGTTGCTGCGATCTCATGAAAAATGTTCCTTGATTTTATTATTCGCCTCCTCCCACTGAGGTTACATTTCAAATTTCAACCTTCTAGGACTTTTAGGGAATTAGTTACTCCTAGAGGGCTCTTCCAGCTGATAAGAAAGGTCTCCTTCGTTGTTTTCTTACTCACCACCTCTGAATAACATTTCAAATTTAAACCTCCTACAACTATTAGGGTAGAAGCTAGGTTTTGATTTTATTATTTGCCACCTCCCACTGAAGCTACATTTCAAATTTCTAGCTGCATTGGGTAATAGATGTCGTCGACCCGGCAAAATTACATTTCATCATACCCAGTTTTATGTTTCCCAAGGTTACTGAAAAAGTGTACAAATAGAGCTGAAATTTACAAGGTTTAAGGTTTATTCCGATTCTTGATTCTTTTTTATGTTTCCTACATGACTGCAAGGCTCCGACTACACGGTACATGCATAGTCTTTGCGTTCCAGACAGCGTAAATAACGCCGATAAGGGGCCTGCCATATGATTAAAAACTGTTGACTCCTATCAGCTGTTCCTTTAAAGATAGATGTCTCCTTTTTGTGTCCTTCAGCGAGGACTTTTAAACTTCCAAGCTTCACAGGAACCATCTCGGGTCTATTCTACATTGTACCTGAAAATTTCATAAAAATCTGTTCAGCGGTTTCGGAGTTTATTGGGAACATACATACTTACACACATCGACTTTAATATATGTAAGAGATTAATCGATTGATTGTTTGTGTGACAGATGGCTGGCCTACGCCGATAAGCGTCTGGTGTCATGGTGGCGCTCGTTGGGCGGCTGTGACGTGGAGGGGGCGCATGGCTCCTATACGGCCAGTGTCCTGCATGCGGCCAAATCGCTAGGCAAGGGACTGCGTGGCCTCAGTGGCCATGTGGCTAGCCACTTGTCTGGTGGTGGCAGTGGAGGGACAGCTGTGGGCGAGAGGACTGTCAACGGTGGCAGTGATGCCAGCTGTACGCCTGGTGTCGTCACTGTGCTCGATATTGAGGTAAACACTGTCAATTACTTTTTAATACCAAAACTTGACAAAATTATAATCACTAAGTTGCACCCAGTAAGCAGAATGCACTACTTTAATGGTGGTTCTTTACTCGTACTACTTTTATACCAAGCTGCTACGTGAAAGAATATAATTGTATATATATACATGCTATATACATATCTATATACATGCTAGTATTCGTATGATCTATATACAGGGTGTTTCAGGAGGAAAGGTTCGGCAACTGATTCTAGATCTAAAAATAAGAAAAAAATTCATAATAAGCATATGTCCGGAAACGCTTCGTTAGTGGGTTATTCAGAGTGAAAGATTTCGTCCACAATTCAGTACCCTCGGTAAAAGAAAGTCATACTGAAATTCTGGGAAGGTAAATTAAGGACCAAATACAGTCATTTCTTATGGTTTTTGATCTGAAAAAACGAATAAAATAGGTCCCAGAACTCTATCTTCAGTAGTTTTTATGATATTATGATGTAAAACAGAAAATTCTGTGCCTAAAAACACGTTTTTCAGCTTTGAAGTACAATAGCTTTGTTAAATGAATAATAGGCTAAATCATAATAATAGGTTTAGGGGTTATGTACCCAATACATAGATTCAGTTTTTTGTAGATAAAGAGTATAAGACAAGTCAGATTAACAATTATACAATCTTATACACCAGGGGTTCTCAATCTTTTCATGGACTGTACCCCTTAATGAGAAATTAAAATTTAGCGTACCCCCTTGTTACCGCGAGGAGATGTTTGTGGGGGGGGGGGGGTGACGGTTAAATTAGAAAACATTTTTACATCAAAAACACAATACATTTGGAAACATATTTAAAACCTATTACAAAAAATTAATGAGAAGGATGAGCTTGCTTCTCAACATAGCTCCTCAATGCTAGGCTCAAGGTAAAACCTTAAATCGTCCCCAACATTAACCTTGTCTCTGAACTTCTACGAAATATTTTAACAAACCTATTGCACATGTTGGTTCCTAGTAACTCGACCAAAAAGTATTCAATTTATTAGATTTAATTATTAAATAATAACCTTGCGTGATTGCAACTGAAAAAATGGTTTAATTTTTCATTAACCTGCCTCGCGTACCCCCTGAAAATTTTCGAGTACCCCCAAGGGGTACGCGTACCACAGTTTGAGAACCTCTGTTATACACTAATAATTACGATATCAATTAGTTGAGACAAGGCTTAATTTTGGTGTGAAAGGAACTCTTGTAAGTTACACTACAAAGAGCTTTATCAATTAAATATTGTTTTAATTGTTTTTTAAATATTTCTATATTTTCAAGACTCTTTGGAAACTGCGGTAGCTTGTTGTAGAGTTTCCTACCAATATAACAAGGTTTTTGTTTTAACAAGCTACTATTGTGACTCACCAAGTGATAATCTCCTCGGCTTCTTGTATTATAATTGTGTACGTCAAGATTTTGGATGATATACCTTTTTTATAAAGTAGCTTCGTACACATATAAGCAGGGTACAGTTAGGAGACCAAGTCTCTTGAACAACGGCCTACATGAATCTAATCTATTTACTCTTTCCGTACACCTAACCGTTTTCTTTTGGATCTTAAGATCTTAGTCTACTGGAAAGTGAACCATATTATAAGGGGATGAAATCTTCAATGCGCTCCCCAACCAAATAAATGAAGTTGATAGTATAAATGCATTTAAAAGAGGACTTCAGGAATTTCTAATTGATTTATGTCCTTACAGACTAACTGACTTCCTAGAGCGATGATTTTGTGTGTCATCTGTTTCTTATGAGTATCACATGCTGCTGGAGCGTTGCTCCCTAGTTGCGGCTCTGTGTGACAAACAAAATAAATAAAAAGAAATAGTTATATCATTCGCGCATGCGCACTATTGCACGGGATTTCCAAAATTCAACATCGGTTGTGTAATATAAATTATAACCTCTCTGGAATGTATGATAACAAGAATTGAATTGTTTTGATTTTGAATTTTATGTAATTCATGTGGAAAGAATTTATCTGGGAAGATTGAGAAGGTATAAATTTAATATGAAAGAATATAAGAAAAAAAAAGGAAGACACTTCAAAGACATAAGAAACTTCACATTGTTTTTAAACATAAAGAGATACGATTATAGTTTGCGTATAATAAATGCCAGCATTACAAATTTATCTTCAAGCTATTAATTGTGTTATTTAGTATGCACATATCATTTAGTCAGAACAGTGAACATTTTCTGTTGATATTTACTATACTATTATTATTATGTTATGAAGGGACGGATTCAAAGATCCAAAGATTCAAAGATCCTCACACGTCAACCGAAGCTTATTGTGTGTCCCTAGTACGTTAGTTGGGCAAACCAATACCTGTGGCCTTTACAGGATCCAGGAGTTTTTTTCCCTATGCTAACGTCCCATTCATCACCTGGTTGTTTGCAGCCAAACAGAGCCCTTCTCCTTGCCCCGAGTCTCTCGCAATCCAGTATGATGTGCTTGGCAGTCTCTTCAGACTGATTGCAAAGCCTACACATCTGACTTTCATTTCTGAGTCCAATTGTGTGGAGATGTTTCCTGAAGTGGCCATGTCCAGTTATCAGAGCAATCAACTGCTTGACCTGACCTCTACCCAGCCTCACCAGCCAGTTGGTGAAGTAGGAGCTTGTGTCTGCTAGCAGCCTTTTGCTAGGTCAAATCCCTCTCTGAGGAAGAACTGGCAGAAAGCAGCAGAGGCTGCTTTACTGTGATGTAAATTGATCTGAAGGACCCTGGGCATTGTCCTTGACTGTTGATTCAAATCGAGGAACCTGCCCTGATGGGGTGGAACCTGATAGGTTTGAGGGCAAGGCAACTTCTGGAGTTACCTTGAGGTTTGGTTCTGGTTCGTATTTGGAAATTCATGTGGTTCCCACGAGCAGCTAGGGAAGTGGAGTCAACCCGGACAGAGCCCCGCATGCCCGGGCAAGGCTACATACTGCAGGAGGTCGCCTGGTGTCCTGCAGGCACCGTTAGATAGAGGAAAGGGTGGAGGGAGGGGCTGGGATGAAGAGCAGGATAAAGGATAGGTTTCTAGGATAATGAGGTCAACGGACAGTTGCCCTTTTAGTCGCCTCTTACGACAAGCAGGGATACTGTGGGTGCAATTCTACTACCCCCACCCACTGGGGAGTTTACTATACTAAGTAGTAGTAATAGGAATTTGAGAGCCGACATGCGCAAGGCATAATCATGCAACTGCCAACAATGAGTTGACAAGCTGTACTTACTTATTAATAATATTATTCTTATATATGGCGATTTTTCTATCCACTATGCCACTGTGAAGTGACATTGATTATGTTTTAATTATTTTGTGTTTGGTGTGGTAATCAATTTGATTTGATTTATTTGTACATCCATTCAACTCTCTCCAATAGTCAATAATGGTCGAATCTTTGTCCTAACTTCGCTATTTCATGTAACTGCATCACTTAGATTGTCATCACCGAAGTTAATATGATTAAGATCATACAAATAAGATATTTGTACATCATTTCTAGTCCTATAAAAAATATCATCTAATTTTACTATAATATCTAGGTGATGTCGATAATTTTGTTTATAACCACTCATATGCAAAATTTGTAAATTTACATGAATAAAGAAATGTAATCTAATCTAACCTCTCTATGTTGATTTTGTTTTATTTATTCATTCATTTAACTAAAATACAGTCAATGTGGATACAATAGGCTATTGCCCAAAACTGCTTTTCACAAAATTTTAAAGTAGGATAAAATTCTTAAATTAGGTCACTTTTGCATTTGAAATTTCACCTTGAAGCACAATTATTATTCACAATCACAAGTCTTTCGCAGATAAAGGATATTATTTTTTTCATTTCAAACAAAGCAATATCACAGTCCGAAAAAAGATGATATAATTTGGAATTTTGACATTTTTAAGCCAAAATCTTTGTTTCGTTCTTTGTCTTCCTTTCGTACTTTTTCTCTCATTGTTATGGTTTTTTTTTTAACTCAGATTATTCTTTTTTTATTATGCCTACTACTTAGAATTATAAAGGAGGGCTGAGTGCAAGAGAGGGCCGGCTGCGCCTAAAACTTCGACCGCCAAAGTAAAATAAAGGCAGTTATTCAATTCAATTCTGTGTTTATGTTGCAGGGCGGCAACTTGAACCAGGGTGGCGGCGGTTGGTCGAATGGTGGCGTTGCTAGTGGCGCTGGTGGTGGCGCAGTGGGCGAGAACATAGTGGCGCACTTTGTGGCGCACCTGGATCCGATTGTGGCGCTGGCGTTCGATCCGAGTGGTATGCTGCTCTTAACTGTGGATAAGCGCGGCCATCGCTTTCATCTGTTTCGCATTCAGCCGCATCTCAGCGGATCCAGTCTTAGCGAAGTCCATCAGTTGTATACGTTGTACAGGTAAGATACGATTTAAATTTTTAAAAATTCATTATGAGTGTTTGAAAAGAATATTACTAACAACACATAAAGTGTAGACGATGGCAATTATTTTTTATTTTATTTATTGCGGATGATGTCCACATAAGTCTGGAGACTTGTGCGTGGGTAATGAGGAGAATGATGAGAAACATGTTATGGGTTATTCAATACTATTGAACTCAAATCGTCATACCACCATTATTTTTCTAGTTCTCAAAAAACGGAACAACCATGTTTTTGATAACCTTGGGTAAATTCCCCTTTCTAGAAATCCAGATTCAATTGAATCGGGCTACTTGCTAGTATTATTTTAATTTATGTATTTATTTATCTACAGACAAAATAACAATGGAGATGAAGATGAAAATGATAGAATTCTTTATTAGGCGGAGTTAATACTGAGAAGTCCTCTACTACTCAACCTTAGCCAAATATAAATAATATAAAACTAACAGGGAAGTGATAGCCGCGAGCCGTAGTAGGTATCTGTTCAATCAGAGAGATAAGCTGCGTTCTCGTAGGTCCTGTTCGTAACGGTGACCGATTAGATTAGCCAGCAAAAAAGACACTGTTCTCTGCTGTAAAATCACTTCCCGGTGGTTCGGAACCCACCTAAAACTGTAGGTCCAACTCATCAATCACCATCATCCAACTCATTACCCACGCACAGGTCTCAGACCCATATGGGCTTCATCCTCAGAAAAAAAAGCATATAACCATAGCCATATCAATGAAGCAAGATATTAGATACAAATTTTACAAGTTCATATTGTTACTAGAGTTGAAAGTCAGTACAAAACTTAATAAATAGTACGGAGAAAGATATTTTTATTGCAGATGATGCCCACATGAGTCTGGAGACTTGTGCGTGGGTAATGAGGTGAATGGGTGATAAGATAAGATATAATTACATCCTAAAACATTCGGTATAAACCAAACAGAGGATGAGTCAACACATAAAAAAACACATATATTATAGTAATAATTTGTCAAATTATTATTCAAGAAACTCTGAAATTGTGTAATATGCCCTATCCATCAGCAGCTTCCTCAATAATTCTCTGAAGTGCTTAATGTTATCTGAATCTTTAATATTTTGTGGGAGCAAGTTATAAATTTTTGGCCCAATGTACTGAGGGGATTTTTCAAACAAGCTAGTCCTGTGAATGATTAGAAACACCTAAGGCTGCAGGAAACTAAGCCAGCCACAGCCTTATCTTATCACAGACAAGCGCTCCAACCAACTGCGCTACCAGAACCGCCAATTTATGTATAGTTAACAATAAAAATCATAGTTAACAATGAAAATCTAAGTGAAACCTGGGCTTCAGTTCATTTAAATTAGCTGAATAAGCAAATAATCAATAATTCATTCTAATATCAAAACTGACACTGTATTATATATTAAATGGGCGAAGTCTGGACAAAATTCGCCCATTTGAACTTTAACTCTTTAATACTTTAATAGTATGGAATGGAGTGACTATATACTAAGTAATTATACAATAATATTAGTAAGAGCCAGAAAGAAGAAACTTTAGTTTCTTTCCAATGTGCGAAGTGCTATTTAAAATCAGATTTCCTTGACTTGCAGACTATTAAATAGCAATACATTTTATTGCCTCAAGTAATTTGTTGCGTTTAATTGAACTCCACTATAGCGCAATAAACATATGGCTTACGCTGGGGTGTAGTATACAGATCTATAAAAGTTATTTGATTTATTTAAAAAAAAATAATAATATAATAGTATTAATTTATGTAACAGTTGTAAAAAAATTCAAAATATGCATCTTGTTTTTGTAATGATTTGATGTTGTATGAAGAAGTTTGTTCTTGTCTCTTTAAATAAATGATAGATGATGAATTAATAACAGTAAAAAAATGATGATAATAAAAATTTTAGTTCAAGTTGAACCAAAAATGGGTGATAATTTGAGATAGATGATTTCTTATAAATTTTCCTTAATTATAGTAAAGTGAATGATGAAGCATGATTTGAATACGATTGGAAAAGTTCTTAAGTGTGAACATAGTTGAAATCGTGTATCTTTTTAATATGCCTAACAATATCCCAGAAACCTTATTTGTATATGTTTTTCTCTCTGGTGTCTCTTGTTGGCCTCGCATTCCCCATAGATAGATGATCCTCCCCAAATAATTAAGCCTTTTTTTCTCTCTTTTTTGTCTTTTTTCCCCCTCTTTGGGGAAAATGCCACAGGCATTGTAGCCCATGTGAAGAATTTTTTTTTCTCCATCTTATTATCATTACCTATGTACTTGTTTTTTTAAAGAGGAAATAAAGAACAATTCAATTCAAAAAAAATATAGAAAGAATATTATTTTTTTAAATATTTAGAGAAAAAAATAGAAATTCTTTTATTGACATAAAACAATCTACAATACATCTCCAATTATTATTAGTTTTCACAAAGCCTCTTTATGAAGAATCAATCAGTATATGTTTGTACAATATTTATTTACCGTATTATGTTGAAGATCCATCTTGTTTCCACTCGTATAAAATAAAAACTTGAAAAAAACATCCAAGTGAAAATTGTGACTCACGTTATGACTTGACGGCCGTTTCACTCTGTTGTTAAGAGCATCATAGTGCGTGGGTCGTCTGACGATGCTCTTAACTACAGAGTGCAACGACTGTCACGCCATAACGTGAGTCACAGTTTCCACTTGGGAGTGTTTTTATTTCAGTTTTTATTATTTACAGTATTCATGTGTTTGTAATGACTAGAATACCATCAATTTGAAGAAACAATAGTCTGTTAGCCCAAAATTTCTTCATTTACAAATTTCAATTGTGTAATGAATAGAATACAATCAATTTGAAGATACAATAGGCTGTTAGCCCAAAACTGCTTTATTTACAAAATTTAAATTGCAGAATTCATATCTTAAGTTAGGCTCAAGTTTCTCTGGAAAATTTCATCCCGAAGCACAATAATTCTAAAGCTAAATTCTAAACACATGCAGTTCCAGACAGGCTTTCGCTCGCGTTAAGTTATAGGCCACTTGACCAAAATTTTATCAGTCTGCTATTTTTTCATCGAATCATTTATCTGATATATTTATCTGGATTTCACTTTTAAATAATGTTTCACTGACATATATTGGAGATGCTTGAGGAATGCATTTCACTTCTCAAAAGAAGCTTCGTCAGTCTCTTATTGGAAGGATTGATAAATTAATAATATTAAAAGAATAATTTACGAGGATAAATGATTCTGTGATGTTTTCCATGACGAAATACTTAATGAACAATCTAATATTAAAACTGACACTGTATTTCACTTTTAAATAATGTTTTACTCACATATATTGGAGATGCTTGAGGAATGCATTTCACTTCTGAAAAGAAGCTTCGACAGCCTTCCAATAAGAGGCTGACGAAGCTTCTTTTCAGAAGTGAAATGCATTCCTCAAGCATCTCCAATATTTGTGAGTAAACATTATTTAAAAGTGAAATACAGTGTCAGTTTTAATATTAGATTGTTCATTAAGTATTTCTTCATGGGAAACATTACAGAATCATTTATCTCCATAAATTATTCATGTAATATTATTAATTTATCAATGTTTTATTTTATTCGATTGATTTTTGTGTGTGTTATTTTAGAGGAGACACGTCGGCGCGTATCCAGGACATAGCTTTTTCGTTTGACTCTCGATGGGTGGCTGTGAGCTCGCTGCGTGGCACCACTCACCTATTCCCCATCACACCCTATGGCGGCAGCATTGGCGTACGCACGCACACCACGCCGCACGTCGTCAACAAACTGTCCAGGTACAGCTATCAGTTCATCTAAATTAGCTGAAGAAGCAATAATTGAAAGAAAGAAAGAAAAAAATATTTATTGCCAATCAAAAACAAAATTATACAAAATGAAAAAGTTTTCAAAGCTAGACATTGATTAATGGTACATTGAATAATATTAAACGCCAACTTAATATTGGCGTTGCCAGCAAAACAATTAATTCTAATATCAAAACTGACACTGTATTTCTATTTAATATATGATTTTCACTCACACTGGAGATACTGGAAGGATGCGATTTTGATTCCAATCAGCTTTTCAATGCTGTTGTCAATATCCGCCATTGCGGAAGTCTTCAGTATAAAGTAATAGCAATTAAAGGAATTCGAAATTAATAAATTCTGTTTATGTAAATTTGTCAGTTTATTCAATTGTCAGTCACTTCAAACTAACTTGTGAGATACGAGCCGATATGGCCAAGTTAAAAATGAATGCTGCTATGCAGAAAGGTCTCCATGGTCTAGTGGTTAAGGCGCCCGACCGGCAATTGGGAGGTCCGTGGTTCGATTCCTGGTGGTGACTGATATTTTTGTACAGTAGCATTCATCGATTTCCATCAGCTATTCAATACTGTTGTCAATATCCGCCATTGCGGAAGTCTTCAGTATAAACTAATAGCACTTGAAGGAATTGGAAATTAATAAATTCTGTTTAAGTAAATTTGTCAGTTTGTTCAATTCTCAGTAACTTCGAACTAACTTGTGATATATTTTCTTATTTTAAAATATCTTTATATTGTTTTGTTCTAATTGTATTTAACTTTTTGTATCCTTAGATATGTTTAAGTACTACTTTGTTGTACAGATGTAAACGTAATAGTACAACTTTTTACAGATCTCATGTATACCTACTATTTTTGGTAGAGTTTTGTTATTGTATTATAAAACTTATGTATGTTTAAAACCATGACGTGTTGTATGTCGGTGGGGTCACTGTGACTTCCAGCCAATTATATTGTTCTATATCTAAAATAACGCTAGCAACACTTTAATTTATCACTCGCACTTTATTTTCATAAATAATCCATAACACGCACTGATCAGTAATGTCTTACACAAAATTTGCAATCAAAAACAGATAAATCGATATTGTTCAACTAATAAAGAGTTTTCAATATTACTGTACAAAAATTAATCACTAAAAGTTGAAAGGCCGATCTAATATTAAATAATAAATGTAAGACAATAAACTGTCCAATAATTCAAGAAGAACGTCGAAAAAGAACAATTAACTGACGTAGCACAAGTCCGTAATACAATAAAAGGTATGAGTACAGTCCACTGGTATGAATTAAATAGGAAAAAGAATTATCACTATAGGCACAGAATACCGTAATTAATTATTACTACTGACACACGTTATCACGACAAATTTCAAACAAGACTGAACTAATTTACAAAATTCTCCCTCTATTTATATAAATTTCCATGATCGAGATTATATCTCTCGATTTTTCTATCAACTTCTACCGAACTTAAAAGAAACAATCAAGGACCCCCCGCACCTTTCACAATATTCGATAAGATTCCATTAATTTCTAATCAAACATTCTACAAAGTACCAAGTAAACACCATAAAAGTGTCAAAAGAAGAGTAATTAATTGCTTAGAAGTAAACATTTACATAGCAGATAACACCGAGAACCACTGTTCCTTCTTTCTCTCTCTCTCTCTCTATTCCCACTACAATATATTTGCTTTCTATTGTTTTGTTCTAATTGTATTCAACTATTTATCCTTAGATATGTTTAAGTACTACTTTGTTGTAAAGATTTAAACGTAATAGTACAATTTTTGGTAGAGTTTTGTTATTGTACAATAAAACTTAATTATGTTTTAAACCATGACGTGCTGTATGTCGGTGGGGTCACTGTGACTTCCAGCCGATGTGTAATATTAATAAAATTTTTCAATTCAGTTCATTGGGTTGTAAATTGGCAGTACTGAGTTTTCTGTTCCCTGTACAGGTTCCACAGAAGCGCCGGCCTGTCGGACGAGGGCGGGTGTGGTCGGAACAGTCCGGTGCCACACGAAGGTGGCCACAGCCAGGGTGGTCCGCCACTGACGCCGCCTCTGCCGCACCGCAGCGGTGGCCAGCCGCCGTCGCACTCGTCGGTCACAGTGCAGCCGCTCGCTCAGCTAAGGAGACACTATCCGCAGCCAACGCAGGCGGCTAACGCGGCCGCGACGGCTGCAGGAACAGCCGCAGCGCATGGCGACGGTGATGCCGCTCAGGTAGGAAGGAGATCGAGTGTTGATATTGAATTTTCTTGTAAACCATAAATTTTAATTTAATTCTAATTCATTAGTTAACGAAGACAATTTTTTATACAGTAGATGACTACTGGGAGATTCAGGAAATCGGATCTTTATTCATTTATTTTCTTATCTATATAGGCCAAATACTTGAACTTTACTGTTGTTATTGAATTTTGTTAACATTTATTGAGTAGTAGACATGATTAATTTTTTATACAGTAGATGAATACTTGGATATTCTGGAAATTAGTTCTTTATTCATTTATTTATATAGGCAAAATACAACTGGCTTTCAGCCCAAAGCTGCTTAAACTACTACATTTTAACAATAATTCAAATATTTGTAGGTTATTTTCACTTTTTAATTTGACAAAATATATTTCTTAAATCTTCAAACTTAAATTTAAACGAGAACTTTGAGATATAACCAGAATAAATTAAGAGATGCACCATACAAGCTTCTCTTAAAGTGGGATGCAACAAATGTTCAAAAAACATCTATGTAAATATTCTTCGTTATAAATATAATACTGATTTATATTTTATAAATACAATATTGATTTATATTTTTATAAATACAATATTGATTTATATTTTTATAAATATATATTGACTATTATCAGGTGTATATTTTGTTTAGTTATAAAAATGGTATCTATTTTTATTTTTTGCTGACAATAAATTTAAATTGAATTAATTGAGCGTACTATGTTGTATTATGAATGTATTATTATTGAGTGTGCAATGTTCGAGTTATTCTGTGTTATGTTAATTTGACTATTGTTTTTTTCAATTATGATTTGATTTTGAATTTCGCCGTGTGTGCTTGTGCAGGTGCGTGTAGCAGCCTGCTTCGCCCCGCCACGTGCCTCTCTGCCACCCGGCCTGCTGCTCAGCCACGCGGCCACAACTGCCACTTCAGCCTCGGCTGCCACACCTCCACCCCCCTCCTCGCTGCTGCTGAGACAGCGTCGGCCATTGGACAGTGTCTACGTGATGTCAGCCCATGGCACCTTGCTTCAATATGACCTCGATCCTAGACATATCACGGGTCAGTTATACACAATAGTTTTCTATTTGCAAATTTTATTCATGTTTTTTTTTATAAGTTCAAAATCAAATTAAAAATCTTTTATTTAGATTCTTCTAAAATATTTATTTATTGTGACAAATTTACAACGAATGTGAAGGTGCAACAGACTCAAATCCAAAACTGCTCCCTTCACAAATTTTGAATATTTTACATTGTCCAAAACATTGAGGTTAACACAGACTAAAAATTTAAGATATGCTGAAAACCACTCGAAAAATAATGAAATGCATCTTCTCACTTTACCACTATTAATTTAAAAGTTCACTTGAAACAAAAACAGTTAAAATATATAAAAAAAAATATATATATATATATACAGTATATGCATTTTTAAGAGAAAACAAAAACAAATAATACCTGCAAGGCGAATCCTGTGCGCAGGTATGAGTTGCAATACTATAATAAAATAAATGATTTTACAAAAATTGAGGGAAAAAGGGTAGGTTGAGACAAAGAGTGAGAAGCAGATAGGAAGAGAAGAAAGAAAAAGAGAGAGGAGAAAGAAAAATAAAAAGAAAAAAGAAGAAGGAAGAGAAGAGATAAGAGAAGAAAGAAGAAGGAAGTGATACTGGCAAACACAACAGTGAAACAAAATGAGTAGATAGCAATAGATGACTATTCGAACAGCCTTTCTTGAATATTATTTGTAATTATTCATGTATTTATTTACTTTCCAAGCCTTTTATTCAAATTTATATCTGTATTTTCAAGAAAACGGATGGGAATGTGATTTATTTATTTAAAAAACATCAAAAAACAAATGTAATAGTACATAACAATTAGATACACTATATTAAACTATGTGTTTGTACAGTACATAATTAGAAAAAAATATATACTTCAAGATTTCCATCAGCAATGTTATTACTAGTAGTTCTGTGAACAGTAGACCTCACGCCTAAGAACAAGGGCACTTGCCCAGAGGAACATACTCGATGCACTCAATGATAATCACCATCGCAAAATTGAACTCAATCATCAGACCTAACCCTTGATTTAATTTGCATAGTCTATTTCGTGTCTCTCTTCCACAAAAGGTCACTCTGTATCACATCAAGGCTGTGTCTCTATTTTCCAGACCGCTGTTTGTTCAAATCAGATGAGATCTCGCAAGTCTAATGAATAAATTTATACAACAGTATTAATCAAATTTGTATAATTATAATTTACTTAGTAATTTTTGTTATTATACTCAATTGAAATATTAGAAATAACAAAGAAAAACTCATGAGTTATGATCTCTAACTGTACTTTACATACCATACTATTTGACAGTCGCACTCTGTATGAATGTTAATTTAATTCGTATTTTATATTCTCTTTCTCCTTCTACTCTTTCTTTTCCTCCTTTTTCTTCTTCATCTTGTTCTTCTCCCTTTTCTCAACTCGTATATTGATACCACACTTATTTTTCGCCAAATGTAGCGCTGGAAAATTTTTTCATTTTGGAGGATGAAGCCCACATAGGTCTGAGACCTGTGCGTGGGTGATGAGTTGGATGATGGTGGTTGATGAGTTGGACCTAAAGTTTTAGGTGGGTTCCGAAGTCTTGTTGACAGAGGACTGAATCAAAGCGTTTATTTATTAGTTCGTTGCGTTAACTACTTAAGGCTAATTTGATTTGATTGTATGATTAGTTTCCATCACAAAATGATTGTAAAGTTTGATTTGATTGGTGCCTAGGTTTGTCGAAAGAGCGCATCTCGGACGACACAGCGATCGAGTTGGCCGTGGACGCGAAGGCGGAATGGCTGCTGATGTCGCCCCCCCTCTTCAACCCGGTCCAGCCGCCGCTCAGCCAATCCAATCCGCTGCTGCAGCTCCACTTTGACTCGCCACGTCACTCGAACTGTATGACAAAACTGTCCTCTTCAACTGTAAAAGGCACACAGCATCACCAGCAGGACGAGCATTGGTTGTCACAGGTACCTAGATTAGTGTTGGTCCTTGTTACAGTGCGATTAATAATTATTATTAATAATATTATAATTTATAGTAGTTTATAATTATAATAATATTATTTATAAACTATACTCTATTCACGCAAAATGGGAGACAAACCAAAACAAACGTTTGCGTTTGTGTGAGTGAAAAAGTGATGACTCATATCAACTGAAGACCGATCGATTAATTTCTACCAATTCACAATAAGTTCAGGATCACATCCGCTGTCACAGTTACCGGTTCACTTATACTGTATGTATGTATATATATAATATATATACAGTGTTAATTGTATTTCTGTAGTTAATTGTGAATCGATTACTGTGTATCGGTCTTGTTCGAAGGTGCTCTCTCGCACGCGCATCGTTGTTTACATCGTCTCCCCTTTCCTTGAACAGATTATAGTTGTTATGTGAACAGCACTTGATCTTGCTACAGTACAGTAGACCTTGCTCTCAGCCCAAAATCATATGTACGCTGATCCAAGTTCCAGACGACAGCTGATTGCTAAAATATGTTTCGTCAATCGCTCTTTACTTGTGTGATGAATGAATAATTCATGGAACAGTTAACTATATACAAATAATTTATTCGGCCGGTTGCATGAAAGCCAATTAAATAAGGAGTTTAATGTCAGTTAACTAACCGTCGTAAGTATATATTTATTTATATACACTTTATTATTACTGTTGCACAAAGATCCATTAGTTAATTTTCGTTACCAGACGGGCACAATCTGGCTACACTGTAATTTGATCAACAGTTGATTCTAAAGTTGAAAAAATATGAATTAGAGGTGTTTAACACCTGCGACCTAATTTGCAGTTCCGTGTTCTGGTACAATAAACATAACCTATAAAATGTAACTTAACGGGCATTAGTGAGATTTAATCATCGGTGATCGGGCGGTTAAATATATTTTACGCCGGTTAACCTAATCGGCGTTATCGCTTTTAATTGTCCTTTGTGCAAATAAATTCTCTCCATTAAGTTTAATTTCCGTAGAATGACATCATTCTACGGAGATTAAATTTAATTGGCTTTCGTGCAACTGGCCGATTGTCTTCTACTGCACTTATGTCCAATCACTTGCTACTATATTTAATTTGTTTTCTCTTACAGAAAAATGTAATCTCAATGAATGACGACTCAGCTTAATTCAGCTTGGATCAAATAATTATTTAAAAAAATAGTAAATTATGGAGCTTTTAAAAATCCAAAACAGATAAATAATAGGCCCTACGAGACTAATGGCCGTATTCATTAACGTTCTTTCATTGTCTTTTGACTCCTGACTTTTGAAATGTCTAAATAAATACATTACTTTTCAAGCGTCCCTCGAGTCAATAGAAACTGAAAGAACGTTCATAAATACGGTCCCAAGAGTACTATTTCATGCTGATTCTACCTGATGGAAAAATCACATTTTAAATAATATTCTATAGTAAAGGCTTTTCTGTTTTCCTTTTTATTATCCCATAAATGCAGGCCAATTTCAAAAAGCATCACACATGTCGCTAAGCTAAAGGAGCATGCTAGCAAAATTTCATGAAATTTGATTCATGCGTTTAGTCATAATTGAGTGACAGACTCACAGAAAAAAATGCCGAGCGGTCAAAGTTGAAAGTAAGACCTCACTTATTGCGGTTAACTAAAAAATTTAAATTGAATAAATTTTGAAAAATTAAAATAATAACTTATGTATGCATTAATAATGCATAGAAGAATTATGTGATGGATGTTCAGATAATTATTAGATGCCGAAAATTATTTCAATAGATCATCATGGAACTTAGGTATATTTTCTTTTATATATATTATTATTATTTCTGTTTTTTTTATTTTACATATGTGGCCTATGTATGATTTTTGGCAATAGATAAATTCAAATTCTAATTCGTAATTTATTTTATTTCTTGTTGAAAGTTTCTTTGAAAACTCATATACCTCAATCGCCCAAATGCAATATCAGAATAATCTCTTGACTGTGATCTGTGTATGGAAATTATTGAAAATTTGTGAATGATTACAGGTGGAAATAGTTACACATGCCGGACCTCATAGGCGACTGTGGATGGGTCCTCAGTTCACGTTCAAAACCTACAGTCTGTCATCTAGGTAAGCCGCAAATAGCTAGCACTAAAATTCATCATCATACATTACTTCGGAAGCCATTCATACTATCACAAGCAGTCTTACTTATAGTAGTATTATATCTTGGCAGCGTGTAGAAGATGGGAGGACGTGCTAGATCTGAACCCAACTGCTGCCAAGTTATATGGAAACTACAGTACTTCTCTTTTTTTTAATGTACCCAACATTTTTTTATTGAAATTTCCACAAAATTTGACACAATTCAAATATATACGAGGTAAATTCCATATCTATTCAACAATACACAATTATTAAATATAGAAAAATTATAAAGGTTAAGGTTATAAAATTTTATAAAAATATAAAATAACAAATGAGAATTTATTTATTTATTGCATTTGTCACAAAACATCATTTTTGGGGAATTTCCCATCTGATGGTGACTTGTCAACTTAGCTTAACATTACATTTTGTCAATAATTGTATTACAATATTACATCTTATCAACTAAATTTCATCTTAATTATAATACAATTACATTTTGTGAATTACATGTCATTTTAATATAATACAATTATACAATTTAATAACAAAAGAAAAATATATTTCTTACTGATATAGCATGACTAGCATAAGCATAGCTTGTGTGCTAGTTGCGAGTTCATCCAGGATTGATAGAATGTGATAGAACAAAACTAAATTTAATAATACTATATTATATTTATATTATAACAGAGAAAAATATACAGAATCAAAAAATAAAGAGAGAATTATGGCGGTCGAAAAATGGCCACAAGAGTTCTATTGATAGGCTGACGTATACCTTTTCACGAACCCAGTTATTTATTTGTAGGGATAGTGTATTTGTAATTTTGCTGTTAATAAATGTGACTGGAATCTTATTATAATCAGACCACAGACAAAAGAACCTTCGCGCATTGTATCACTGTAGTTACCACTCCCCCACAGCTCCCACAGCTTTATTGCCCTCTCACTCACTTGCTCGACCGATGACATCATACCGGAGCGTTCTTTTCAATTCATACATTATTATTACCGATGTTCACTGCAGGACAACCAAGCGTTGACTGACCCCCTCCACTACTCTAGTGAGCGAGTGAGATAAACTGTATAACGTGCTCTCTCTCTGCGCAGTAGACTTCATATTTTGAAGGTTCTTTTGTCTGTGAGAAAGTTACTATAATAAAAAAGTTTGTGTCTGCTTATTGTTAATTTTATTTTGTCTCTATTGTACAAGTTACCTGTTTGACGCATGTTGTATGATGTTGTATGGATGGTGAAAGATCGTCTGTTTTTATTAATGAACAAAATGACATTTCTAGCATAACTTTGTCTCAGAGTGGCTACTTGTAGTTCATCAAAAATAAGTCTGCTTGGGTATAGCCTGGGTCTCCCCAAAGCAGCTTTTATAATGTGCTTTTGTAGATTGAACATTCTTTTAAAGTGAGTTCTCTTTGTATTGATGTTTGTAATAGTGTGGTGGATATGCATAGAAATTAATGCTTGACATTGTCACAGACACAATTACACCAGTTGAGCGAGTGTTTGAGCTCAACATTATTAAAGTACAATCTGTAGAGCCATTAACTGAATTTTTAATCAAATTTTTCCGGCTGGTGTAATTTAGCCGTAATTGTGGCATGCAAACGGGACTGCTGTGTACAATAAGGCTCTCAGCTGAGTCATATTGTCCGATTTTTTATGAGAAATCAATAAACGCCTTTATTGATTGTATGTTTAATGTGTGTGTTTCAGTGATTTGGACAAGGACAGTGTTGAGGTGGGAACAATTCCTGTTCAGTCGAATCCAATCAATGTGCCAATGAGACCGCCGCTTCTAATCGAATCTGGTTCGACAAGTTAGTACTGTACTTTGGTTTTTGACAATTTCATTCACTTTTACGGCCGGTTGCACGAAAGCCAATTAAATAAGAAGTTTAATGTCAGTTAATTATCCGTCGTAAGTGTAACGGGTTAATTTCTGTTGCACAAATTAGTTATTTTTCATTAACCAAACGGTTACATCAACACTGTAATTTGATCAACAGCTGACTCTGAAGTTGAGGAAAAAGATGAATTAGAATCATTTTATTGTGAATTATTTGAATCATTATTCAACTATCTCAATATTATTATATTCTCAACATATTTTATCCATTTTGAAAGGTTTTTAACACCTACGACCTAATTTGCAGTTCCGTGTTCTGGTACAATAAACATAACCTATAAAATGTAACTTAACGGGCATTAGTGAGATTTAATCATCGGTGATCTGAGATTTAATCGTCGGTGATCGGTTGGTTAAATATCTTTTATACCGGTTAACCTACATCGGCATTATCGCTTGTAATATTGTCCTTTATGCAACTGAATTTTCTCCATTAAGTTTAATTTCCGTAGAATGACGTCATTCTACGGGGATTAAATTTAATTTCCTTTTGTGCAACCGGCCGTTAGTAGTTTATTAACATAGTGTTAATATAACGTGTAAACAATATACAACGTGTAATGTATAGAATGCGGCATCGTAATTTTCTTTTTTCAAAACTTAATAAATCACAATTTATGTATCAGGATAGGTTTACTTGGTTTTTATAATGTAGACACAAGTATAAAGTTCTGTTTTACTCAGTTTTGAGGATCAAATCAGGTAGGTGACGTCACCCATGCTCCATACACTGAGTACACTTATGTAGGGAAAGTCCTCAGCGCGCCCAATCTCAATTAGGCCGGAAATTAGGACGAATGTTTTTGAGTGGCTCTCCCGAACCTGATAACATCAAGTCTTAAGGGTCGATTACACGAGGCGATTTTATTAGGTGAAAATCCAACGAGTAGCAACACTGCAGGCCGACCGAGCTTCCTTACCAAAGGCGTGATTAACCGAGGATTTTTTAGTGTCATAGGCTCTTTTGGTGGAGGGAAGATCTGTCGGCTGACTACTTGGCTACTAAACTCGTCCAGTGTAATCGAACATTTTGTCTTGATGTTGTCAAGGTCTTCTATTATAAAAGCACGAGATACTACAAACATAGTGCAGTAGCATAACTCCCTTTCTTCAAAATTTGAAACCCATTGTAAGAATCAAAAAACTTTCATTTGTTTTTATAATTTTTATATTTAGAGTTATGCAGTAGCTGTATTTTTTATTGACTAAATGTTGAACAATATAAAATTTTACTTTGTTTTTATTTTTATGCACTGTTATGTATTTCTCTTGAATGGTAATAAATGGAAACAAAATAGTAAAAATATAAATATAAGATTGATTAAGTTCATTATTTTGTTAAAAATATATGGCAATATACATTCATTTATCTGTTTTATTTATTCTGTTTCTTATTTTTATTCTGTCATGATTTTTTTTTTAATAGAAAATATATACTCACGTAAAATCAATTATATCATTATTCTATTGAAAATTTCATGGCAATATACAATCATTTATCTATTTTACTTACTATTGTTGATTTATTTCTTAATTTTTGTCTCTGAATTTGAACAATATTAAATTTCACTTTGTCTCTTATTTTTTTTCTGTCATGATATTTTTTAAATAGAAAATATATATATATACTCATGTAAAATTGATTATATCATTATTCTATTGAAAATCTCATGGCAATATACAACCATTTATCTACGTGGAATAAAATTAATCCGGTTGAGGAAAACTTAAAGTCCAAAAATATATTTGAAAGGTTTGTCAAACAATTTCTTATAAACATAAATTATATAGAAAATTGGCTGAAGTCATTGGGTTGAAGGCGCTTTTTCAAAATCATTTTTTTTAACTTTAATATTAAGTTTTTATGCTTAGGCGGAGTACCGGGCTAACCCGCTTTTTTTAAATGTATAATTAGGCAACCCAAACACAATTTTTTTACAGGGGTGCCCTATATTTCTGCACCACAGTACACTAAAATCTTATCCTTATCAAATCTGTTTTTTTTTTCAATTATTGTATTTGTTTTATCAATTTTTTTACTTGAAATTTATTGAACAAGTTTATTTTTTTTTTTTTCATTTATATGATGTCATAATTAAGGTTACCGTGTGTATTATTTATTGTATGATGTTGTGTTGCAGAAATGAATTATTATTCTATTCTATTTTACTTACAATTGTTGATTCTTTTCTTAATTTTTGTTTCTTTATTTGTTTTTGTTTGTAGGTAGTCTGGAGCAGTCGCCACATCTGACCGAGGTCTACCAGAATGAATTTGAATTCTCGCTCGACCACGGCGAATCGCGTTTGAGGGAGGATCTGGCCGACGCCATGCAGGAGAGTCCTAGCATGCCAGGTAATTGTCGCCGCCATTTTTATATTAATAAAAACTACTATAACTATAACAATTATCCAACAAAAAACTACTATACCTATATAAGCGTTATCCAAAGTCGTCTGTAGCAGGTGTTTCCGGAGGAATGTGCCATGACAAGCCAACTCATTCCTCTTATATCAAAATAAATAACAAAGTTCATATAATCATAGGTCATGTAATGCTTCATTCCAGAATAAAAAATGGCGGAAGTTAGCAGCTATCCCTATCATTTTACTTATTCATAAATCTGTAGGGCCTTCATTTAGGTATTGAGGAAATTGAAAGGAGAATAAAAATTGGATAAAGTATGCTACAAGTATATTTATTATAATTACAGAATTAAAGATGGCGGAAGTTAGCAACTATTATTTTAATTATTGAATAACCTCTAGGGCCTTTATTTAGGTATTGAGGAAATTGAAAGGAGAATAAAAATTGGATAAAGTATGCTTCAAGTATATATTTATTATACTTCTATTATAATTACAGAATCAAAGATGGCGGAAGATAGCAGCTATCCCTATTATTTTGCTTATTGAGAAATCTCTGAGCCTTCATCACTTGGGCCTCCATTTAGGTGTTGAATTGATTTTTAGATAAATAGTTTTATGATTTATTGCCACAAAAAAGAAGCTGGTGAAGCTTTATGTAAAAGAAGCTGAATAGTCGAATAAAGCATGCTACAAGTATATCTATTGACTTCTATTACAATCATGACACACAATAAGCTTCGGTTGACGTGTGAGGATCTTTGAATCTTCTGGATCTTTGAATCCGTCCCTTCATAACATACAATCATGGAGATATTTAAGAAAATATGCAAACTTGGCTATAAAAAAGGGGTTTCACGTTTGAATTGAATTAACTTTTTCTGATAATGCAGTCTAAATTTCAGTGATTCAATTTTAAAAACTCAGAAAAATCTTGGTGAGTCTTAAATAGAATCAATTAAAGCGCCTCATCGTTTAAATTGAACTTGGTAATTGAGCTTTCCAGAAGATTGAAATTATAATTCAATCGAAACGTAAACAAATATTTGGTCTATTGTAAAAATATAGTAATAGTGGCAGTTTTGGGCTAAGAGCCTGTTGTTTCTTTACAATTAGTTGTATTTTGACTGCGTCAATAAATTGAAATAAAGTTTATTCTTCTTCATAAACATCAGTGCAAAATAAAATGCCTAAAAAAACCCTTGAAGAAGGCTCCTCACATGGGATGAGGCAATAAACTTGGTTATTTGTCTATAGATTTGATTGATTGATAAATTTTGACCGATTCCATGATAGAACCAGATTAGTGCTGTTGAATTTGTCAAAATCGATTTGATAATTTAAACTAGCAGCAGAATCGTGTTTTATCACCCAAGTTATTTCCAAAGCTTCTAAAATGTTCAATAGTCTACCTTTTTCAATGAAATGCAGAAATTCAACATTTCCCTCATCATTGTTCTTTTGGTAATCAGATGTTCGGAAAAGTTTAAATCCCCTTTTTGATATTTCCAATCTCTAAAATTTGTATTTAACATTTGAAGCTTCTTCCGGTTTTGCCTATATGACAAGCATATATGTGGCAATCCCCACATTGCCAGTCACCAAGTCCAAGAGGATTAACACGTTATATGCATTAGAGAATCAAATGATAATAAATGTTGACTAGATGATGGGGAAAGCGTCGAAAGCAATAATTTGATGAAAGCCGCTGCCTCAGAGTTTTGTACGAAATGAACGCGTTCTGGTGAATTTTTATCTGAGTAATGTGGGGAAGTGATAGCCGAAGGCCGTAGCAGGTATCTGTTCAAACAGAGATAAGCTACGAAACTCCTGGGCGCTCTTTCTAAGGGTGACCGATTAGATTGGCCAGCAATAGTCTCTGTTCTCTGCTGTAAAATCATTTCCCGGTGGTTCGGAACCCACTTAAAATTGTAGGTCCAACTCATCAATCACCATCCTCCAATTCATTAGCCACGCACAGGTCTCAGACCTATGTGGACTTCATCCTCAAAAAAAATTGTCAAATGTTGCCAATTTGCAAGGAGTGTTAATGTGTCTAGTAGTTTGAAAAATTGGGGTTCCTCTGCCTATTCTGTGTACAAGACTGAAAATAAATAATTATGAATAATTTGTTTGTTTAACTGTTTCAAATTGTTCAATTAATTACTTAATTATTGCTCCTGTGACTAATACATAAGTACGTGACAAATGACATGGCGAGTTTACGTGTTATAAAACAATAATAATGAGCATTTATTTACTGCTAACCTATCACATTTTTTATATTGTTTGAATGGATTCCAATGGATCATCAATATGAAATAAATATACTAACATATATGATTACAAATCTTTGTGGTGGTTCACAACCCACCAAAAACTGTGGGTCCAACTCATGAATCACTATAATTCAACTTAATGCCCACCCACAGGTCTCAGACCTAAGTGGGTAAAAAATTGTTCTGTTCACTATTTATGAGAAATTACAAATTTGAAACAAGATAAACCAATTCTATTGAAATAAGATAGTAAGTATACAGTTTATAATAAGTTTTTGTAGTTTAAAACAAAATATACCGATTCTATTGACAGGAGATGGATAATCAGACACTTTATGGGAAGTTTTGTAGTTTTGATACATAACTTACTAAGTCAATTCAATTGACATTTGACCATTCAATTGTCAAAACGAAAAATAATTAACATTGAAAGCGTATAGTAATATTTAGATATTGTTAAATAAATAATTATTTACACTTACAGTAGTTACACAAAATAAAAGTACTTAAGCACTACATTAAAAGAATAAATGTGCTTTGTTTAACGAGTAGTTCCCCTAACTTTAACATAGTCCCTTGAGTTTCCCCTAGAATCCCATAAAAACCTAAATTGATACATGGAACAACAATCTAAGTTGAATAGTTGATGCATCGATTGCTAAAACTTGAATTAGAAGTGCAATAATGACTTAGTTCATGGGAGCCTAACCGGTGACCGGTAAATGTTACCGGTGGCATTTGATTGGTCTATTCAAATTCATAGGTTATGAACAAATTTAATAGACCAATCAAACGCTACTGGTAACATTTACCGGTCACCGGTAAGGCTCCCATGAACTCAATTATTGATCACCATCAAATAAATATGATAATCGAAGCAGACAAGTAAGGTCACTGTTGTATTTATATTTATATAGTTTTATATTTATACTCCACGCTACGAAATTAGGCGGCTCAAAGAGATTGCGGTGTAGCAAAACACCAACTGCGGTGACAAACGTTTTGTTTCTTTGCTTTTTGAGGATGAAGCCCACATAGGTCTGAGACCTGTGCGTGGGTAATGAGATGGACGATGGTGATTGATGAGTTAGACCTACAGTTTTAGGTGGGTTCCCAACCACCGAGAAGTGATTTTACGGCAGAAGTGATATGACCATCGATTAGGCAACACTGTACGAGTGGTGTTGTCAATTGAGGTACTATCAGCTGCTGACATGATCCCATATCTGGCAACACCGCAATTTTTCAGAGCCGCCTAATCAGGTGGCGTGAACTATGGTGTACATTAGCCATATCTTTAGTCATAGATTGTACAAAGTTTTTATGTTTTGTTCTCGCCAATGAATAATTTGTTTTTTCTTCGCCATAATAAATCCTATTATCATCCTTCAAACACTGTTGAATCAAAAGTTTCATAATATTATACATCCCATTACTTTTAAAAATTCATTCATTATCAATATTATTGATTTTATGTATCACACACATTCAGTTATAAGAGTTCATAATATTATAATGCAATCGAACATGTGCTTATGTGAGGCTTAATGATGAATGTTAAACATTAATAGTTTACTTGTTTGTCCTTTGAACGTGTTGTTATTTTTTGATAACTATTGTAATATTGTTAACTATAATTTTGTAATTCGCTTTTTTAGTCCTAACATAATGACAGGACTGAGACAAATGCCAGAATTTGATCAAATATCCAGCAATAACAACAAATGTTTTGCATGATTTTTATAGTGAAATTTATTTTTGATGTATATTAGTCAAAAATTTCACAACTAGTGTAAGCAACACAGTAATAGTGGTATTATAAAACTAATATGATTTTTGAAAAGGTTAATAGAGTGTGCAGCATTAGCCTTTTATCCGAATTTATTAACAAAATATTTAATTATAGTATTACTAATAATAATAATATTATTATTATTATTACTGATTATCTGAGTGTGTATTACATTGAGGTTTCTAATTACAAATAACCTTTAAAGGATAGCCTAAAAAATTTTCTAATTTTAAATAATTCTAAAAATTAAAATCATATTTGATTGTGTGATTCCCATTCAACACTAGTTTAGTTAGTGTTGGATTTTTTATACCAGAATATAGTATTTTATTTAAATTCACTAGTTTAGTTGGTATTGGATTTTTTATACCAGAATATAGTATTTTAGTTTAATTCCCATTCGAATTGATAAAGTTTTGTTTATTTTTGCTTGATTAAAATTCCTTCAACACAAGCACATTTCTTTTATTTTTTATATTATTCATGCTAGGTCATGGTGTTTGTTAAATTTGTTTGAAAATATTGTCGAACTCCAAGTGTTTCAATTGCATAATTTTTTAAACAGAACTTTATACTATCAAAATAACATTTTTTCTGTATTTAGAAGTCGTGCTCTGTTTCATTTTCACCTCTGATTTCAAAGATTTTACATTATTGTCTCTCAAAAGCAATGAACTTTCTTTTGTAGCCCAAAAAGTCATATATTTTTATTTTTGGAAATATCTTTGTTATCGATACTATCATTCAAAAATTGTTATTATTTCACTGTTGGAACAATAATTTAGATAAAGAGTAATCTTTAAATTAATTTAGACCCCATTCTCCTGACTAATCCCAGAGATTTTCCATAGTGTCATTCTCTTGAAAACAATGAGCTTTTTTCTGTTGCCCTATTATTCATTAACTTAATTTATGTATTTATTGTCCCCCCCCCCCCCCTAAAAATTCAAAACCTAAATTAATAAATATTTTATTACCTGAACACAAATTTCCAAGATAGATTATAATGAATAATAGTTTAATATAACTCAATCTTAATATAATTTTTCCAAGACATTCATTTATTCATCAAGACTATAATACAATCAATGTGGAATACAACAGTCTATTGCCCAAAACTGCTTTTTCACATAATTGCAACGTAATTGTCCAAATCTCAGGTTAATTGATAATTGATTTTATTGAGCCAAAACACAATAAATGTAACAAGGCCAAGTCGATTAGACAGATCAGATAAATTATGAATAACAGTCAACACATTACAAAACAAGCATAGTATAGTAGAAATACTAACAAAGATATATGAACTACTTAAGAACTACAGAAATATTATAAGATAAACGACTAAATAAAGCCTAATCATTCCTAGTAATAAGCATATTTTATTTATAGAATAAAAATAAATAATAAGGTTAGGTCTGTTTCACTTGTAATTTCAATCTGAAGCACAATAATTATCAATTCTCTCAAAGTAGAAGAATATTAATTTTTAAGGTCTCTTCAAACAATGCTTTAACACATTCCAAACAAAGTTGATAGAATTAAAATAACAGAATATTTCTAATATTTGTTGCAAATTCTGATAAAGAATACCTTTTCTTTTACAGTAGAATATTAATTCTCAATTTCACTTTAAACAATGCACTATCACAGCCCAAATATAGTTGATAGAATGAAGGTAACAGAATAATTCTATTATTTTTCACCAAATTCTGATCCAAGTTGTAGCAATGGTTGAGTTCCTGGGAGCTTTACCGGTAACTGATGAATGTTGCCTGTGGTGTCTGATTGGTCTATTCAAATTTTGTAATGTCAATGAACTTGAATAGACCAATCATACGCCACCAGTAACATAGTTATACCGGTTACCGGCAAAGCTCCCAGGAACTCGACCATTGGAATTTTCATGAATTCAGGCTTTGATATAATGATTACGATGATGTTATTAGCTGATGATAATGATGATTCTGATTCTGGCATTTGTCTCTGTCTCTCTCTAAAGGACGAAGATGGTCGGTAGAGTGTGTGGGGGGAGGAGGAGGAGGAGCAGCAGGAGCAGCAGGACAACGGAAGACAGTTGTCGAGCGACGCGTCAATCCTCTGGGCACAATCATAATGGTACAGCAGCCGCCACAGTCCACTGCGCACGAGCTGTCGACGCAATTGTCGCGCCAGTCGACTGATCATCTCATTGTGGTCGCTGCCGAATCACTGGCTACGTCATCGCAGAAAAAGAAGAACAAGAGCAAACCTCAAGTGCCTACAAATGTCGACATCACTACAAGCAGTCAAAGGAATGACCTCACTACTAGTGGTCAAAGAAATGATGTCACTGCTAGTAGTCAAAGGAATGACATCACTACCAGTAGTCAAAGGAATGACGTCACTACTAGTAGTCAAAGGAATGAAAGCACTACTAGTAGTCGAAGAAATGATGTCACTACTAGTAATCAAAGGAATGATGGTTCTACTAGTAGTCAAAGGAATGACGTCACTACTAGTAGTCGAAGGAATGACGTTTCTACTAGTAGTCAAAGGAATGACATCACTAGTAGTCAAAGGAATGACATCACTAGTAGTAGTCAAAGGAAGTCTTCAATTAATAACAACAATAATAATAGGATAATTTCTTGTAGTAAGGATGTAACAAGTGATGATTGTAATGAGAAGGTTGTGGGGAAATCAAATAACAAGGAGAGAAGAAAAAACGCTAAAAACGATCGTAATAAATCCACAAATATCGATAAGTTGGTGATGGAAAAATCAATAAACGTTGATCGGTTGATTAATGCTGATGAATCGATAACTTCTGTCGATAAATCAATAGTTGTAGTTGATACGTCGGTAGCTGTTGTTGATAAGTTGATAAATGATGTTGGATCGATAGTTATTGATGAAAAATCGATAACAGTGGATAATTCAACAGAAAATGATAGTATTGAGTGCAGTGTTGATTTAGTTAAGTTTGATGAGGATGTTCAGATTGTGAAGCAACCGATTCCAGAGTCGAGTACAGATTGTGGGAGTAGTAGAGGGTCGAAAAGAAAATCGAAAAATAATGCTAAAAAGCTTGATGAAGGTGTTGTAAAAGGTGGAGTTGATGAACAGAAGGAGAGTGTAGAAGTGGTTGATGAAAAGGGGAATAACGTTGAGGACGAAGTTGAGATATTGGTGAGTGGTGGAGGTGTTGATAAGGAAGAAAGTTTGTCAATATTTGAGTTGGCTAGTAAGCCTGAGGCTGAGGTTGTGAAGGATAAAGAGTATCCAGCGCTAACTTCAAGTGTGAAAATGAAACGAAAGTGTCGTACTTTGGGTAAAAAGATTAGTAAAGTTGTGGATGATAAACAGGCGACAAGGCAGAATGACGAAATTGATCTATTGGAGTGTCACGATCATAATTTGATGGATTTCCCCGATTTGTTATTGGCCAATGTTAAGGTGGTTGATAACAGTCGACGGGAATCTATTGCGAAGGTTGTTATCGAAACAATTGAAAAGGATAATATGATAAAGGACGTGGAAGAGGAGGAGGAGGAGGATAAGGAGGAGACAACTGATAAGGATTCGAGTGACGATTGTTTGGAGGGGAAAGTTGTTGGTGGTGGGGGAGGGGGGAAAAAGAGGAAGAATAGGAAGAAGGAGGGGGGGAAAGTAGGGGAAACGCAGAGTGATAGTGAGGTGAAAAATGATGGGGTGGTGGAGGAGCCGAAAAAGTTGTCATGGAGTCAGATTACATCGATGGGGGGAAAGAAGAGTGTGGGGGAGGTGGTGGGGAGGCAGGTGGAGGAGGATGTGATACAGCCCGAGATAATTAAGTGGGATAAGGAGAGGGATAATAAGAATAGTACAGAAGATAGAGGGTCAGTGTACGAATCGTGTAATGAAAGTGTGGAGGAATGCGATCAGCAGAATCAGTGTAATCAAATTGAGGTGGCCAATGAGGTGGTAGCTGATGCTGATGTGGCATCAGCTGATTATCAGCTGTGTCCCGTCTATTCGAGCGAAAAGGAGTCGGGCGATTCTGGCGGGAAAGAATCAGCTGATTCGGGTGAAAAAGATGTGCAAGTTGTGTCGAAGAAATCGAGGAAGCAGCGTAAAAAGCGTAGATGACATCTGAATGAGGGTGGTAGTGGTGGGGAGGGTTTGATTGATGGATAGTCTAGTTGTGGGTGAGTTGAATATCTATATAATAGTTATGGACTATACTAGGAGTAGTATATATACGGCCGGGTGCACAAACGATCAAAATTTGATCGCTCGTCTTAGGCAACTCCACTGGGCAAGCACCCTTAAGCTTCTGTTTCCTAGAGTGCGGATGTGATCTAAATGAACAGCGGACAGGGCCGCATACACTGCGATATATTTTTGTATTTCTTTTTCCATAACGATCTGCGTTGTTAGTATTAACTTTTTATTGTAAATTTAACGGCTTGCAGTCAGTTTTAAATTGTCGATATATTATAATATAATAATATAAGGATGTCTCGAAGATGAGGTTTTATAACTCGAAAACGTTCGGCCAAGTGTGATTACTATTATTATATATTCACAATTTAAAACTAACTCAAATTCGTGGAATTTACAATAAAAAGTTGACAATATATTTCTTGATTTGCTTTCTAATTAAAGTTTATAATAATATATACCATTAGATATATATAATCTGCTATTAAATTCATGTACAGTATCTTCTATTTTACATGATTTGCTTTCAATAATAAGTTAGAAGTTAACATATAATTCTCATCTGGACGCCATCTTGATCTGTGCAGCAGTACATGAAACATCAGAATCGTAACCTACAACACTACAAAAGTGATAGCCGCGAGGCGTAGCAGGTATCTGTTCAATCAGATAGAGATAAGCTGCGTTCTCGTAGGACCTGTTTGTAACGGTGACCGGTTACATTGGCCAGCCAAAAATACACTGTTCTCTGCTGTAAAATCACTTCCCGGTGGTTCGGAGCCCACCTAAAACTGTAGGTTTCACTCATCAATCACCATCATCCAACTCATTACCCACGCACAGGTCTCAGACCTATGTGGGATTCATCCTCAGAAAAGAAGAAAAAAGTGGATACACGGTCAAGATGAAAAGCTTAATCTCTAGCGTGTTTCCTCTTTTGTGGTGCTAATAGGTTATCAGCCTGATTTCTCACGGGACAGGTCAAGAATGAAGATGGCGTGTTGTTGGAAATTATATGTTGAGTTCCAAATTATTATTGAAAGGAGATTATAAGCAAATTATTATTGAAAGAAGATTATAAGCAGTTCTGTATTATGTTCATTCTAGTCGGAGTAGTGATTTTTTAAAAATACAGGTATTCTTTTTCGATGACTCTGTATATAATTAATCGAATATATTATCATATTATATGATAAATCATATTTCGAAAGAAAATCTAGTTATATATTGTTAACTTTTTGTTGTAAATTTAACGACTTGCAGTCAATTTTATATTATTTATTTATTTAGTGTGACAAATTTACAACAAATGTGAAGGTGCAACAGACTCAAGTCCAAAAATTCTCCCTTCACAAACTTTGAATATGTTACATTGTCCAAATCATTGAGGTTAACACAAACTAAAAATTCAAGATTTGCTAAAAACCTTAAATTGAAAAATAAAAAAATGAATCTTCTCACTTTACCACTATTGATTTATATGTTCACTTGAAACGAAACACTAAAAATAGTATTAACTTTTCATGTGAAATTTAACGACATGCAGTCAAATATTTGTTAAGAATAAGTATAATAACTCACTTAAACTGGCCGAGTACTTTCGAAAGTACTCGGCCAGTTTAAGTGAGTTATTATACTTATTCTTAACAAATATTTGACTGCATGTCGTTAAATTTCACATGAAAAGTTAATATTAACAACGCAGTTCGTCATGGAACAAGAAATCCAGGAATTTAAAAATAGTAGTTGAAATAGTTTATAATATTACATTTTTATAAAAAATTTTGAGCCGAAAAATATTATCTTGTTGCTATGGTGAACAACAACAAGTCATATATTGTGAATATATAATAAATGTACTCACATTCGTCGAACGTTTTCGAGGTTTGCTATGGTGAACAACAACAAGTCATATATTGTGAATATATAATAAATGTACTCACATTCGGCCGAACGTTTTCGAGGTATTGAATATCATCTTCAAGGCTGAGATTCAATACCTCGAAAACGTTCGGACGAATGTGAGTACATTTATTATATATTCACAATACAAAACTGACTGCAAGTCGTTAAATTTACAACAAAAAGTTGATATTAACAACGCAGATCGTTATGGAACAAGAAATCCAAGAATTATATATTTTATTGTAGGTGGCTCTATCCGCTGAAAATTTAGTCCAAATCCGTTTTTAGGAAAATTTAGGAAACAGGCTCAAGATAATTGTGAATTATACTAGGAGTGGGTACTATACAGCCGGGTGCACAAACATTGATCAATATTTGATCACCTCTCACAGGTAACTCCACTGTGCAAGCACCCTAAGAATTATGATCTACGAGCAACTCTAATCAACGTCTGTGCAACCGGCTGTACAGTAAACAATACCCAAGGTCAAGAAGAATAGCTTTGAAAGAATATGACAGAAGGTCAAAAATATTTCATTCAGTTTTAGAATGTACTAAGAATTTTAATATAAAGTTTAGTTTAAAGACGTTTAATATAAAGAGGGCTTGGTAACGAACGATTACGAGACGTTAGTGTGGTCAGTACATTAGCTTAACGAACTTGTTTCACAATATTTATGATATCGTGCACTGTGAGTGATCTAATATATAATATTTATTGTGTTTTTTAATTATTGGCAGAGAGTATAAATGTATTTAAGGTGTGTGTTTTGGAATATTATCAGAGAAGGTAGAGTGTTTCAAAATGGATACAACCATGATAATGTATTTATTGCTAATTGATGTAATTTATTGCTTCAGGTGATTAAATTTGTTTAAAATATTTCTATTAATACAGTATATAAGAATATCTGTAATTAGTTTGAAGTGACTGACAATTGAATAAACTGACAAATATACATAAACAGAATTTATTAATTTCGAATTCCTTTAATTGCTATTACTTTATACTGAAGACTTCCGCAATGGCGGATATTGACAACAGCATTGAACAGCTGATGGGAATCGATGAATGCTACTGTACAAAAATATCAGTCACCACCGGGAATCGAACCACGGACCTCTCAATTGCCGGTTAAGCGCCTTAACCACTAGGCGCAGAAAGGTCTCTAGTGGTTAAGGCGCTCAATCGGCAATTGAGAGGTCCGTGGTTCGATTCCAGGGGGTGACTGATATTTTTGTACAGTAGCATTCGTCGATTCCCATCAGCTTTTCAATGCTGTTGTCAATATCCCCCATTGCGGAAGTCTTCAGTATAAAGTAATAGCAATTAAAGGAATTCGAAATTAATAAATTCTGTTTAAATATCTGTAATATTGTTAGATTTATAGCAAAATCTATGATTTTTTAAAATATTTCTGTAATTAAATATAATTAATGCAATCATCAAAAGTTTATTTACTGTAAAATATTATTTTACAGAATAATGATTTTTCAAAATATTTCTGCAATCAAATGTAATCAATGCAATCATCAATTTCCATGAAGATAATGCTGATTTTAATATCCGTAATGGCCGAAATTTCTAGTGTAATTAAATTCAAATTCTTTATTGCCTTCAAATTCATTTACAAAATACATAATAATCACACAATATGAAGAGAAAAAAATATTTTTTTTATTACTCAGGCACCTCAAGCAAAAAGATTGAAAACCCATATTTGCCCGCTATGGTGAAATAACCAAAAACCGTTACAAAAAGATGAAACAAAACCAATCTCATCCAATATGATGCTTAGTGCACCATTAAAAAAATTAAAAAAACCATAAATGCACAATAATAAAGAAAAAAGAAAATACATAGGCCCATCAAACATAAAGTGATTAACGTAGCCCAGAAATGCAATTCTATACAAAAGAAAATATTCCTTATCATCAAAGTACATAAATTATTTATAATTTTATAGCATTAAAAGGAAATTAAGTTGAATATATTTTGTTTATGATGTGTCATCATTCACCTCATTGCCCGCGCACAAGTCTGAGACTCATATGGGCATAATCAGCAAAAACATTGTGACATATATGAATTCTGTCCTCAAATTCAGGGTTGTGTTATCTTAGAAACATCTATCCACTTTTCTGAGTAATGTAGGAGTGTGTAGATATTTGAATTAATTATGAAATGAACGAGCTGATATTGTCATATCAGTTTTATTTTGGTGTTAAAACTTTTGCCCTTTAACTTTATGTAAAAAAATCTTCACTCATGTATATTTTTTTTAAATATGCAAAATTCTTTTTGTAATGTAAATGATGTTTCCTAGAAAAATCTAATTTTCTAATTGTCTTCAACCTTTATGTAAAAACAATGAGATTTGTTTGTAGTATACATGAAAGAAATTGTGAATAAAAAAGGCAACGTACGTACTTCTCCCTAAATTCTTTTAGAATCTTTGAATCCATGACGATTTTTGCAAATTATGTTTATAATTTTATAGTACTATTCCCGATTATAGTAGTAGAAAAGAAGTGTTAACTCCGCCTAATAAAGATTTTTCTTCACTTCATTTCAATACTATTCAACTATTTGACTGTGCAGTAGTACTAGAAACATTAGTAGCTTTTAGTGTTATCTAGTGTTTTGAAATGAATTCCAATTGATAGCCGCGAGCCGTAGCAGGTATCTGTTCAATCAGATATAGATAAGCTGCGTTTTCGTAGGACCTGTTTGTAACGGTGACCGATTAGATTAACCAGCGAAAAAGACATTGTTCTCTGCTGTAAAATCACTTCTCGGTGGTTCGGAACCCACCTAAAACTGTAGGTCCAACTCATCTATCACCATCATCCAACTCGTTACCCGCGCACAGGTCTAAGACCTATGTGGGCTTCATCCTCCAAAAAAAATTTAATGCAAAATTTTTTTTATACAACTAGAAAACTTAATACATTATTTTCACCTACTTGGGGGTACACCAATTACGTTTCAAATCTCAACAGAACGACACACCCCTTATTTGAAACTTTTTTCTCAAAATTATTCTACTAATTTGAAACTAGTGTATGAACTATATCATCTCATTTATTTCATGATAAGTTCAATTGAAGCTTTTCATAGCTTAGAATATTATTGAAGCGATTTAATTTTTTATTGTACGGTACTAATATTTGAATGTGTGTCTTCGTGTTAGTGGTTTTTAATTCTTATTCTGTCAGGTTATCAGTCGTTCGATAAATTTTTATCTTTTTAAAATTATATCGAATCCATAAACATTATAATTGTGTTTCTAGACCTATCTACGATCTTGGAATACATAACTCTCTCGATAAGATGCAATATATCTACGTTCTTGAAATACATAACTCTCTCGATAAGATGCAATATATTTATCGGATTAATAAATTTATTGAATCTTTGAATCAATAGCTAAAACGATAAGATGCAATATATTTATGGGATTAATAAATTTATTGAATCTTTGAATCTATAGCTATATCGATAAGATGCAATATATTTATCGGATTAATAAATTTATTGAATCTTTGAATCTAAAGCTATTGAATGATTTATCAAACGACAAAGAAACCAGGCATTAGTCAGTGTGTAATGGTTATACGATATAGATGTTGAAAAACAAAGCTGATTATAAATTATATATATTTTTTACTCTATTTCTTTCAAGTTGGTACTTGGTTAAGAATGTTATAGATTTTATTTAGTATATATTTTATTATTTATGCTCTCTGTAACAGATTATTTACTGTATGTAAGTTATTTATTATGTTCAATTGTTATTTTACTGTAACTGACTAACAATAAGGCGAGTGTATACCAAGATTTTTTTTAAATTTATGAAAAGAATGCAGTCTTTTTATACCGTTATGATATTGGATAAGTTTAATTCTAATGATTACGACAAAATACATCAAAATCGTATCAGACAAGTATAAACGCCAATTTTTTATCCGGCGTAGATTTGCCATCTTGTCAGTCACAGACTTTACAATCGTTTATTACGCTCAATACATTAAAAAAATGAAAAACTTGACAGTTGAAAAAAGGAGATTGTTTAAAACCGTTTCAATAACAAAAGTATTTATTGCTAAACTCATATAAATTTATTTTAAACTAGATAATGACGTTGAAAGAGAGAAATCAGACAGGAGTTTGAAGACATTTTTAAAACATTGAACAGGAGTAAAATTATAGTATAGATTTTATTTTTCTAATAAAAACAAGCGACAATTTATCAGAATTTGTAGTAGTTATCTTGCACTAGGGTGTTGAAAAAATAGTAAAATGTATAGTTGTAGTAGGCTGATATTCAAAAATGTATTTTTTGTACAATTTTCAATTGTGTGGTCAATAATACCATAGAACAAGAAATCAAGATGGAAATGTTGATGGCTGGTCTATGATAATACTTATCTTACAGTCCGTTTTAACAAAGATTCATTTCATGGGAGCCGTACCGGTAACCGGTAAATGTTACCGGTGACTTCTAATTGGTCTATTTTAATTTTTTAACGGTTATGAATTTGAATAGACCAATCAGACGCCACCGGTATCACTTACCGGTCACCGGTAAAGCTCCCAAGAACTAAGCCATTATGTACTTCTAATTCAAGTTTTAGCAATCGAAGCATCAACTATTCAACTTAGATTGTTGTTCCATGTATCAATTTAGGTTTTTATGGGATTCTAGGGGAAACTCAAGGGACTATGTTGAAGTTAGGGGAACTACTCGTTAAAGAAAGCACATTTATTCTTTTAATGTAGTGCTTAAGTACCTTTATTTTGTGTAACTACTGTAAGTGTAAATAATTATTTATTTAACAATATCTAAATATTACTATACGCTTTCAATGTTAATTATTTTTCGTTTTGACAATTGAATGGTCAAATGTCAATTGAATTGACTTAGTAAGTTATGTATCAAAACTACAAGAACTTCCCATAAAGTGTCTGATTATCCATCTCCTGTCAATAGGTATATTTTGTTTTAAACAACAATATCTAAATATTACTATACGCTTTCAATTTTAATTATTTTTCGTTTTGACAATTGAATGGTCAAATGTCAATTGAATTGACTTAGTAAGTTATGTATCAAAACTACAAGAACTTCCCATAAAGTGTCTGATTATCCGTCTCCTGTCAATAGAATCGGTATATTTTGTTTTAAACTACAAAAACTTCTTATAAACTGTATACTTACTTATTTTATTTCAATAGAATTGGTTTATCTTGTTTCAAATTTGTAATTTCTCATAAATAGTGAACAGAACAATATTTTTGCCCACATAGGTCTGAGACCTGTGGGTGGGCAATAAGTTGGATGGTAGTGATTCATGAGTTGGACCCACAGTTTTTGGTGGGTTGTGAACCACCACAAAGATTTGTAATCATATATGTTAGTATATTTATTTCATATTAATCGGAAAAATTATGCATATCATCAAATTAGCAATAATACACATTACACAATTATCTGTGTGAGGTGTAAATTCTTATTCTGTGTTCATATTTAAAAAATAATTATTGGAATTAATTTTAACAATTTTTCTCACTTTTTAATGTTGGTAATGAAAAATGCAATAATTGAGTAAATTTTCAAAGAATGTGAGGAAAATCTGTCTGTATTTCAAAAAAATTCTGAAATTTGATAAAATCGTAGTAAAAAATGATGGAAAACATATCAAAACTCTCAACTTTCTATTAAATTGGGGTCAATTTAATTCTACATTAGTTTAGTACAAGTTGTTTGAACCATGTACCACGTCTCAAACCTTAACATGATTAACCCAAGATAGAAGAGTTAACCTTTTTAACCTATATCACTTAAATTACGTTTATTGAGTTTTATTGTATTTTATAACGTTTATTGAGTTAGTAAAAATATATACAAATATCTATTTAAGTTACTAATGTCATACAATCATTAGGAAATTGAAATATATAAATATATATATATTTGAAAGCACATCAAATGAAAACATACAAAAAAATTATTAAGAAGACATATAGAAATCTATCAAACAATATAAAATATTTATGACATACAAAGATCAGAAATTTAAAAAAAAAATATTTAAAAGCACATTAAATGGAAACTATACAAAAAAAGTTGATAAGGTATGTTGCAGGCTATCATACTATATATAAAGTTGAAAAAAGTATTAAAAGTATAATATTTATACAATATGAAATGAAAAAAAGTATTAAAATTATAGTATACAAGAAAGTATAAAAATAGTGAGGACATATTGAGACAATGTCATAGGCTGAGAAATAATTATTAAAAAATATTTTTGTGAATAAATTAACATATAAATTTTTTGTTAATAATTTTTAGTTACAAAATATTTGTTATAATCCTATGAGGTTTGTAAATTTCATTTTTGAACAGCAAATTCTTCTACTTTGATAGGTTTTGAACAAGATTCAGCTAATTTACTGGATAGTTTATTTTTTCGATATGATTTGAAATAATTGTAGGACTTTGTTCTTTAAGACAAAAAAAATGTTTGGTCTCATTAATTTAGTGTGTGAATGTATAGGTGTGTGTTTGTGTGAGTGTGTCTAATGTCTGTCCAAACCGAAACATTTATTGCTCTAGAGAACTCTCTGAGAGAATTCTAGGCTAGTGCTGTACCACGCAATAAGTCTTTGTTAGCACAGGCGTTAGATTAAAGTGATTTTTGTCGACTTGATGTGTTACTGATTTCAAAATTAGATGTACGTAATGAATGTGATGCTTTATTGTAAATTAATTTAAAAATTGTAAAAACAGAACTTGACGTTAATAAAATACCAAAATATAGTTTCCATTTACTTGTTTCATTTAAATGTAGGTCACGTTTTACTTCTTTTTTTAATGGTGTGCTCATGAAATGTCCTTTCTCGAAGTTTCATGTAAACACCATGAATTTAATTTAACTGAATTTAATGATAAATTAAACGAAAGATTAGTATTTCAATGTTTATTAGGCAGCTGAATCTTCAACGATCAGTAGTGCATGAATTGGCAGCACTGCGTAAGGTTACAGTTCGATATCCCTTCCAGTGTAGGAGTTTCGATACTGTATCGACACTTTGATACACGAACCATTTGATGCAATCGATGGTATCTAGTATCGATATTGTCAAGTATCGCTCATGTTGTGTTGGATTATAGTACTTGAAGAGACCTTCAAAAATATGTAATCAAATTGGAGAAATACACTCCCATTCAGGAGTAATGAGCAGTTGAAAATATGTAATTATTTATTTCTGGTTTAATTACTCGCCCTGTGTAATAGCAAGGTGCGCCAAATTTGGAAAAGATGACACAACCCCATGACAAGCTCTATCTATGTACCAAATATCAACCAAATCTGAGAGATTTTTATTTTTTGTCATTTTAAGTATGAGCGTAATTACACTGGCCAATCGAGTGGTCAGTTTTTCTAAAGACTGGTTCTCAGGGGTGATTTTCGTACACATGTTTAGATTTATTGTGAATAAAGTGATGGTAATTATTGAGTATCCGAACTTTTCGATTTTTCCAACAATATTTTTGAGCTGGCTTTTAAATTTAAGATTACTTTAATGTAACGACACAGTGCTTGAGCCGGTGTTTTACCGGATATAATATGAATGTCCGATATTGTGAAAAATCTGTAAATCTAATAACACACCTTGATTTCCATGGCTTTGTTGCGCTTGTCTCGGGCCATGACGAGATACGCGTGACGGTCCATGTTTAGCACTTGAAATAAAATTAAAAAAAGGTTCCTACATTTTTTATAGTAAGTTGACGACTGTTCCCTTCCGTAACTTAATGGCTATGTAACTGAAATTGCATTGACGTGTCATACACCGCTAGAGCTATTTATTTATGAATTTATATAGACAAATTAACAATAAATGCAAAGATGTAACAGACCAGACTCCAAAACTGCTCTCTTCACAAATTTCGATTGAGCTATTTCATCCAAAACTTTTAGGTTAGTCCTCAAGAAAAATTTAGATTCACTAAAAAAACATTGGAAAAAATGACTTGTTACTTCCTCTAAAGACTACTGATTTTAAAAGTTTACTCGAAAAAACACTAAAACAATTGAAAAGAATTCAAAATGTAAAATTTCGTTAACTTTTTATGTGGATTTAACGACTTGCAGTCAAATATTTATTAAGAATAAGTATAATTTACTTACTCTGCAGGTCGAGCGCTTTCGAATCTTTGAGATCCATTTTCAGAGGCGTTTGTTCCTTGATCATCGATGTCAGTTTTCATGATCAAGGAACACACTCCTCTGAAAATGGATCTCAAAGATTCAAAAGCGCTCGGCCTGCAGAGTAAGTAAATTATGCTTATTCTTAATGAATATTTGACTGCAAGTCGTTAAATTCACATAAAAAGTTAATATTAACAACGTCATGGAACAAGAAATCCAGGAATATAAATTTTGATTGAAACTTTCGAGCCCAAAAAATACTATACTGCTGCTATGGAAACAACAAACAGACTATGTTCGTCATAATGCGGTTTCATGTGACAAAATAATAATAATAATAATAAAATTCGACCACTCGCTTGGACGCATAATACAGCAAGGCACAACTGTAGTCAATTTTTCTAAAAGCTGGTTCTCAGGGGGGATTTTCGTACGCAAGATTAGATTTATTGTGAATAAAATGATATTTCCGAACTGGCTTTAAGAAAACTCGACCACTCGCTCGTCACGCGTAATACATGGCACTACTTTCAGAAATGAAAGGATGAGAGGAGTAAAGTAAATTCGTATGGCTTTTCGTGGTGGGGAGACCCTTACGGGTGATGAGAGGAGTGAATGAGATCTACTCAGCCAGAGAATTTAGTGACCGCTAGTTTGTGAGTAGAATCTCATGTATTGAGGGAGAGTCAGCGAACTGTATTTATGAATCTACCTTGAGGCTTCCTTGACTGAAGGAAGACTTAAAAAGCATCTCAAGGGTCCCTTGAGATAAGGAAGCCCTAACGTAGGTTAATAAATACGGTCCTGAGTTGCAGCAACTGCCAGATTAGATTCCAATATTAGACTATCTTTTCATATTTATTTTTCTTTTATGTATCGTACTCTTTTTGAAACTCTTGGGGTGCTTGCACAGTGGAGCATACAACAATACTCAATGATAATCACCATCGCATAATCAAAAATCCCGTGGAATATGGTGTATAACAGATTGCAGCCATGTGAATACCACTATTGCACAGAATGTATTTAATTTTGCGATGGTGATTGTCATTTAGTATTGAACTGTGCAAGCTTCCTTATAGATTCAATCAGCTATAATTTATAGTAGAAAGATAAATGTAGTATAATTGTAGGAGGATGTAAATTGTAATATGGAAGTAGAATTTACAAAAATTACAAAATAATAAGTTCAAGTAAAGTTTTATGAAAAAGATGAATTTCAGAGATGAAATTTGGAAAAATAAAATTTATGATTTAGCAAATTAAACTTGTCTATGCTTCAAGATGATAAACAAGAAAAAATTGTACATAGAGTTATTAATAAGTGTCCTGCAATTATATTAGCTGAAAGTCGTACAATGCTTAATATTCACCAAAACATAAAATCGTACTAACTTGTTGAGGAGCCTTATTAGGAGTCAATCTGTTGTGAATAAATTAAAAGAAAAGGCTCTTAAGAATTCACTGCAAAAAGCAGGTATAACTGCTTCTTATACATTAACAGTAGTAGAATACAATAGACTAGAGAACACTACAAAATAATGTTGATAGTATGTTTCCTGGAGCTGCTTATTAAATTTCCATACAACACAAAAAGTGTAATGTCTAAAGTGTAAAATACATTTTTTGGGAAATTGACAAATCATGACATACCTTTTTTTGCAGTGGACTCTTCTCAATGAAATCTTTTATTATTATATTTTTTAAATTATGTATTTTAGACTCCGGTTAATAAGTATAAAAAAAATCAAATCAACAATTATATACATACAATATTACCAATCTTATACACTAGTTACCATAATTACTATATCAATTAGTTGAAGTGAGGCTTAATTTTTATATGAAAGGAACTCTTGTACACTATAAAAAGCTTTACCTTCTAAATATTTTTTCAATATTGTTAAATTTTTCTGTACATTTTTCTAGACTCAAGAAACTGCGGTAGCTTGTTGTAGAGTTTCCTACCAATATAAATTGGTTTTTGTTCGAATAAGCTACTTTTGTAACTCACCAAGGGATAATGTTCTAGGACTCGTATATTATGATCATGTACGCCAAGATTTTGGTTTATATCACTCTTTTTTATATAATATAATGTGAAGGATTAGAACACATATAAGCAAGGCACAGTTAGGAGACCAAGTCTCTTGAACAACGGTCTACATAAATCTAATTTATTTACTCTTTCCTTACACCTAAATGCTTTCTTCTGGATCTCAAACACCCTATCAAGGTTTTGTTTTGATGAATTACACCATACTAAGATAGCATATTTAATATGTGACAGTAAGAGTCCATCGTAAGCTGTAAAAAGTAGCTGTTTATCATTTAATCAAGCACGCTGTCGCAGGACGAATACCCCAGATGAAACTTTACAGCATATTTTCTCAATGTATGGAGCCCAGGTCAATCGTCTATCCAACAAAACTCCTAGAAATGCAATATTTTCTTCCTGGTTAATTGATTATCGTTTACAAACACGTTTGCTCTATCTTCATTTGAATTGAAAGTATTTATTGGCATTTTTTACTATTTATTGTTAATTCAACTGATTTAAGAATTGAACAATTGACTGCACACCTATTGGGCATTTATTTTTAAATTATCTTTTTGTCATTTTTGTTTGTTTCAGGAGGCGGAGGTCAGTGCCAGCGCGCAAGCAGCTTCGAGGACACGAGTTCAAGTTTCAGCTCCGCAAGTCGAGGCTGTTCGCCGACGCCATCTTTCTCCGATAACAATAATTTGATATTCAATAGCGAGCCTGTTTGACCCCTGCCCCCGCCGTCTACAGTGCTCCACTATCGAGTCACAAAACAACCACGAAAACTATGATATTGGTCTAGTTTGTGATAGGTCTATAATATTCTAATTCTAATGAACCGCAAGGTAGGATTTTGGTGTAATTAATAATATATTCTTGAGGAGTACGAAGTTTATAATATTCTCATGTACTAGGATGATTTACAGCGATGGACAGGATCCACTACGATAATATATTCGAAAGGAATGTGAAGATTTATAATAATCTCATGTACTAGGATGATTTATAATGTACTAGTAAATTCCTAAAATTTACTCATATATTAAGGCACATGAAATTAGATGGGTGAGTAGAAATTGCGATTCTGCTAACCAGACTGCTGACTTTGCAAAAAATTGTAGACTACACAGTAAAGAGCCTACGTCAGCATCGTAGATATTTATAATCATGATGGTTATATATATGTTTAGCATTGCCCAAATTGGCAACACTGCTATTCTACTCAATTAACCTATCTATTCTACTCAATTCTACTCAACTTAACCTAACCTAACCTAACCAGACTGCTGACTTTGCAAAAAATTGTAGACTACACAGTAAAGAGCCTACGTCAGCATCGTAGATATATAATCATGATGGTTATATCTATGTTTAGCGTTGCCCAAATTGGCAACACTGCTCACCCGCCCAATTTGATGACCGCTAAATTTGTAGATAACATAATATTCAGCACTGAACAGGTCTCTTTAAAGAATTTGTTCTTCTCCAGTGGATTTTAAAAGAAGTCAATTTGTTTTAAATATTTATAACAAGAATTTTTTGGGTAAAATTGACAATGGAAAAAATATTTTAAAACAGTACAAAGCAATTTCAAAAACTAATTTTTCATTCAAGGACTTGAAATCCTTGATGACACACTTTGTTATAAAAAAGCGAACTAAATTATTTTCAATGCACTCACTCCTTTTAATAATCATATTGTGTGATATCCATCTACGTTTTTGAGATCATGAGTATAATGGAGAAAGCTAGTCAGAAAAACAGTGTGTTAAAAAATATGAGTTCAATTATAAGCATGATTCTCAAAAGATTTGAAAGATAATTTGAGAACTGTACAGGATGAAATGAAATCTCAAGTATAATAATTTCAATGGGATATTAACAGTTTTCAGTTACCAGATGTGAGGTAATTTCTATAATGTTTACAAGTGCCATTATTTTCAGAAAAATAGCCAGACAAATGTTATATAAATACAATTTATTTTTTGTTTGTTATATAAATACAATTTATTTTTTGTTTATACCAGCTGATTACAAAAGCATATCACAATGTTGAAGAATTCCAATTACAAAACTGGAATACTTGAAAGAATTTTTGGCCATTCATATATGAAATAAGAAACTCAAGTTCTCAGTGATAAGGCTCTCAGTGAAACCGCAACCAGAGGCCTAAACGATATTTATTCAGTATTCTACTGTAGTTTTCATATAACTTGGCAGCAGTATGTTGGGTTCAGATGGAGCATGTCCCTTCTGCTACACGCTGCCAAGTTATATGAATACTACAGTACATATTTATTGCAACATTTTCGCTGCTTCGGCTTCGATGGCAGCAGTTATTTGGATGTTTTTTTTTCTTCAATTAGAAGAAAAGGAGAATAGAAACACATTTTCCGTGTCATTAGCACCTGTTTGAGAATTCATTAATTAAAAATTAGGTACAGTTACAATAGATTGACTGCAGAAAAACTGGCAAAAAGGCTGTTATTGACTGCCCTCCAAGAATATGGGAGGCTACACATCATCTATTTCTCCAACCTACAGAGCTCTGGGTGGGCATTTTGTCAACTACTACAACTGTTCACCAAAAGGTTAGTTGGTTAGGTTTTTTGTTGTTATTCCTGTTCCTGATTCGAAACCTGCATAAAACAACCAAAAACCTAACCAACTAACCTTTCTATACCAACAGTTGTAGTAGTTGACAAAATGCCTAAAAACAAAAAACCTAACCAACTAACCTTTTGATGAAAGGCTACCAACAGTTGTAGTAGTTGACAAAATTCCCACCCAGAGCTCTGTAGGTTGGAGAAAAAGGTGATGTGTAGCCTCTCATCCAAGAAGTCCTTATTAAACCCCCTCTTTCCTATGATTGTAGAAAATAATAAGAGGAGATGAATATTTAAATTCTTGGATTTTTGTACCATAACGATCTGCGTTGTTAATATTAACTTTTTGCTGTAAATTTAGGGGTTTCAGTTTTAAATTGTGAATATACAGTATAATAAATGTACTCACATTTGGCCGAACGTTTTATTATATATTCACAATTTAAAACTGACTGCAAGTCGTTAAATTTACAACAAAAAGTTAATATAAACATCGTTCAGGTATCTGGTGGTGGTCACATTCAACATGAATGAAAAGTGTTGATCATATATAAAAAAAATTGAGTCTCTTTTTTAATATGAATGCTTAAAAAGTTTACAAGTATCCAAGTTTTGTAATTAGATCCCTTCAAAATTGTAATATTCTTTTGTGATCGCCCATTATTTTGAGCCTTGACGGACTGGTTTAGTTTCCAGTAATGTGATGAATTATTCAGCCATCATAATTGGTGGGTTGTGCATATCCTTTATCCTTTTATCCTTTCAGTGAAGACAATTTGTACAATTTTGTATTACAATTGGCATCCTAGGTTAAAGTATCGAACATGAAATTAGGTGGGTGACTAGGATTGCGGTGTTGTCAATTTATTTTAGACAGCTGCGTAACTTTGCAGAGACCTTTATAAAGCTTATATAAGCAGTGCACAAACCGACAACACTGATCACAGCACTGTCGATTTATTCTCTAATAATTTACTAAATTTTGTTCTAGGTCTTGCAAAACTAGCTGTCTTAATTGTTAACACCTAAATTCTAGATATCCGTCTCATTTCTTACTTTTTGTGTATACTACTAGCATGTGGCCTGATTCAATTGAATCTGGATATCTAGAACCTGACATAGTCTAGTTGAAAATTTAATTTAATAGTCTCTTTTTTCTTGTCCCCCTTCTTCTCCACCATCATCGTCTACTTCTTCTCCATCTTTTTCTTCCTCACCTTTAATCAACTTTCTCCAGCGCTAGAGTTTCATTGACAGAGAAAGCATGAAGACGTTTATATAAAATATTTTTAATTTTTTTTTTTAATCAAACTAATTAAACTAGAAAGGTAAAAAATAAATTTAAAAAATTGAACCTTTATAATTAGGGTCAATTTATAAAATTCAATTATAATATAGATTTTTATAGACGTTTATATAATATAGATGTTCATAGACGTTTATATAATCCTTCTTCTCCTTCTTCTTTCTCTTCTCCATCTCCTCCTTCAATCCCGTACTCTCCAGTACCAGAGTTTCGTCAATAGAGGACAGCATGAAGAGGTTTATATAATAGAATATTCACATTAGATAGCAACTCTTTACAACTTGTCTAAGCAAAAAAATTATAGAATAATGAATTAGAAAGCATCACATTTGAAAATAGCTTTTCAATTCCATTCAAAGTAATGATGACGTCATAATATCATTCCAGTCTTAACTTTTCTAACACTATAGCGTGGAGTAGTTTTTTGTAGTAGTTTTTCTCCAGATTATAGTGGAATTTGCATAGTAACGTTTTTAAATGAATTTCTTATGTGATATACTTTCGAAATATAGAATGAATAACAATTAGTTGAATAGATTTGTAAGAGTTAGACATTAACGAGCTGATATTTTGAATTGAACCAGCATTAAAAAGTGTTTATAGATGTTCGATGTGATAGTATGATTTTTATGTACTTCTCTTTAAAAAAAAATAAGACAGTGCAAAATTAGAATTGTTATAAAAAACATAATTATTTTAATTCATGTCTGCGTTCAGTTGTAGGTATTGCAGTTCATAATTATATATTTAAAAGAAACCCTAAACCCCTCCTTTACTTCACGCCACGAAATTAGGCAGCTCAAAGAGATTGCGGTGTTGCAAGAAAAACCTTCCGACTATGATTCCATACCATATGACCGTCAGCGTGGCAACACGGTACGAGCAGTGTTGTCAATTTGTGCATTGAGGTTGATGTTTGTCTACTACCAGCTGTTGGCATGGTCCCATATCTGCAACACCGCAATTTGTCAAAGCCGCTCAATTTGGTGGCATCAGTTTCAGATATTGCAGTTTATAATTATATTTTTAAAACAATTTATAAATTTAATTAAGAGATTGTCAATTAAATTACATTAACCCTTGTCAAGATTGCCAACCTATTGATTTAATTTCAGTTAATTAATTAATTAAATATGGGAAGTTTCAACATCATCATTGATTTTATGGTGTTTATTATTATTTCTTACTAATATTAGACTGCAATTTATCGTAATCTATAAATCCCTCCTAGATTTATTGCTATCAATACCACTTTGTATGAATTTATCCACAAAAATACAAACTCTTTTCTATTCGCAAATAACTCCAACAGAAAAATACAAAAACTACTGTGATTATTAAGGACCTCGGAAAATCAAAACGAAAAAAATTAATGTTACTTATGTATTTGAAATGATGTAATAGTTTTATTTTCAAAAGTGTATCAACTTTATAGAGCAACTGATAAGTCAGTAGACGTATTTTTATAATATTGATAATAATATAATCAACACTGTCAACAATATTGTTAAATTTTATATTAAATAATTGGTCGTACAATACTTGAATGTTGTATGTTGTAGTTATGAGTATATTTGATAGCCTGCTTCATTTCAAATATTGTTATTTCTCCGGTTCAAATGATTTAATTCAGTATGATTAATTTTTTTGTACCAATATGATGCAGTCCGGTACCAAATATTATTAAAATATTAATTTTAATATGATGGGAAAGTCTGGATTGGGTGGAAAAGTAAACAAAATAGAATACAATATGTATTTTGGCTGGAAACCCATATTAAAATTGCCGTTTTGATTAAATTTTGGCCTAAATATAAGGTATAGTTTTTTTTAGCTCATTCAACTAACGGCATATGGTGAACTATGACTGTACACTATAAAAAGTAATGGAACTGCCAAATTTATAAAATAATAACATCAGGCTGTCCGGTTTTATCGAGATTTACTGTGTTCCAATAAGGCTAGTGAGTAAGCTGTTTGAACTTTTTGTTAAAATTAAATTTTTCTATGCTTATAAAATCAGTTCAACCAATTAATTTATTCCTAAGAGTTTGAGATTAGTTGAAGAATGAAAGTTTATTGTAAATTGGTTTGCATAGAATAATTAATAATTCACTTATTCAAACTGCATGCTTGATTTATCGGTAAATTATTATGATTAGTCGAGTTCCTGGGAGATTTACCGGTAACTGGTAAATGTTACCGGTGGCGTCTGATAAGTCTACTCAAATTCATAGACGTTGAATAATTTGAATAAACCAATCAGACGCCACCAGTAACATTTGCTGTTTACCGGGAAAGCTTCCAAAAACTAACCGTTGCTTAAGATCATGGGAGCCTTACCGTTTACCGGTAAATGGTTTTCACCGCAAACTAAGGTGTGTGATTGCCCTATTCAAATTTATACACGTCTATGAATTAGAATAGACCAATCAGACGCTTTAGCTTCCGGTGAAATTCCATTCACCGGTGAACGGTAAGGCTCCCATGAACTCAACCACTGTTATTTTTCAACCTGGTTCTCCATTGATTCATTGAAGTGTTTAAAATATAACATTAAAGCTATCAAGATTCGTAACGGTTTCACGGTTTGTTTATTAAAAAGAAATCAAGTTAATTTCAAAAAAATAATACTAAATGATGGAAAAATCATATTTCTAAAATTAATTATTATTAAATAATTTTTAATAAATACTTGACTATTTGCAGCCATTCAAAGAAATGTTCTAACTAATATTGTTAAAATTTTTGTGCCAATTTTAATGGTAAACTATCTTGTAGATTGCATTGTTTTGACAGTTAAATGAAAACTTTTCTATGTAACTTTTTCTATTAAATATTAAAATGATAAATACGGTAATTAAAAATTGATATATTTCAAACTAAGAATCTATTCACAGTGAAAAAGAAAATATTTTCGTTGATTTTTTAAACTCTCACAATTTTCTGTTCATTTCGGTTGTTTTCATACTGTTTTTTTTTTTTAAGTTATTAAACATTTTAGAAATTTCGAATAGAGCGTTTGAGCAAAAATACATCAATGATTATGCTAACCAGAACATTTTATGCATCTTCCTGCTACATACCATCTTGTTTATATGAACAGGCAGATGCATAGAGTGTTCAAGTTAATAGCGTTGTTTTTAACAAATTTTTCGTCAAACTCTCTGATGTCATGTTGTCACGATAGCCTATATGTTGTCATCGATGTTGTCATGTTATCCTACGCAAGCGCATAGAGAGGTTTCAGTGTTATTTAAAGATATTATGACAATGTACGAAAACTTCCAATCGATTATTATTTTCTAGTTTGATATTCATTTTTTCTTTTGTAACGTTTTATATTTTGCTTAATCTTTTCGACCTCTGTATTTAGTTATTTGCTAGAATTTTGCTTTCAAATCGTATGTTATTGTACATTATATGATCTCATAATTTTCTTCCTATCTTATGTGGTGAATAATTTGTCATTATATATAATATTATGCCTTGAAAGGATATTTTTTGTTATTTCCATGCACAAATACAATATTTTGTTGAGTAATTGTTAACCATATAGTGAGGCAAAACCATATAAAATTGTTATTGTTCACCATACTAAGATTAAACAATATTAAAATAAATAAATATTCAAATTAAAGTATCGTTTGAGTTGATTCTGTCAGGTAACTGAATCAGGACATAACGGAATGTATTGATTGTTAGGTATTTTCATTATTTATATCATGCTTAAAAATAATAGTTATCATTTATTTCTGCATTGTATACGTATCTTTTATTTTCTAATAATTAGCTTTTATTCGAAGTACGATTTTTGTTCGGGGAAAAAGACTGAATTGCATGCTTGATAGTTGGTTGAAAATTATTTTAAAAAGTTTGAATTATTTGAACTGATATATTATGCTCAAGATTCGTATTTCTTGCTAAATTTTTTATAACTGTGTGAAGAATTGTAAGTTTTTATCTTTTAATAAAGTTAATCGATTCGGTCATAATTCTGTTCAATTTTATTTATTTTTCCTTCAATTTCTTGCTTATAAATGTTCAACAGTAACTAAAGAATTGAGAATATTCCTTCAATCTTATTGCTTATTGAACTGAAAAGCATCTTCTGACCAATCTTCTAAAAAGGGATAGTGGTTGAGTTCACGGGAGCCTTACCATTTACCGGTAAATGAAATCTCACCAGAAACTAAGGGGTCTAATTTATCTATTAAAATTTTTTAACGTTTAAATTAAAAATGCTCCACTACTACTTTGAGTGAGCAAGCGCTAATAATCTATTAATAAACATATTTGCACTCCTACCATCTGTAATCAAGTGCCATTAAGCAATCAATAAATAATAAATAAGCGTATGGCTTTTAATGGTGGGGAGACCATTACGGGTAGTTCCACCTCGCCGTTTGAGCCATGTTACGGGGAACATGGTGGACCTACTATTTTAGGTGGGTTCCGAACCACCGGGTAAGTGATAATAAAGCTTGTAACATCAAGTCATTGAAGCACGGTCACCCATCCAAGCGCAGTCTTGAGCGGTCATGACTGAACATCACGACCACTTGAACACCACGCTCACCGCATGACCAACCACCACCCTAAAATAAAATAGATAAATAAAATAGTATCAAATATTTGCACTCCTAACATCTGTAGGCAAGCGCCACTAAACAATAATTAATAAACTAGTGAGCCCAACGGGCTGGAGAACTCGCTTGCAAACAACTCATTTTGGAAAGGGAAACTCATTTGGGAAGCTTATCCTAGGGGAAGGTAGTAACGAAAAACGGCTGTTTAGAAGATACTGAGTTACATAAAATTCACAAGACATCTATCACTTGAAGTTCAAGTTCATCGTTGCTCTGATACAAAGATGTATTTTCCACAAAAAAGACCTAACGTGCTCATCATCATCATCATCATCATCATCTATCAGGGACTAGGCTTCTGGGGCCTGTTCCGGTGTCCACCTCTTTCTCGGTCTTCCAACGTCCCTTCTTCCGTCCTGTTTTAATTCCCATGCCTGAAATGGAAGTCGATTTGGAGGCATACGGAGCAGGTGATTGGTCCATTTCATTCGGTACTGTTTGATCACATCCGCCAAGGGTTGAACATTACATTGTCTCCTAATGTCTTCATTTCGTATGTGATCCAGTCGTGTGTATCCTTGTATGCGCAGCTTGAATGCGTGAATCATCATTTTTTGTTTTTGTCCATACCTCACTTCCATAAGTTAGCAAAGGAATAGCCATTGTCTTGTAAAATTTAAAATTTTACCAACGTGCTCATATACCTATATATCAGGGCAATGAAATTAGTGTATCTATAGTGTAGATATATTTACCACATAAAAAAACAGCTGTTATTCATGCATATTTTATCAGGAAAATGAAATTAGTATATCAGCTGATAGAGATTTTTTAAAAAGCCTGATCGCATTTATTCACCTACAGCTGATAACTCAAAATATATTTTGAAATCTATTGCGAATTCTCTCTCTCTCTTTAGTAGTCAACCCTGGGGTTGGTTTGCAGCAGCTCGCCATTCCATTCTATTCTTTCCATGGTGTGCTGCTGATTCTTGGGATGTCCATAGACCTTTAATGGAGTGGTTTCAAGCGAATTTTTATTGCGAATTCTATATGGTGAAAACAACTACGGTATTTTCTATATATAGTGATATATAGATATATTAATGAAGGGCTCAGAACCTATCCTTTTGTTTCGCCTCTAAAAGAAAGAAGGAGTCGGTTTATTTTATTGGCCAACGAACTTGACCTGTCTAAAGATACCAAAAATCTGTGTTTCAAATTTGAAGTTGATTGATAAAGCAGGCGTTCGAAAGTTATCGTGGAACATACAAACAAACACACAACGCCTCGAGCCTCAAGTCAAAAGGAAGAACTCGCTTCGCTCGTTCAAATATTATCACATACTTGCACTCCTACTATCTGTAGGTAAGCGCCATAAACTATCAATAAATAGTATAACATATGTTTACTTACTAGAATGTGTAGGAGAGCCCCAATCTACCTCAGACTATTTTTATGATTCTTTCAAATTATGATTTGAATTTACCCTGAATTTACCCTAGTGAATTCTATTCTCTGTGTTAGAGTTTATGGCATTTTATTTATTTATTGTGACAAATTTACAACGAATGTGAAGGCGCAACAGACTCAAGTCCAAAACTGCTCCCTTCACAAATATTGAGTATGTTGCATTGCCAGTAAAAACGGCATATGCTCTAAGCACAAAGCCAATAGCCAAAGCTAAAGTGAGAGCCACTGCCCCAAATTTTAAATAACCAATGACTAATACAGTGCGTTCATTAAGTCGCGCACATCAAGAAGGTTGTGAAGTAATATATTTTATTTGATATATTTCTGGATTTCTTGTTCCATGACGAACTGCGTTGTTAATATTAACTTTTCATGTGAAATTTAACGACTTGCAGTCAAATATTTGTTAAGAATAAGTATAATAACTCACTTAATCTGGCCGAGTACTTTCTAATCTATGAGATCCATCTTCAGAGCCTCTGAAGATGGATCTCATAGATTCGAAAGTAGCCTACTCGGCCAGATTAAGTGAGTTATTATACTTATTCTTAACAAATATTTGACTGCAAGTCGTTCAATTTCACATGAAAAGTTAATGATATTATTTATTTATTATTGTTATAACTTTTATAAACAGGTATACTTATATACTAAAATATATACTTATTTCCAAAATTTTATGTCTTATGAGATATGTTCAAAATGGCTGCCTTGTTCAATACATTATACATTGTTCAATCAATACAGTATGAATTCATTTTACCACGTTTTTTGACACTTTGTGGTGTACGCCTCCACTAATATTGTTAATCTCCGTTGTAATGTTCATTTTCAGTTCATTCAGTGCATGGAGCCTATTTTTATGAACCCTTTCTTTAAGATAACCCCACAGAAAAAAATCTGGAGGTGTTAAATACTGTTGAAGAAGGAACACTTGTTGCTCTTGGGAAAACGACATGATAAGCTTATCGTAAACTAAACAATACTGCAGACCTGTTGTAACCTTTACACACAATAATGAGCTCTACATCTGTTGTTTATATTATCCGTGGTGCTATCTTGCGGTAACCACTAGAAATAATATAAAAAACCTACAATTTCCAGACTCGTTTTTTTTATATGCGCGACTTAATGGACGCTCTGTATAATCTCTTATCACATTCACCAAACATGAAGGTACTAACCCCAAATAGTCACAAAGCCTTAGCGATGAGAGAGACTCTCAAAGCATCCGTGAGAGCCACTGAACCCAGCCATGAAACCATCGAAAGCGATAAGATTATGTCGTGGCACAAATCAAGAGCCTGGATAGAATAATAATAATAAGCGTATGGCTTTTAATGGTGGGGAGACCCTTACGGGTAGTTCCACCTCGCCGTTTGTGCCATGTTACGGGGAACATGGTGGACCTACTATTTTAGGTGGGTTCCGAACTACCGGGTAAGTGATAATAAATAGCCTGGATAGAAAATATGATACATGATTAACAACTGCAAATGTCCTACAACCCAAAAATCCCCATTTATAATTGCAATAAATAGAATTACGTCATGATAAGTGGGACGTATAGCAACAGAATCTAACAACTGCGGTCACGAACTCTACAAGAGAGACATGGGCTCTCAGATGCAGACCATATCATCGAAACAACAAACTATGACTTTTGTACATCCAAGATCATGCTTGAAAAGTGTGGTACCGTACTTGACTTACAACTGTAAACCTCCTAGCATATGTAGGAGAATTATGGGAAATTTCTAACCTAACTGATATGATAAAAAGCCAGATAATAATACCAAATCTCCAGATAGACGTCCTGGCCAGGTTGTACTCGACCATCTTGATCTGCTGTGGAGGTTATCTTGAAATTAAGTCCTTCCATATCTCCTTGTTGAAGAGGATTGAGCTGAACAGTCATCCTGTGTTGAATAAAAAAATTTAATAGTTGAGCTGTGTATAATTTGGAAGTTTATGCATGATTATTGCCAATAAAAATACAAAGCAAACTTGACGTATAAATAAACAATGATAAAAAATAAGACAATTCCACGATCATAAACGTCATGGCACCTACAGCAAAAGTAAAACTTGCTGGCTGGTGGGAGTCGTAATTAAATTCCATTTTCATATTAACATATAGTGCTATGAAAGAAAAATCAAAGGTAGTATCTATGAAAATTCAGTGAGTGTGATTTTAAAATTTATGTAAATACAATTTTAGGAGAATAATCAATGCAGAAAGAAAGAAGTGTGATATAGAAAAGAAAGAAAGGAAGAAAGGAAAATGTAAAAGTCTGCACAATAGAAGAAATTAATGTCATTTAGTTAGATAAATGTTAAATTTTGAAAAAAAGTTATCGCTTATAATGAATATTATGCTTTAATTACATACAAATAATGTTGTGGAAGTAACATGGATGAAAGTTTGTAAAATGGAAATTGATATGTGCTGGCAATATTCAATTAACTGTAGAATTTATTTGAAGTGATAATGCGTTGATTATGATCAAGTCCCTTGAGCATTAAACAATGTGCCCTAATAATACCGATCCTAGAAAAACTGATACAGCATATCACATGATTTTTTGGATGATAAGTTAAAAGAGTTTTTTGCCCTAATAATACCGATCCTTGAAGAACTGATACAGCATATCACATGATTTTTTGGATGCTAAGTAAAAAGATTTTTTGGAAAACACTCAGAAATATTAACTTTTTATTGTAAATATAATGACTTGCAGACAATTTTTAATTGTGAATAAATAATAATTGTACTCACACTTGGCCGAACGTTCTCGAGTTTGGAAACTCGCTTATCTTCAAGGCATCCTAGATCGGCGATGTTGGTTTGTTGGTTGGTAGAATATTGTGGTTTTTGTATAATGTGGTCAAAAGTTTGTAATTTAAAATTTAATTGTTCATTGAGGATGTTTTGTTTATTGTTTGTGGTGTGTTTGTAAATTTCAAATTGTTCCAAGGTGTTGAGTTCGTGTCCTTTAGATTTTATATGTAGAATGTGTAGGTTGGTAGTGATTTCAGTAAAAGTGTGTCCAGTCTGAATGATATGGCCTACAAAAGTTGTTTCGGTTTTTGTATGTAAGGCTTGTAAATTTTCTTTGTAACGTTGTTCGAATGCGTGGCATGTTTGCCCTTTGTAGAATTATTTATTACAATGAGAGCAGTTTGGTTTGTAGATCCCTGGGAAATAGTATTATTTTTTTTGTGTTCAGTGTGGTTTTGGGTACAAGTGCATTTTTTATTTTGTTTTTTGTTGTGAATGCGATGGTGTGACTGGCTTTCTTGAAGTTTTTTTTTGTCAGGCTGTTTGATTCATTAATGTAAGTCATTGTGATGTATTTTTTGTCGGTAGTGTTAGTGTTTTGTTTTTCGGTTGTTATTCTATGATTGAGTTTGTCAATTAGGTCGTGTTTGTAGCCGTTTTCTTGTGCTAGGTATTATTTATTGTGTTTAGTTCAGTGTTGCTATTTTCGATGGATATACCGTAGTATTTTGTGCTGTTCAATCTGTGTAGCATTGACCTGAATGCTGAGTGTTTGTGTTGTGTTATTGGGGGGTGCTGTGTATTAGGGTATCTGTCATTGTCGGGTTTCTGTAAATATTGAAGCTGTATTGTTGGCTTGTGTTCGTCGTAATTGAGAGGTCTAGGAAATTGATTAGTTGTGTTCATATTCTGCTGTGTATTGCATGTTTTTGTGAATTTTGTTTATGTACGATCGGAGCTGTAAACATTGTTTTTTGTTTCCTCTGTATAGCAGTAGAACGTCATCTACTGTGCGTCTACATATCTGTGCCAGTATATTATGCTCTGTGAGAATTTGTTATTAAAGAGGCGAGTATGTGGGTAGGACAATAACGGCGTGGTGGAGCGGATAAATCAAAATAATATTTCCAACTCCAATGAATAATACCACATATTATTTAATCATACAGTACAAAAGCATAATTATATTCTATGCAATATTTTCTAGTAAATGAGACATATGTTTGCATGTTAAGTGCTTGTATTTTGATGGTCATTAACAAAATGCATTCGGGAGTAAGTTACATGGAAACACACAATAAGCTTCGGTTGACGTGTGAGGATCTTTGAATCCGTCCCTTCATAACATGGAAGATAAGGAAATTAATAGATAAAAAAGTTATACAATTTATTTAGAAAATTCCAAGTTTGATTAAAAGTATAATATTCAAACGGGGCAAACCATATTTTTGTTTTAAAATATTCAAAATATAAGTATAACTTGTGCAACATAATAAGCAATTTTCAAAACTCGCGCACTCAAGCGCCACGGCCTTGCTGGAGTAATCAAACAAAATACCAAAAAGCATTTTAGAAAAAAACAAGAAAAAAGGGTAAATTCACGATATTATTCAAATTAAAAATATAATTACTTGAAATAATGTATTAGTTTCTATTCATAGTTTTCAAATTCAAAGGATTAAATTATCAAGTAGTTCGAGAAAATAACGGTTGAAACAGCGCCGATGAGATCAAGATGACCTGTGTAATGAAAAATTAATTTTGCTAAATTTTGAGGTTGTATTATTTGTATTATTGTAGTCGTTGACTTATGTTGTGGTTGCCATCCCGCCTTTTTATGTAATATAAAGCCAAACTTCGAAAATTTGTGAATTTCAGTTAATTTCGGAAATTTCACACAATAGCAGTTAGGTAAGTTCTCAGTATTATCCAGTTTCAAGCAGGCAAAGCATGTGCGTGGTAATATGAAATGCTACCAGCCGATTTTGTTAGTCTACAATTTCCGCTTTTATCTCAACAATTTCAATTGGACTCGTCTCAAAATCACTTAAATTATATTATAGAAAAAATTGAGGCGGGCTAACGTAATTTCAACGATATAACAATACTTATTGTTATTTATTAATGTTAAAACCTGACAAACGATCTGAAAACAGTATTCAAAAGCATTTCATTATTATTTAAGCTTCCTTATGACTTAATAGCTTTCATTAAAAAAGTTGATTCATGTAAATTTCTCAGTTATAATCTATCGGTTGCAGTTCCAATTCCAGTGGGTTGGTTAGGAAGATTTAAATTACTAGCCTCAAAATCAGTTTTGAGTATCCTTTGTATCTAGATGAAAATCCGAAGTAGATTAATTTATACTGGAATTGTTTGGGGCTTAATTTTACATCAAATGCCAGGTTTGTTTTCTTCAAATTTATGGTTTCAATCAATTTTACATGTTATTTTTACTATAAAACTGTGAAAATTGTTTGACGCTCATGTATCGCTGATTTGTGAAATAAAATTTAAAATTCTCTATCTTCACTTAGTGAAGTAACTTAGTCCCTGTTATTTATCTTATTTAACCATAGATTCACTATAAGGATAGCTTACACCGTACGTAATCATTTGTCTAATCCAACTCACATTGGAAATCATGCTGCTAAAACTTGAATTTATTACCGTATTTATTTCTATTAAATGAAATGCATTTGGCTGCACTTCCATATCTGATCCACCGAAATATTAACCCGCTTTGGGTAAGGTACAGATATCGATTATTGATTATGGAAATATAATCAGTTAACTTAATTGTTCTTTATTCTAGAAATATTGAACTCCCCTACTGATATTTAATATTCGGTATTGATATAGACTGATATTATTTCAAAATTAGGTCTAAGTTACTTATGTTTCAGATATGAATAATAAAGGGGCTCCGGTAAGTCCAAAGAAGGCAAAGAGGCCAAAAAAAGATAAGGGTGATGCAGAGGACAAAAGAAAAAAGTTCAAAGGTAATTGTTTATTAATACTTTATTGCATCTGTGACATATATATATTTTATAATGAAATATTATAAATAACATCCTATCTCCGATAGGCTATAAATTGTATGGCGAAATATTATAAATTATTCATTCTCAGGTATAAAAACCTAAAACAAAACCACAGCAAATAACTAAGTTACTGTCCATTGGTAACTTGGCATCTGAAGACGTGGGCGGGTAGAGAAATATATGAATGGCAACAGCCTGCCAATGACAAGGTACTGTGACAACAAACCTGTCCACTGATAAGCTACTATTTCTCAGACGTTCGCTCCTTACTGTTTCTCATGTTTGTGTTCTCGCTACCTGGACCTCCAGTGCTATTATTTGCCACCAAAAAGTAGATTGACTGCATTTTTTCTAGAAGCCAAGGAATGTGAGGTGGACAGTAGAAGAATATACACACAATCATGCTAAGCAATTCATTTATTTTCATATTTTTAGAGTAATAGACAAATTTTTAATTATTTTATTTTCAATTGCTTCACAGACACTCATGATGAACACATTGAAGAAAATTGCCATCATATCGAAGCGGAACCTGTTGCATCAGGTAAGCAGTATTTATATACTGTATTCATAATTATATAAAAAAATAATATCACGTATTTGTTTTATTTTAAAATTGTTTCTTTTTCTTGAAAATTTTGTCTTTTGTCGTTGTCAACAATTTTTAGCTACAAATTTTAACTTATTTTGGAGGGCACGTGAAGCCTGTCGGTCTTGTCTGCCTAAAACAGTTTCTAAGTCACGTCTGAGGCCTCGAACCTGTCCAGGTGCGACCTGATAAATCTGACGCCAGACGTGAGTCAGCCAGGTCGTACAATATTATTATTATTTAGTAACATTCCTTGAAACAAAGTAAAATACATTAATTGGCCGGCCGGACGTACTAACGCCAATGGCCGTTTTCACACACACCGACACGGCGCCGGCACGACACCGGCAAGATGTCGTCCCGGTGTCGTGGGGGTTGAGATACAATGCTGCCAAATGGAACAGCTTTCACATTCACCGACACGGCACCGGCAGCCGGCTGCCGGCGCCGGCATATCGTTGGCAGCATAGCTCCCGCCGGTGCCGGCACCGACACTTGTGTGTCGTCCATAGTTTTGAACAGAATTTGGTCATTTTGTCAACAGTTTGAGGTTAGGTACTGAAAAAAAACGTCTGGTACAGTACGATGGCTGATAGGTATGATGTTGTCACCCTAATTGAATTAGTCGAATCCGAGCCCTGTTTATGGGACAAAACTATAGAAGAAAATAAGAACAAGATCTTAGTCTTGTTTTTTGATTTCATCACTTAAATTCACTAATATATAGTCGAAAGTTTCCTTACAGTACTCATACGAAAAAAATTAAAAGCTTATCAAATAAGGTGTAGTAATACAAGCCATTCAAATAGCGAACTTTTATTATTGGGTCAATTCAAAGTTGTCTATTACGACTGTACCTTTTACGTCGTAGATATAATAAATACAACCTCCTGTTGTAATCAGAGAGAATAGAAGTAATTCTTTTACTATACTCTCTGGTTGTAATCAGCCATCGTACCGTTTTGAACTGTGCCGCCCACTGCAAAATAAGGTTAGTTCTTCACAGACAGCCAGATGCCGTGTCGGTAAGTGTGAAATGCTTCAACGATGTCGTGACGATATCGGCGCCCGGTGCCGGCGCCGTGTCGGTGTGTGTGAAAACGCCCAATCTAAAAAGAACTGATCTCGTGATGTAAGATCAGTTAGTTAGTTTTTTGTTCGTCACATACAGCCGCAACAAGGGATCAATGATCCAGTGACAAGTGACACGTCATAGAAATGCACAGTTAAATAAAAACACACGTCAATCATGGTGATTCATGTTTGAATCTAAAAGCATGAAATTACCGTTCCAGGTAATCAAAATGTCTGTAAGGGCACAAATGAATCAAACAATATTGAAGCCTTTTTTTAAATACTCGGGGTATTAAAATTTTATTGTGAAGGGGGAGCATGTCCATATAGTATGGTCCGCTTTGTAATAATGTCAGTATGTGTTAGAGGGACATATCTCGTGAACCTGGTATTGTGCGGATGCCTCAAACGAGTTTGTTCAAAAATATATTTTTATTTAATTATAAACAGCTAAGAATAGCTGCTGTTAATTGTCCTTGCTCCTTGAAGAAAGGCTTGAAATTGAAATTTATTGCCAGAAAAATTCTTAACAACAGTCTTAAAAAATGTACAGTAGAGTAACAATGTAGAGAAAATATTACAATGTAGAGTAAACACATATAAAACTCCTACGAATTCACTAAATTGTATTAAATAAGAAAAATTCTGGCACTGCCAACAAAAGCTTAGCTTGAGTGTTGGCAGTGAGTTGCAGAAAAGAAAAGAAACAATTTTAAAATAAATGCAATCAGAAAAAGCGCTAAAAACAAACATGATTGAAATAGTAAATCTAAGTAGGTACTCCAGTGGAAAAATGAAAGATTGTAGTGAAGGACTACAGAAAAACAAATAATAATGAAAAAAATGTAAAAACCAGCGCCAAACATGTAGATGACAATAAATTGGCACAGTGATAATTTATATTTATGCTTACATTAGGAACAATTAGTCTGGGCGCGTGGCTCTGGTTTCACTACTAGCCGTCCTGTTAAAAGTTGACTAGTTGACCTTGAAGACATTGCAGCATCGCACGGCGCACATGTTTTTAGAAATGAGCGATAAACACTCCCCTCGTAGAAGAATGGCTGACTACCAAACGGCCGTGCGCCCAGACTAATTTTTTCTACTGTTCTTTTTCGAAACATGGCCCAACTACTATTGAACAATTTTGAAAAGATAATCTGTTTCATTGTATAGCTAATTCGAAATAAGTATTTGTATTTATCCACTCATCTATTTCATTTTTAAATTTTCTAGTAATATTTTAATTTAAGAAGTCTATTGGTATTTTATTACATAGTTGCAATAGTATGGGAATTGGTGTCTATTTATGGTAAGCTTAACAAGATGTATATTGAATCGATCAGTGTTATTAGTGTGTATATTGTAGGGGGTATTGTGAGCTGTAAATAAGTTTTTGTTTTTATTTAAATAATATAGAATTGCATTTTTTATAGACTGCGTAAACACCTATGGATTCAGTCGACTTTTTTTCCTATAAGAAAATCACATTTTCAATAATTCCCCCTACCCCCCCCCCCCCCCCCCGGAATATAACACCATACCTCAAAACAGAAAGAAAATATGTATGGTATAACACAAGAACAGTTTTTTCATTCCCTATGCTGGTTATTAATACTCAATGCAAATAAAGCTTTGTTCAACTTTTTTCTTTATTTTTTCCGGGGGATGAAGCCCACATAGGTCTGAGACCTGTGCGTGGGTAATGAATTGGATGATTGATGAGCTGGACCTACAGTTTTAGGTGGGTTCCGAACCACCGGGAAGTGAACTTGTTAGTCACATGTTGAATGCGCAGCTTCCATTTCGAGTCATTCTCCGCTTCTAAGAGTGATCGGGGCAGTGGCGTAGCCAGGGGGGGGCCCATGGGGCCCGGGCCCCCCCCGAAATTTCAGAAATAAAAAATTCTCAAATAACTAATAGATAAGGACTTATCAAAGCCGAAGGGTTCTATCTGTTTTGTTGTATTATAACGAACAGATTACAGAAACCCTGTTTGTGTAATGGAATATAGCTACAGTTATAGTCAGATTAATGCATTTTTCAAATTTTTCCTCAATATTTACTCCTATAGAAACTAGTTAGGTGCTCAAATGGATAATTTTGATTTAAAATGAGCTACGAAATCGAATAAAACATGTTAGAAAACTATGACTACCATAATTATTGTTTATTTATTACATTAAATAAAATGAAATTTTCAAGTTTGAAGTGGATTAACTTTGTTAATTATTGATAAATCACCTTTTAGAATAAACTCATCTTGTAGAAAATTTAGTTTTGAAGTTAAAATTCAGTATAACCCACTAGCCTGAACGCACCCAAAGTTCATAAAATTGGGATTTTATAAATGAAAACACACAAATAAATGCAAGTTCTATGCAAGCGTGTAAAATCAGTGTGCTATGAAAAAAAATTCCGATTTCAAGAACTTTGGGTTGGGTGCGTTTTAGGCTAATGACATAAATTATATGAAACTTATAATAATTTGTATTAATTTTGAGATTCAGTACATAAGTTAAGTATGATTAGTTCCAATTCAAGGGTTTTGACTCAAAATAGTCACAGATATCGGTATATCAAACTTTATCATTTCAAACCTGGCCACCTAGGTTATTGGGTAGTAATTTTTCAAAACTTTTGAACTTTAGAGCCTAACAAGCTGTCTAGATTAACTTTTCACACCACTAAATTTAAAAAAAATCCGGACCCTCCTATACCCCAGACCCCCCCCCCCCCCCCCGAAATTTGATCCTGGCTAAGCCACTGCCCACACCCCCCCCTTGGTGAGCCCCCCCCGAAATCCAATCCTGGCTACGCCACTGGATCGGGGATTAAATTTTGATTGACGTTTGTGCAACTAGGTATTTCATTATAGATCTTGACATTCATAATACAGTATTATTCTGTTTCAATTACACTGTGCTTTAAAAATATTTATATTTTTCCAGAAGCTACATGGACGGATGGAGAAACAAAACAGTTGATATCTAGAATCGAAGGCTCACTTCCTAAAATTGATACTCTCTCTTTTAAAAAGCGTTTATCGAACATTAATTGGGAAGATGTAAGTAAATAATCTTTAATTTTATGTTATGAAAATACTTGGTAGTAATAATATTAGAATTTAACTTCATTTATTCGCCCCTTTTTTGTGTAGTATGCTCTTTGAACGTTGAGGTCTGCAGAGTCACCTGCAGTCGTAATCGGCTGTGGTACTATGTACATATGCACAGAACAAAGGTTACATTACATGGTAAATAGTTAATAAATAAACAATACAATAAAAGATTATAAAAAGCTTAACAATGAGAGTATAATATAAAGAACAAATTTACCAATTCTATTTGGAGAAACAAAGCAAAATAAAAAATAATAAAGTTAATGCACTTGAATGAATGTAATCTTCACAAAATACATGTTATATACAACAGGAATACGTTTTTAAAACTTAATTATTTATTCCACACACACATACAATAATAAACATATAATAAAACATATTACAACCCTCCTTCATAATCGTTATTTGAACAAATTCTCTCTATGCACTGCCTACTAGTATTTATTAGCCAGTTGTGAGTTTGTTGTTCGGATTTGCTGATGAATACTATTGTTTTGATGCTTTCTGGCAGTATGTTATAAATGTTTGACGCTAAATAATTGTCTCACTCGTGGTTTAAAGGTAGCTATAATACAATCGTTGTATAAGCTACTATTATGTAGTTTAATTTACCTTTGTCTTGCCCTTTTTTATTTATTTATTTTATTTTTCAGGTGAAATTCGAGCAATTTAGCAGTGAACAGTGTAGAACCCAATTTCTTAGTGTTCTTAGTAAACAGAGAAAATATCGGACGTTAACTGAAATTCTAGAAGATGCTAAGAAATGGGTTGATGTCCCTAGGAAGAAGGTAAACATATTTAGAAACAATAATAGATGAACAAAACAAATACTGGGTGATTAAAAAGATTTTCCCAATTTTAAAGGGCTTTAATTACAAAAAATGGAGTTACATTCAATATTTTCAAGACCCATTCGTATGGAAAAGCATATTCAAATTGTTATAAATGATCAAAAGTTATAATATTTATTTGAATGTGACTATCACCAGAAGCCTAAACTATAAATATACGGTATTTGATTTTATCCCACATTTGTAACAACTCATTTGTAAAGGTTTAAAAACCATAAAGTTTGAGAATAGTTCTAAAACATTTGCATTTACTTTTTTCGAGTATTTTTTATACAAAAAAGTTAAAAAATGTCATGTGCCAAGTTTTTGTTTGTGCTTCTAATGGCGGTCAAATTGAACATTTGTGAAAGCTTTTGATCATTTATAAAAATTTCAAAATTCGCTTTTTTATACGAACGATAAAAAGTATTGCATTTGCGTTTTTAATTGAAGTCCTTCAAAATTGCAATTAATTGTTATTGCTCAGTAGAATGTAGGTATGTATGTTTAGTACACACACACACTTGTGCAGCCAGACCCTGCAAGAAGGTGAGAGTGGATTGTTGAGCATAGAGTTTCAGAATTTGTTTCGGTGGGCTTGACATACTGATACAATTATTGTGTTAGCTCAGTGAGGAAAGCAATCTCAAACTGCCTCACTCCTCGTTTGCGTAGTGCGCTCTTTGGACCAAAACATAATGTTGAGGTCTAAAGAGTCACCTATAATCAAAATCGGCTATGGTACTATTCGTTCATGTTATTATATTATAGGATCAATATAATTAGAAGTTATTAAAAATACTGTGCCTATTTTTAATTAGGCTATTCATTCAAAAGCTCGCAGACATAAACAGAAAGTCCATTAAGAGCCTTATTGACATTTTACTTTAGCACTATTCAAACAAAAGAAAAAGAAATACAAAATTAAATTAAATTTGTAGATTTGTTACACATTATGTAAATTCAGATTCAATTGAATCGGACAACCAGCTAGTAGTTGTATAATCATTTTTAATGATGTATTATTCGTATAATAAATTTCTATTTTTTTTTTAAAGGTTGCTCACCCGGACATGCCTAGCAAACCATTGACATCCTACCTTATTTATTTCCTGGATCACAGACCGAAACTCGCTAAAAAGTATCCAGGCATGAAAATGGTAAGTCATCTTAATTCAGATTAATTTGCAACTTTTATTCAGTAAATTGAAATATTTTTGTATAGGTATATATTAGGGAAGTGATAGCCGTAGCAGGTATCTGTTCAGTCAGATAAAGATGAGCTACGAACTCCTGGGCCCTCTTTGTAAGGGTGACTAATCGGATTGGCCAGAAAAAATACTTCCCGGTGGTTCGGAACCAACCTAAAGCTTTAGGTCCCACTCATTAATCACCATCATCCAACTCATTGCCCACGCATAGGTCTCAGTCTTATGTAGGCTTTTTCTCTCTCTCTCTCTCCCCCCCCCCCCCCCCCCCAATAAGAGAAATGATGCTGTGATGCTTATTTAGATGTAGGCCTTTTCACATCTATATAAATAAAATTAGAGTTTTTTCTGTACATTTATCAGAATTATATATTTTTTGGTTATTTTTACGTTTTATACATCAAATAAGCCGAAAATAGTCTAATCTCACTTTCTGTCTGTCTGTCTGTCACGGCCCCAAAGGCATTTTACGCGGCCTTCTCCTCAAAAACGAGAGCATCGATCGGGATTTTAGTTATTGAACATTATTGAACAGTTTATTGACAATGTCTTTAGCTATAAAAAACTAAATTAACTTTTTTTTTAACAGAGTAATAAACGTTTGAAAACCAAGTGTTTTGCGATTTTGGATACATTTTACGCGGCCTTCTCCTGAAAAACGAGAGCATCGATCGGGATTTAAGTTATTTATCAGTATTGAAAACCTTTTTTACAATGTCTTTAGCTATAAAAAACTAAATTAACTTTTTTTTAACAGAATAATAAACGTTTAAAAACCAAGTATTGTGCGATTTTGGATACATTTCTTCCAAGTTTTATTACCACATAAGAATAAGAACAAATCACGTAATTTATCATGATATATCAATCAGCTGTTCTCAAATATAAATGGTGGGCCCTTCGCGGCGTTATTTACGCTGTCTGCATACTTGTGTAGTCGGAGCATTGCAGTCTTTTAGGAAACATATGTCTGGTGAATCAAAGCTCATCTTATGTTTTATCAATTATTTCTTTGTTGAAAAAAAAACAAAATTTTCTAATTTAAATTTATTGAAACCAAAATTAACATTTTAGGAAGGTGCGGTTTGTGCTAGGCTCTTGGGAATTCGCCAGGTAGCACTATTATTACCACATAAGAACAAATCACGTAATTCATCATGATATATTAATCAGCTGTTCTCAAAAAATATTCTCTCGGATACCTGTCACTGAATTTATTGCTGACGTTCTAAGTTGTCTACTAAGGGCCCGTTCACACGATACAGTTTTTGTGCGGTACAGTAAATTTGCTGTATCAGTTATTTTGCAGTGCTTTCGTTTGCATGTACATTTCATATTGTATGTTCACACAATACTGTTTCGACTAGATCCAGTAAAAAAGCTGTTCTAGCCGATTTCTACATTCGGTTTTGTCTTCGAAAACTGTATCACTAAAATCAGCTGTACCGCAAAATAACCATCCGTATTTGGTGGCACATGTATTGTACCGGTAATGGATATGTTCAAACGATACGCTTATTACGCTGGAAGCAGTCTTCAGATCGTCAGCATTGATCTTCTTCATTGATATTCTTCAGCATTGATCTTCTTATTAGTGAATTCCAGTGTCCAGAAGTGGAAGATATTAATTGTGAAAATTTAATTTCTCTAATATATGAGAGACCCGCCTTGTGGGACAAGACTTAAGATTAATATAAAAATAATGAGAGAAAAATGTGTAGAATATTGAAACCAGAATTTGCATACTTTGATCAAAATTTAAGAGAAACCTTCAGTAAGAAACTTATTTAAAAAAATCTTACACAAATAAAAAAAAAATCCTGGACTGGAATAAATAAAACTGAACTGGAAGCGCAATGGTAGGAGTTGTTGGTCTCCTATCGGGCGCCTCCCCAGGTGGCGGATTGGGGGATGCCTCCTAGATATAGGTGGTACCGGGGAAATGAAATACCCGGGATGGACCAAAACCAGCATAGAAACTGCTGCCTTGCAGATGGAGGTCAATGGAAATCCAAAGGCTAGGGGAAGAAAACCCCAATAGAAAATTGACTGCTGCCTTGTAGTTCAGCATTGGTTTGTTAAAGGCTAAGGAAGGAAACCTGAAAAAAATTCCCTGGTCCTCCAGGTTGGGGGTTGGATGTGGGGCTAACTCCCCCACTCCATAAAAAAAACATTTGTTATGGAAGCACAAAATGATAGGAACGGACGGCCCTCAAGGAATTTAGTGAAGGAACAGACATTTAAACGATCGTTGGATAGGGACCGTTGGCGACAATTACTAGTGCAGGCCAAGACCCGTCCTGGGTTGTAGGGCCACTGAAGAAGAAGAAGAAGAAGAAGGAAGCGCAATGGAAGAAGGAGGAGAGCACAGCAATAAGCAGCAAAGCCGGACCGTGTGAACATCACAGTACAGTTGACGCCATACAGTAAAAAAACCGTACCGCAAAAAAACTGTATCGTCTGAACGGGGCCTAAGCTGCTAACAACTTCATGATCGTTGCTATCAAAAAAGCCGAAACATATTTAGTCTTATTTCTAAACATAATCCGTACGAAGGACGGGCACAATAGCTAGTCTAATATATAAACGTATCTTTGCTGTCCTCTCCGGACGAAACTCTAGCGCCCTTGTGACAAAAATATAAACCAGGTGCATCATCAATGTGCGAGTTCAGAATAAGAAGAAGATTGGCAATGAAATGGATAAGAAAAATAGATTATTGAATAAAATTTGCGAATAAGTTATGATATATTCTTGAAGCCCAAATTCAATTGAATCTGGTAACCTGCTAGTAAAATGTATACATATCTATATATAAATATATATTTTTTTGTTTGTACATTTCCATATTATGGCAGTGCAGTGTTTGAAGTGTATACCCTCCTAGGCCTACCAGCTGGCTGTTAGACATAAATCCACTCAACTGTTTTACTTAGTAAATTTCAGTAGTTATTTCAGACTTACTTGGGCTGCAAGAATTAAAGCTGTGCGTTGGGGTTTGGTTCATTATTGTTTTTGTAAGTTATTGTATTGGATGTTATTAATGTATTGAAATGTTATCTATTGCCGTGAGAAATAAATTTTCATCAGTTATTTTGTGAAATATGGGGCTGAAGGTTTAAAATTTTTCTAATCTTTGAGACTGATCATCACCCCTACTAGTCATCTTGACTTCTTATATATTGTTTATAACTAAATCTCACCTTACGCAATGACGTGTTATTTATTTCGTTTTTTTAAATACATTTTCTAAAACTTTGAATGTTTTATTATTTTCAAATCACTTTTGTAAAAAGCCATATGTGTGATTGAAACGAAAAATTTGTAAATTTTGTAATCTTTTGTGAAATGTGTTTATCATTTTATTCTATATTCTTTAAGTTTATCATCGTATCCTTATTAATTTATTTCAGACGGAACTCACTCAAAAAATTGCCGAAAAATTCAAGAAGTTACCTCCGGAAAAGAAGCAAAAATACATTGATAAGGCTGAAAGCCAAAAAGAAGAATATGTCAAACAGTTGAAAATATTCTAGTAAGTCAAGTTGATTAATTTTATAAATATATTTTTTTTTCTACAAAAATATGCAGCGTTGATATTGATTTGAATTTGAATTTTTGCAAGAGTTTACAGAAAAGCTTGAAAATTCATTTCATTAATTTCATTTTACCCGGTCTTCTGTGGATCCAGTTTGGAGTTGCTTTGTTCTGGTAAATAACTTATTGTAGCGGTCACAAAATTTGAATGTTTGAGTTAAATTGCAGTGTTGCTAACCATACAATTCAGCTGTTTCAAAAGAGAAGTGCAAAATAAGCAATGTTTTTGACACGGTTAATGTGAATTCATACTGTTTTTATAAACGAACTTGTGGAATTTAGCTGCTTTACAGTTCTACCCACCCGCCTAGGTTTTTGTTAACTACTCAAGATTAATGTATCACAAAAAAGCTCGTTAAACTCGATACGTAAGCTCGCTCGACGCTAGGTTTGAATATTGGTATATAGGTATATATTGATATAGGTATAGGTATATATTGGTAAATATTGGTATATATTGGTAAATATTGGTATATAATATTAATATGTAGGTTTAAATATTGCTCGACAGAATATTTAAATATTGATACAGAATTAATCTGTTGCATTGGCTTATGACTTATCGGCGTATCATCTATATCAGCATCATAGTTGCGTATCATGTATCAGTTGCGTATGTAACACATTATTTTAGAACAATTTGACACACTTTAAACATTAATTTTTAGAAATGTAAAATATTGAAATCGTTGAGGTCCACTGCATTGAGCTAAAAGCAAGCTTTGTGCCAAATTTAGTGTTCCAAATCGTTGTCGTTTTTATGAAATCCGCAAGGCTGTCACACCCCCTCACTTTCTTATAATATACATAGATAGTCAACAATGCATATCACCAAATTTGGAAAAAAAGCTTCAAAGTAGTATTTTCATATATCTATAAGAATATTGTCATCTAAATGTTCTTGAATATCTTTAATTCTTTTAATATTTTTACTTTTTTTTAAAATTCTGTAATAGACTCATTTCACACCTTTTTATTTTTAGCCATTGGTCTTGAATATCTTTAATTAATCCATCTATTATTTTTACATTATCTTCTTTATATTTTTTGGTATTCATAATTATTTTTCTTGTAATCTTTGAAATTTGTACTTTGTTTTGTGTTATGAGAACAATAATGGGATCATCCCGGAGTCCTCGTTCATTATAATCTCTTGATAAATAAATAAATTTTGTAGAAAAGTGCAACTTTATAAGTCTGATAGAATTGTACACAGTGTGTCAGCATAACTTTGTGAAATTGAAACTTTTTAAATTGATTTCAGTGAACAGCACCCGGACCAGATAGCGCCCGAGGCGTCGGGGAAGAAGAAGGCCAACTCGGCTGGCCTGTTCAGGCCTCAGCCACCATTCAAGGTAATTTGGCTTCCCTCTACATTTATTTACCAAAGAGTGTAAAGATTTTTATTGTATTTTTTCTAAAATTCTTGGATTTGCATCTATTGAACTAGTTGTTCTGTGAACAGTAGAACTCACGCCCAAGAATAACGGTGCTTGCACAGGGGAACATATTCTATCTACTCAATGGTAATCGCCATCGCAAAATTAAACACAATCATCAGACCTAACCCTCAATTCAATTTGCGTAGTCTATTCCATGTCTGATTTCCACTTCATAGCACGTCACGAAGGCCGCGTTTCTACTTCACTTGTTCTTTTTTTTTTGAAGGATGAAGCCCACATAGGTCTGAGACCTGTGCGTGGGTAATGAGTTGGATGATGGTGATTGATGAGTTGTGCCTACAGTTTTAGGTGGGTTCCGAACCACCGGGAAGTGATTTTACAGCAGAGAACAGTGTCTTTTTTGCTGGCCAATCTGATCGGTCACCCTTACAAAGAGTGCCTAGGAGAACGCAGCTTATCTCTAGGCTATCTGGTTGAACAGATACCTGCTACGGCTCACGGCTATCACTTGAGTTGTTCCTGATTGCTGATTGCTCAAATCAGATCAGATTTCACATGTTCGATGAATTCATAGAACAATAATAATTAAATTTGCAAAATTAAAAACAATCATCAGACCTAACCCTTGATTCAATTTGCGTAGTCTATTTCATGTCTGATTTCCACAATAGCACGTTATGAAGGCCGCGTTTTTACTTTCATCCAGCCTGTACTTGAGTTGTTCCTGATTGCTCAAATCAGATCAGATTTCACATGTCTGATGAATTTATAGAACAATAAACCTTGAAACGAAGTGATAGGCGTGAGCCGTAGCAGATATCTGTTCGATCAGATAGAGAAAAGCGAGCGTTCTCCTGGGCACTCTTTGTAACGGTGACCGGCCAGCAAAAAGGACACTGATCTCTGCTGTAAAATCACTTGCGGGTGGTTCGGAGCCCACCTAAAATTGTAGGTCCATCTCATCAATCACCACCATCCAACTCATTACCCACGCACAGTTCTCAGACATATGTGGGCTTCATCCTCCAAAGAAATATATTTATTAATTAAATTCGTATAATTATCATTCACCTAGCAATCCTAGAAATTATTTATTTTTCTCAAACACATATGTTATCTTATGAATGATAATTTAATTCATATGAAGGATCAACCAGATGAATAAGAGGACCCAAGGGCTATCTAGAAAATAATATGATTCCAATTCCATATAATGGAGAAGCTCATTTTAAAAATCATATGTTTCCCATAGAAGGAGTGAAGGCCTGAGTGCTTTTTCTTTGTTTCCTTTTAAATATATAATGCAAGCAAATTTGGAAATACTAACACATACATCGCTGGGCATTACTTTAAGTAAGATCCATGTAACATTTCATAGAATTTGGTCCACGCGTTAGCCGAAAATACGTTACAAACAGACATACAGACAAAGAAACAAAAGGAAAATGGTCCTGAAACGGAGACCTATCTACGTTCGGTAAATAATTTAGTTCTGTAGGCCTACTTCAATTGTTTATAGTATTCATACTATCGTTACTATTTATTCCGGTTTTATTCCTTATTTTAAAGTATTAAGGAACATGGTTAATGCACCTTGGTACATCAGAAACAGTAACCTGCACAGGATTCTACACATTCCATAAATGTATATAGAGAGATAAGTCGATTTGCTACCCGTCGTGAACCCTGACTTCACCATCAATCAATCATATTTTTTTCGCCACACTAGGACGTAATGAGCTGTTTTTCGTGCGTCATATGGAGGCCGAAAGTGTTTGGTTTCCGTCGAGGTCTGTAAACGTTTACCGCCCTAGGGCGGAAAAGAAAATGACCTTGAATGACAGCTGATCGTGTCTGGATACAGCAGTCATGATTGTAAAAATGAATCCTTTCAACTTTTATGTGAAACAAAAATATTTAAACCATCAATAAATGTTTCTTTTTTATAATTTAATATGTACGTAGTATTTAAAATGTCAAAAATGATCACTTTTTATAACTTAATATGTATTATTTTGTAGTTTTGATATCAAACAATAGCACCTTTTTATCCAACCTACAGAGCTCTGGGTGGGAATTTTGTCAACTATTACAAATGTTGGTAACCTCTCACACAAAAAGGTTGGTTGGTTAGGTTTTTTGTTTTTAGGAATTTTGACTACTACTGCAACTGTTGGTATAGAAAGGTTAGTTGGTTAGGTTTTTGCTTGTTTTATGCAGGTTTCGAATCAGGAACAGGAATAACAACAAAAAACCTAACCATCTAACCTTTTGGTGAACAGTTGTAGTAGTTGACAAAATGCCCACCCAGAGCGCTGTAGGTTGGATAAAAAGGTGAGCCGTTCCTTGTATTCTTGCAAGTACCATAGCCTTAAAATTTCGCTTTCAAAATTTCCATCTTAACATTGTTGTTTTTTTTTTCGTAGTGTGGCGAAAAATAGCGTTCGCAACACGGGCAAAAATGTTTTGCCGGCTCTCAAACGCTTCAAGTTCTCGACTTCGTCTCGAACTTGAAAACCGCGATCTCGAGCCGGCAAACACACATTTTCGGCCCTAGGTGCGAAATATACTATTATTCAACACAGCACAAAACTTATAAAATGCAGTACAGTTGAACATCGTCATTTATAATACATCAAAAACTACGCAATGATAATAAAACTACTTTATAACTACTTATAAATGCTTATTACTACTTCAACCCTGAGGCAACTCAGCTGCTTGACAACCAAGAAATTACCAGAAGGCTGAAGAGGACAAAGCCCTTTGAATTAGTGATTAGAAAATTAATGTGCAAGTAGGATGGACTATAATATACAGGGTGTTTCAGAACTCTCTACCAATGCTTCTAGGCAGTGTTTCTGGACCACTAACAAAAGTAAATATCGTAATAAAATTTTTTTAAAGTCCCAGTTACCCACACAGCCGCCATTTTGTTTTTTTCACGTATTATTTTTTTACAAACCATTTTTTAAATCATTGAACTTAAAATTTTGCATACAGCTTTATAACAATTGAAACAATCTAAAAAAAATTAATCAAAATTTTCCGACATCAAAAAACAAAATGACGGCCATTTAAAATTTTTGAACAGGATTAAATTAATAATGGCTAATGATATCAAAATTTGAATAGAATAACGTTTTTTAGATTTTTTTATTGCAAATCTAACGATACCTCATTTTTTAAGATTGGCCAACAATTAACAGAGATATGCTACTTTTTAGGGTGTGCGGTGGTTGGAAGCGGGTTGCAGTTTTACGAACAAACAAGGAATAACTTACAAACAAAGAATAAGTTTACCATTAGCCATTATTAATTTAATCCTGTTCAAAGATTTTAAATAGCCGCCAGTTTGTTTTTTGATGTCGGAAAATTTTAATTAATTTTTTTTAGATTGTTTTAATTTATTGTTATAAAGCTGAAAGCAAAATTTTAAGTTCAATGGTTTTTGAATAAAAAAATAATGCATGAAAAATCAAAATGGCGGCTGTGTGGGTAACTGGGGTCTTTGGAAAATTTTTATTATGATATTTACTTTTGTTAGTGGTCCAGAAACACTGCCTAGAAGTATTGGTAGAGAGTTCCGAAACACCCTGTATAGCGATCTCTAGAACTGCTTTAGTCATCAATGGGTGAACTGGAGTTAATTCAATAATTTAAATTTAAGAAGTGAATGGAAAGTTAATGGTTAGTTTTAAGACTAGTTTTAATTGCATTTATTAAAAAATCCTTCTTACAGATAAAGTACTGTAGTTTTCATATAACTTGGCAGCAGTATGCTGGGTTCAGATGTAGCATGTCCCATCTGCTACACGCTGCCAAGTTATATGAATACTACAGTAATTCCTTTTTATTTTCCTTCTTTTGACAGAACTACTATGATAAGAAACTCAAAGAACACGAGAACGAAGAGAACTTCGACCAGAAAGCGTTTGCATCAAGGTGCAGAGAAAAGTGGAACCGGATGAGCGATAAGAAAAAATTCGTCTGGATCAAGTGGACTATGGAGAAAGAAGATGAATATATGGTATGTGCATTTTGAGTTGATACCTTTTTTAATGGCCCCAGGCTCCCACAGAAGATAAATAAATTACTATTGGACATAAGTTTGATGATAAAACTTGCCAATTCTATGTTGAAATTAAAACCAATTTATTCATGAAAACATGAATTCAATGTAAACATGTATTTCTTAATTAACAGTATTACTTATCCCTCTGAATTCGGTAAAGTTTAAATCATTCCAACCTCTTTGTTGTACGGCTGTATCACATTCTCGCACGTAAGTGTACAAGTGGCTTGAAACTGAATATAGTTTTTTTTTTTTTTTAGTGTTAACGGGGGTTTTGGTCTAGATTTGCGCAACCTCTCTAGTTGTTAATTATTTTTCTATTGCATTGTTCTTTGTTGCTTTTTAGGAACAAATGAAAATTTTCCAAGCGAAATGTCCGGACCAATGTACTTTGAGCGATTTCAAAAGTGTTCTATCAAAGGATGAAAAGAGTTTATACAACAAGTGAGTAACTTATACTAGTAATATTACCAATTTAATGTATGATCTTTTTATTAATATCAAAATGCCGATTGATTAATGTTGTATTTTAAAAATATATATTTTATCAATTATTTTAATTCTTTGAATCGCAAAAAAAATATTTATTTCAAATACATGCATGAAAATTACAAATAATAGAGGCTACAGCTAATGCCAAAGAAACCTCATTGAATGCAGTAGATTGTCTCAAATCAAACAAGGAAATCACAATACAAAAGTTGAAATGCTATGCTAACAAAGAATATAGAATACAAATATAAGCTTGAATGTAGAGTCTCGATTTATGTAAGGTTTTGATATTACTGTACACTTTAACAATTAATTTAAAGTTTTTTCAATTTGTGTAGAGCTCATCTCTGACAGCTACTCCTGCGGTCACGGGATCGATTCCCATTTCTGCCTGGCATCTTTGTATTACTATTCAAAATCAAATCAAACTTTATTGCTGATCAAGTGCATCATTATTGGTATAAAATCATTGGTTGAGTTCGTGGTAGCCTTATCGTTTACCGGTAAATGAAATTTTACTGGAAAGTAAGATGTTGTAAACGGTAAAGCTGCCATGAACTCAACCACTATTTATCTCATTATCCACGCACAAGTCTCAGACTCCTCAATAAAAATTTCTGTCTCTTATTCTGGGAAATATCCTTGTTCGTCATTTATGTATTTTTTTTTAAAACTTTCTATTTTACATTTCATGCTCAGGCTACTGATTTAATAGTAGCACCTCTATTATCCGACCGTATCTATCTGCCATATCCGATTTTTCAAGTAGTTTGAATATGTTTTCATTCTTTACTTACAACATGAACACATTTCTATCCTTTATATATCCGTCTGTAGTACAGAAAATGTATATTCTCAAACTACAGTAATGTATTGACTTGAATAATATATAGATTGTATTATTTTTTTATTCCTCATGTATTCGGCTGTAGTACTGTACAATGTATACTCTCAAGCTATAGGAAAGTATTTTTGACTTGAATAATATTTCGTTTTATCCCTGTAAAAATGGCTTAATTCATTCACCCCGACCGTGGATATATAAGAAAGTTGAGAGAGTTAAAGTCAAAAGAGTGTAGCCAACGCCATCTTGAGCGGCTGTCCGGCGACTTCCACCGGCTATACTCCACTATAGATATACACCAATGTTGTTGTAGTTGTTATACATGTCTATAAACACTAACAAGGCTATCTTTAATTATGGATGCCACTCGACACTTTGTTGTAGGTTGAAGCCATAATTAACGTTAAAGTGGTCAAACGACTGCTAAATTAGAATAATTTATTAGCATAGTGTCATCTAAATTTTCTTTGATATCTTTAATATTTTTTCAAATTCTGTAATAGCTTTATCCAAATACCTCTATTTCACACATTTGTGTAATATATTTGTGTAACATATTTATATTATGTAACATATTTATATATTTGTGTAATATATTTCTATTTCACACATTTCTTCTTCAGCTATTTGTTATGAATATCTTCAATGATTATGTTCATTTATTTTTTTTACATTATCTCCTTTATATTTTCAGGTATTCATAATTATTTTTCTTGAAATATTTGAAATTTGTACTTTGTTTTTGTGTTATGAGGACAATAATGGGATCATCCCGGTGTCCTCATTGATTAATCTCTCATTAACCTAATCTCTCAATAGATAAATATTGATAAATGTTTTCAAAAATAATTTTTAGAATCAAATCATTGAAGCAATCGCCATTTGAACTGTTATGAAAGTGGAATCTTGAAAAAAGTGAACTACTTAGTTTGGGATTTGCGGTAATGTAGGCGCGAATGGCGTCAGATTCCAAGCAGTAGAGTCATGTTTGCTTTTAATTCCGGTTACACGTTTTTAACATTGATGGTATATGTTATGTTCCCTCCACTTTCTTATACCGCCATGGTCCCGACCATCCTCTGGTTCCTTAAATGACGTATAATCGAGGTGCTATTGTAGCTATACCCACCTTATTTGTTCTTTGTTTTGTTTTTATTTTCTAAGTTGTTTATCGGTGTACTCTATCTTTCAGAATGTGTGGAAAACCGGACAAACCTCCAAAGACAGCGTACATTCTGTTTTCTCGCGATTTTCTCAAGTCATCATCCAATGGCACCAATCAAAGGGAGAAAATGAAGGAATGCTCGGAAAAATGGAAAATGATGACGAACATCGAAAAATCGGAGTACAGCGATCGCCTTAAGCAGGTAAGTTTATTTACAATAAATAATATTTATTTTAATTATTTGACGAATAACAGGGAGAGCATTTTCAATGCCTATTTGAGGTACGTAAAGGAAGAGGACAGAAGCCTAGCCTATTCTTCCCAAAGATGCCTTTTACATAGAGTGATTAATCCTAATGCGGAATTTGGAGAGAAGCTAACATATGAGGTACCAATTAAGATGATTCGCTGCATAACTCAGTTAAGAGCTTCTACAACAACAAGCACATTCCTCGTCATTAGTGGACGAAAATACATCTTGATTCAGACAAAATTTGTCCCACATGTCATTCCACGTTTGAGACATTAGCAGATTTCCTACTCGGCTGTCCTGCTTATGAAAATTTAAGATTCCCTATTTCACCTCATATCAATAATATCATTCAGAATGTTGACAAAGTTATGGTGTTACCATCTAATTTCAATAATGGAAAGCTTCAAGTATATCAGTTCACTATAAAAGCACTAGCCAGGAGGGATGCCACAGTATCAGGGATTAGAGGGGAACCAGAATTCGGGCTTTTAGGCTTAAATGAATGAATAAAATGGATAAATAGGTAGAATAAAAGGTTAATATAGAAATAATTAAAAAAAAAAAAAAAAAAAAAAACAATTGTCCTCTGTTACCTAAATGGTTATTGTTAGTTTGCATGATTTTTGTTATATTTTCTAGTCTTATTGATAGTTGTATTGTTTTATATTTTGTATTCTCTCCATCCTCTCAAGCTTTACCTCAGCAGTAGCCTATGCGAGCTTTGTTGCAAAGTATTTATTGTTTTTTGTATTTAATAATTTATCATGTATTTTCTTTGAATATAATTATGCAACGTTAAACTTCTAGTCATGTATATTTGTTAGCTTGTTTAATTGTTGGCTGTGTTGTGCAAAATGTTATATCATTATGTAAAGTCAACTCATTTGAATGGTTAATTAAACAGCGAATAAAATGATTATTACTGTTTTAATTATTATTGTGTACTAATTAACCATGTGATATCAAAACTGACACTGTATTTCTATTCAAATTATGATTTTTACTCCCTTATACTAGAGGAATGCATTTCGCTTCTAAAGAGGAGCTTCATCCTTTATCCCATTGGGTATAAAATTAGAACTCATAATTAAAATAGAAATACAATGTCAGTTTTGATATTAGAATGTTCAAGTATTTTGTCATGGAAAACATCACAGATTGATTAACTAAAGAGGAGCTTATGCACTAGCTAGGAGGGAAGCCACGTTTTAATGTTTTACCAGCCAGGCTTAAGAGACTTCCTTTCAAAAAATTTAGAGAGGTTTTCAAGAGAGAGCTAGAGGACTGTGGTTTCTATTTAAGCCAAGAATATAGAGATTATTATAAAAATCATAATTAATATAGCCTGAATGGAAATAATAATTTTAAATTTAACATTGGACAAATCCAAATGCCCCCATGATGGGAGGCCAGTGGATGCTTAAATATCTATCTATCTTATCGGGGAGCAAAAGGGAACCATAATTAGGGCTTTTAGGCTTGAATAACTACTATTCTACTAACTTAACTCTTCTTCTCATATATTTTTTGTAGATAGGTTATTGAAATGCTAAACTGATGAAACTGTCCTAAACTTGTCTGATGTGAATCGAGGTCTGTGAAGATTTTGTATAATAGTCACTTTTTACATTGTTGCTTTTTTGCAGCTGCAACAAAAGTACGAGCAACAGTACGCAGACTATTTGAGTAAATTGCCGGAAGACAAGAGACTAGCAGAACTGGAAGAGGAAAAGGCGAAAATCAAACAGAAGGTGGCCATTACATCTAAAAAAGCGGAAACTATGTGCAACGCGCTCGAAAATTTCATACAACGCTCTGATGTATGTATCTTTATTTTGTTTCAAATTGAAACACAATTCATTTATCTAATATGCAAGGCGCTTTAGAAGGAATTGATTCATTTACTACTAAATATAAATGGAAAAGTATTAGGGAATCTGTCATATTGTGTGAACTCATTCCTCTTATCAAAATAAATTTTTAAAAATCATGTAAACATAGGTCCAGAAACGCTTTGTTACAGAAATAAACTGATACTATGAAGCATCCAAGGACCGGACGAATTTACATGAAACAATTATTATTAGTTGTGCTAATAGGCCTGTGCACCATTTAATTTCTATGGTTTTTTGTAAGGAATAAGACATTTATATTTCCCATAATAATAATAATAATAATAATAATAATAGGCATATGGCTTTTATTAGTGGGGAGACCCATACGGGTAGTGCCACCTCGCCGTTAGAGTCATGATAAAGGGAGCATGGTGGACCTACTATTTTAGGTGGGTTCCGAACCACCAGGTGATAATAAAGCTTATAACATCAAGTCATTGAAGCACGGTTTGACTTAATGGTCTGGCTTTTTGATCTGACTTAGCCCTGACTGCTACTATAGTTTTAAATTTTGATTAGTCAAAAATATTTTTAAAAAGTTGCTGTTTTTAGTATGTGAACATGTAAATTTTAATCCCGTTTTGTCGTTTCTTTCATTTTCAGAAGGTGATTACTACGATAAATGAAAATAAGTTCAAAAATGAACCAATTGAGCCTCCCAAGTAAGTGAACGTTGTTTTCATTTTTTAATCGTTTGTATAGATAGATTATTGCAAATTATTTTGTTGAGCTATTCTGCGTTGATATCGTTTTAGGACTAAAATACGTATTAAATGCATGTTAAATACTTATATAATACGTACATACATGTATGCATATACAGGGTGAGGAAAGAGGACGGATGTTAAAAAACCCAATATAGCCTGTGAATAAAAACAATTTATTTACAGAATAATAATCACATTATGTTGCCATTTTACAAAATTAATGCTTGAAAACAACATCTGCAAGGCCGTTTTGAGCAATGCACTTCACAAGTCGCTCTTGCAAGTTGGCTTCCACTCTCTCTAACATTGTCCCGTCAATTTGAACGACTTCCTCGCAAATTGCTTCCTTCAGTTCTTCAAGTGTACGTGGTTTATGCTCGTATACACGTGACTTGAGGTAACCCCTCAAAAATTAGTCGTAAATGGACAAGTCTGGTGAACGAGGAGGACAATTATATTAATGTCACCAAACCGGGAAATCACAGAGTCACGAAAACAGTACGAATTGCTTCCATTGAAATTCTTGCTGTGTGAGCTGACGCCCCGTTCTGCTGAAACCATACTAAAAAAAAAATGGCAGGAGCTACCGATCACGTAACCTCATTAGTCGCCCCACTCCTACTACCCGTGTCAGAATACTATCTATTCTAAAAACGTCCATCCTCTCTGCCTCACCTTGTATTAGGACTAAAATGCAGTACAGTATACTTAACATTGATAAGAAAGGTAAAATATAAAAGCAAATATTATTAAGTTTTCAAATTGTATTTCTTTGTCCGGATGTGGAGGGTTCCAGATGTGATAAGTTTTACTTTAGTTTTATAATTAATAATAATTATAAATAATATATTATTGGAATGTTTGTTTAATTTTTTCTAGGACCGTAAGGGAGTATTTTATACAAAAGTACACAAGGGAGAATTCAGGACCAGGGGGCAGCGTGACGACTACGCAAGCGAAGAGTGCATGGAAAGGAGTGAGTGAAAAAAAGAAAATCAAATACAGAAAAGAGCTGACCGCTCTGAAAGGAAAGTACATTCGAGAGTATGAAGCATTTTTGAAGGTAGGTTTTTGGTTCAAGTCTTGAAATTCAGTTTCCAATGAAATTATGTGATTGAACTATGGTCTTTATAATATAAGTTGTGCCCTGAGCTTTCCGCCTGATCTCATCTGTTATTTAGTGAAATAATATTAATTACTTAGAATTATTGATTTTTTATGAAATTATTATTGGAGTGGCCGTAGCCGAGTGGGTTAAGTGCTGGTTTGCTAGCCCAAAGGTCCCGGGTTCGATCCCAGTTCTGACCGAAAGATTTTACCTCGGGCCACATTCGTGTTTTGGAGGACACGTTAAGCTGTCGGTCCCGGCTGCCTAAAAAACAGTCGTTAAGTCACGTCAGAAGCCCTGAACTTATTCAGGTGCGACCTGATAACTCTGACACCAGACCTGAGCCAGCCAGGTCACATGATATTATTATTATTATTTTATGAAATTATATATATATTAACGAGTTTATTTTACAGCTATAGCCGTTTCTCGCATCCCATTTGCCATCTTTTTCGGTCTATCCAGTCACCATCCATAAGATTCCTATCCATTTCATGAAATTATTCTTGCTCAAAAATACTCAATCTAGAAAAATAAATAAAAATTATACTTATTAATGATTGTAGATCAGTAGAATGTTGAAGGTATGGAGAATTATTATTACAAAGTTTGATTGGCATTCTTTCTAGGACAAAAGCTTCATGAATGCACTGTAAATATTTCAAAACTGTAGCTGCAATAGTCTTGCATTCATACATACAACATCTGAGCTCGGTTTATTTCATCTGGCGCTCGAGACCAGTGAGGGGAATATTGCTTATGAATGCACACCTGTCTGTCTCATTCTGTTTCAAAAACATTAGACAGTAACTTACGGTCTACATCACCGTACTTTCAAATGATGCTTTTGGAATAGAGTATAGTTGACACGTGTTACCTGACCATGAGCCGTTGCTATGGTGATGGCGTCATTTTCTAAGTGCCAGATGAAAGTAACCAAACTTTAACGTAGGGAATTCATAGACCTTTTGTCTCATCTTAATCATACGGTAATTTTGAGCCAAATTCCCCACAATTATTTTCCTTGTGTCTGGTAACACTGGTGCGCAGTCCGCTTCGCAAAACGTGTGGAGCTAGGAAAACCCAGCTTTAGGTAGGATGTGACTTTTATGTTTGCTATACTATTCTCGTGTTTTGTTACAGAGTCTGAACGAGCAAGAACTTGAGGAGTATTCAATGAATAAAGCAAGACATAATACAAAGAGTCTAGAAGACGAAGAAACTAGTAGTGGAGACAGCGATGATGATGATGATGATGATAGTAGTAAAGAGACCGATAGTGAAGAGGAGGAGGAAGAGGAGGAAGAAGAAAAGGACACCAAAGAATTGAAAAACGAACCAAGCGTTGATTCGGAATCAGATAGTAGCAGTGATTAGCAGTAAAAGTAACAGCGATTACCTGTGAAAGTAATGGTGACTAGCAGTGAGTGTAACAGTGATTAGCTGTGAAAGCAACAGTGATTAACTGTGAAAGCAACAGTGATTAACTGTGAAAGCAACAGTGATTAGCTGTGAAAGTAAAGGTGATTATGTAGTTGTGAAAATGACAGTGATTACCAGTGAAAGTAACAGTCTCTTCCCTTCAATGCAGCCCTTAAGTTCTTCCCAATGATCACATATAAAGCCTGAATTTCTAGTTTCCTAGAATGCGGATTTGGACTAAATGGACAGCAGACAGGGCCGCATCGATAAATTATATATTAACTACTATTATATTCATTTAAAATATTCTATTGTACATAATCTGCTTTCATTAATAAGTTGGAAGTTAACATTTATATAATTTCCAACAACACGCCATCTTGATTCTTGATGTTTCCCATAAGATTATCAGGTTGACTATCAACTCTACGAAAGTGGAAACATGCTGGAGATGAAGCTTTTCATCTTGAGCGAGCGTCCACTGTTGTTGTGTTGTAGTTAAGATTCCGATGTCTCACCTACTGCTGAACAGATCAAGATGGCGTCGGAATTTATATGTTAGCTTCCAACTTATTATTGAAAGCAGATTATTTATACTAGAATAAAATAGCAGGTTTTATATTTTTAATCGAATATATTATATTAAATTATTATAAACTATATTTCGAAAGCAAATCGAGCTATATTGTAGTGTATACGGTCCTGTATCTATAGTCCGAATCTACTCTTTATTACCTAGTTTAGCAATCATTGTAAAACTTCTCAGTTTACCTCACTTCTGAACATTATTATCACAAATTTGATAGCAACACTATGTATTTTCCGTGGATATTAATTATTATGTTTGTACATAATTTATTCGTTGTTTCAAAGAGTTGAAAGATTGATGTAAGCTTTAAGGGTCGTTTTTATGAATGTTCCTTCAGCCTTTCTTGACTCGAGTGACTCTTGAAATTAAATGTACAGTAAAACCTCGATAATTCGGCCTAAACGGGCGGCCAGTAGGCCGGATTTACGTAAAAGCCGGACCATCGAGAGACCATTTAAAATGTACAGTAATGAGTTTTGTGACCCTTACACCCCTTATATACATCGCGTCGGGCGGTCGTCGTCGGTCGCTGTGTATAAAAGCTTAATATAATGTACTGTAATTTAATTAGATTAGATTAAATATAGAATTTAAATGTGTGTAAAATTGTATCTATTATTTTTTATCAGTTATCTAAAAAAATACAACTTTAGAATCGGGCCGGATTACTGGAGGGTCCGGATTTTCGAGGGCCGAATTATCGAGGTTTTACTGTATTTCAATAGGAAATTCAAGCGTCCTTGAAATTAAATGTATTTTAATAGGAATTTCAAAAATTTGTATATTTAATAGGAAATTAGAATCCTTGAGACTTTTGAAATTAAATTAATTTTAATAGGAATTTCAAAAGTCCCCTGATTCAAGATACTCTGAAGGAACGTTCATAAATACGGGCCTGAATCTTTGTTTTGTATTATGTTATTTGGAAAGTAATAGATCTAAACTTGTTAAATAAGTTTACTTTTATTAAAAACAAACATTTTATTGCTGTACTTAACCGATTTTTGTTGTTTAAATTGACTTTATTTGTTTAATTATTAACTTATTGGCGATTCTCATCAATTTCTGTAGAGGAAGGATGAGAGGAAATTAAAGTAATTGATGAAAATACTCAAATAATTAATATATACTTTATTTGTAATTGAATTTAAATATGAAGAAAATGAAGGATTTTTTAAATAATTTATTATTTTAGATGTTACATACCACTTATTGTTCAATTAGTTATTAGTTATGTGTCATACTGTATTAGCAAAAATAAAAAAAAATCGTAATTGTATTTTTTTACTTCTAATTTAGGTTTTAATACAAAAGTACTGAACCCTTTTTGATAATAATTGTTAATTATTTAAGATTTTCACTATGAAATGCAATTACTATTGATTCTATTGTTATGTTACTGTGAATTTGAAAATTTGCAAACAAAGCAGTAGTGGGCTGTGCCCGTTGTATCTCTACTTGATTGTGTTTTGTAATGAATACATTTCTACTTGACATTTCTAAGTTTGTGAGTAGTTGAGAGTTGTAAATATAATAGTAACTATTCAAATGGTTTAAGTTACTTTTATGTAATTACTGTATAATTTTAATTTTTATCTATTGTTACTCTAAAATTTGTGTGAACAAAGGTGTAAACATTAGACAATTAATTTCTTACAACTTTTCTGTTCTGGATTATTATTTCGAATACCTCGTGTTTTCCATAGACTGTAGCATGGCTGAACTACAGCTATAGGACCGGAGCATACAACCTGGCGACACTGTTGTGTCATCAGGTTTATCATTTGAGTGTAAGAGCCTTAAGCTGGGCATTCACGTTCCGATTTGCAGTACCACTTGCAGTCCAACCTCCAAGGTTGGATCCGAAAACGGAACGTGAATGGGCTTGTTGGATGGTTGGAATTGTAGATGGACGACTAGAGGAACGACTTCCGAATGTCGACGGTGTTGGAGCGTGTGTGGGGGAGTCGGATCAAAGTCGTCCAACTTATCTCAGTCAGTGCATGACCTTCGGGCAACTTTGGTTACATTTTTTGGCTCGAGAGTGACGTTCACAGCTGACTAGGAATAAAGTTGGATTGCAAGTAGGAGCGTGAGTGGAGTCGACTATCCATCTAGTGGTACTGCAAGTTGGAACGTGAATGCCCAGCTTTATACAGAGTCAATTTAGTCGCGCGACTTTTGTGGCTAAATTACACCAGCTGAGCGTTTGACCGAACTCAACAATGTCAACGTAAAGAAGTCATACACGATTTAGTGCCCTCGGCTCAGAAACAGCTGATTTTTTAATCAAATTTAAACGACTGGTTTAATTCAGCCTCCAAAATGGCGCCAATCTAATATCAAAACAGACACTGTATATATATTTTTTTTTTTTGAGGATGAAGCCCACATAGGTCTGAGACCTGTGCGTGGGTAATGAGTTGGATGATGGTGATTTATGAGTTGGACCTACAGTTTTAGGTGGGTTCCGAACCACCGGGAAGTGATTTAATATACGATTTTCACTCACTTATACTGGAGGAATGCATTTCGCTTCATCAAGGCTGATGAAGTGAAATGCATCCCTCCATTATCCCCAGTATAAGTGAGTGAAAATCGTATATTAAATAGAAATACAGTGTCCGTTTTGATATTATAAAGTATAATAACAAGTAATTATTAGACAAATTTCATTAATATTATATTCTAAATATTCATTCACCAGACATGTGAAATCTAGTCAATCAGCTGTCTAGAAAATAGAAATACGGCCTTCGTGATGTGATACGGAGTGACTTATTGTGAAAAACAGACATGAAATAGATTACGTGAATTGAGTCAAGGGTTAGGCTGGGGCTCCACTGGCCGTAGTTTATCGCGCTGCAATTTGCAGGCGCTACACGCGACAGTTGGGTGGCTTCACAGGCAACAGAAAACGAACTGCAATCTGCAGCGTCGTCTCGCTCGCTGTGGCTTCACTAGCAGTTCATTGTAGCGGTAGACGTGACCCGGGACCGATCATGCCGCAAGTTGATATTCGTAGTGTTGTACTCAGTGTACTTTTAGTTTATAGACGACGCCGGTTACACAAGAGAGAATGGTGGATTCACCCAATAATAAGCAACAGGAAGTCTGAAGGCTTGTTCCATACGTTGCATCGCAAATTAAGAAAGTATTCAGACAAGTTCTTTGAATTTTATCGCGTCTCAAAACTCCTTTGATTACTTGTTACGACTCTAGCATTTCTGTTTTTATAATTCTCATCACTTTTATTGTATAAAATTGGGTATTTCTCTACTTCTAATATAATAACCTCGCAATCAAGTTCAAACTCCATTGTTCTCAAAAGAATTCACTTTACTTGAAACAATTCATAATACAACTTTGAACAGAATAGCATCGATGTGGCTTGCGCCTTGGATGCTGGTCAGCTACAGACTGCCGCGTTACTACAGTCTACAGCTAGTAGAGCCATCTAATGGCGGCAAAGTGTAGCGTGAAAATGGGACAGGTTCCATTTCCGCGCGACGCTTCATTCTGCAGCGCGCTGTAAAATGTTGCACACTGCAGACTGTCGCTAGTGGAGCCATCTCCGTTTGTTCGCTACCTTCTCATTTATCTCACTTATCAACCACAATTTGCAGCGCGATAAATAACAGCCAGTGGAGCCCCAGCCGTAGGTCTAATGATTGTGTTTAACTATGCGATCGTGATTATCATTGAGGACACCAAGAACCTGCATGCTCCTCCGTGCAAGCACCCTTATTCTTGGGCGTAAGGTCTACTGTCAGAACTACTAGTTAAAATTAATGTTCAAATTTCACTTATTGCTTACTAACTTACTGCTGCCATGGCCATACACATCTAAGTAAATATTTGGCCGCACCAACAAAGCCACCTCTCTCGATTCCCTCTGTGTCTTCCTCAGTTGCTCCTATTCTCTCCATATCAGACATCACTTGACTCCACCATTTTCGCCGTAACCTTCCTCTCGGTCGTCTTCCTTTAGAACTTCTTTCCTTATGGACACAATTACCGTTTCAAATGTGTTTAGATGCAGGAAGCTCATAAAACAGCTGATAACATGATATGTCACTATGGTGATAAGCTATCTGTTAAGCCAAAGCAACAGATTAGCTCTGTATCAATATTACAGCTGCTAATTACCCAGCGTCATGTGTGCTTATTTATTGTTTGAATTGAGCTTGCTTTTCCTGTAATGCATTAATTTAAAGAACTAAACACAAAACTATGCAGGTGGGCAGAGCTGCAAAGTTGCTAAAAAGGTAGTTTATTTATAAAAAGCACTAAAACATCATTGCATCATTTACACATCAGTGCAAAAACAGTCTATTTTTGTGAACTTATTTTTTCAAACAGATAAACTTAATGGTATAAAAAATATGGTATGTCACTCACGATTTTGTGACCACTACCATAAGTTATTTACCATAAAAGAAAAACTCCAAACTGGAATCTCGGACAAGACCGGGTAAAATACTAGTTAAAAATACAATGTGAACTTGTTGAATTGTAAAATCGAGCTGCTGACGCGGTGAGTTTACTAGCTAACAAAGGCCAGCGAGTAGCAACACTACAAACTGACCCAGTCATCCCTCCCACTAACAAATAAATTTAATAAAAATATGAAAACAACTTTCACTTACTTGGAAGGCTCTCAATTGGTTCATTTTAATTTAAAACTTAATTAAAACAACATTTAATTAAAACTTAATTTCATTTATCGAGGTAAGCGCCTTCTGAAAATGAAAGAAACAACAATACGGGATTAGGCTATAATAATTTACATCTTACATGCTCACATAATGAAAGCAGAAATTTTGTTCTGAAATATGTTCATCTTCTTAATTTTTCTCCTCATTCAATCCCTTATTATTCAGCTTTAGAGTTTCGTCGACAGATAACAGCAAGGAACATTTCAGACACCATTTACATATGTTTTTGTAGATTACGCCTTGGAGACTCCAGTTGTTAAGAAGTACAGTATAAGACAAGTCAGATCAACAATTATACAATCTTATACACTAGATACCATAATTACTATATCAATTTTAGTGTTGAGGTGATGCTTAATTGTGATGCAAAATGAACTCTTGTACACTATAAGAAGCTTTATCAACCAAATATTTTTAACTTTTTATGTGAATTCAACGACTTGCAGTCAAATATTCATTAAGAATAAATAAAATTTACTTACTCTGTAGGCCGAGCGCTTTCGAATCTTTGAGATCCGTTTTCAGAGGCCTCTTCGAATTCACAATTCTCTGCTGTAAAATCACTTCCCGGTGGTTCGGAACCCACCTAAAACTGTAGGTCCAACTCATCAATCACCATCATCCAACTCATTACCCACGCACAGGTCTCAGACCTATGTGGGCTTCATCCTAAAAAAAAAAAAAAAGAATTCACATAAAAAGTTAATACTAACAACGCAGTTCGTCATGGAACAAGAAATCCAGGAATTCAAATATTTTTTCAATCGATATACAAATATCTCTATTTTTTAAGACTAAAAAATGCAGTAGCTTTTTTTAGAGTTTTCTACCAATATAATTAGATTTTTCTTCGAATAAACAACTATTATGACTCATCAAGTGATAATCTACTCGGATTCTTGTATTATTATATCGTGTATGTCAAGATTTTTGTTAATATCACTCTTTTTTACATATCAAGTAGCTTCATACACATATAAGGAGGATTACAGTTATGAGACCAAATCTCTTGATTAACGGTCTACATGAATCGAACTCTTTCCATACACGTTTTTAGTTTACTCTTTCTCTATTATTTTATTACTCTTTCCATACACCCAACAGCTTTTTCTTTTGGATCTTAAACACCCTATCAAGGTTTTATTTTGATGAATTACCCCATACTAACATAGCATACCTAATAAATGTGACAGTAACAGCACATGGTTAGCTGTAAAAAGTAGGTTTTAGCGAATTTCTTCAAATTCAGCTATTACAGCAGGTCGTGATGTGCGACTTTCACCCGGGACCATGATGGAAATTTGTCTTGGAGCCCCCAGAGTACAAAAATCATAGTGGCACAAAATGTTATATATGTAGATATATATATATATCTATATATGTGTCTGATAGCACGATAACTTTTGAAGGAGATGTCCGATTTCCACCAAATTTGGTATACACTTTCCTCTTGTGAATAGCTTGGACAAGTTCGTTAGCCAGGAAAATCCAAAAAGGTTAACCCCCTATTCGGGGGTATTTTCCCGCCAAAATTAGGGGTTTTCAAGAAAAAAAGGGTTGTATTTGAAAATTTTAGTTCTATTGTTAGACTTTAAGATAGAGCTCATGGAGTCAAAAATTTTAAGGTATTGCACTGCCTTCTAGCTCAACAAATTTTCAAGATATCAAGAAAAAACCATTGTTGTCAAAAGCTGTATCTTGCCCTATGGAGTTAGTTATTTGGTGCTAAAAAAGTGTTTCAGGAAAAAACTTTAATCTTTTTTTTTCTTGACTGTTCCTTATGGTTTTTGAGACGCTGAATCCGAATTTCAACTCATCCACCTCGAAAAACCAGTGCGTTTTGAGAAAAGCAGCCATTTTCAAAATGGCGTCGAAAATTTTTTAATTTGTCAATTTCTGTGCAATATGAAAAAAGTGATTAGTTATCAGTATTTTTTGGTGATAAAAGCGAATATGGAGCTAGTTTTTTTTTAATTTCAAATTATTTTAATTTCGTGGGGGGAGGGTTTGAGCGAATTTCTTGAAATGCAGATATTACAGTGGGTCGTGCATAAGCGTAAATATTCATAAATATTTGAAAAAATACAGAAATTCGCTAAGTTTTGCAGGTCCTGCGAAAGGAGTATTTGTCATTTAATCTAGCAAGCTGTTGCAGGACAAATAGCTGTTGCACCCCAGATTAAATTTCACATCATATTTTCTCAATGTATGGATCCCAGGTCAATCGTCTATCCAACAAACTTCCTAGAAATATATAATGTTTTCTTCCTGGTCTAGCTGATTATCGTTTAGAAACACGTGAAGGTATCAATTTATGAGCATTATTCAAAATTTACCGTTAATTTCAACTGATTTAGAATTGGGCAATTGACTGCATTTATTCATTTAATATATGGGCATTTATTTCGAAATTATCTAGAACGGAATTACTAAAAATGAGTGATGTATCATATGCAAATAAGAGGGCTCTATCACTAATATTAATTCTTTAGATAAACGGTTGACATGTAAGAAAAAAAGCAGGTGACTCCTGAGGCACTCCAGCTTCCACCTCCAATCTATGGGATTTATTCTTTACTATACTATTCTCAACTACTGTAGTTAGTTCTATATATACATTGTTTTCTCCCTATGAGGTATGATTCAAACCATTTCAGTTCAACCACATAAAAGACAAGCCTAATATCTCATCAGATGATGCAAAATATCATCATATCAAGAATAAAGAGTGTTGTAGAGCTCCTACAAAAATAAAAGAGCTTCCAGCGTAAAGAAACAAAGGAATGAGAGGATTGCAGCCCAATGAATGGGAAAAGATTTTGTTTGACCGTACTGTCCAATTTCCGATTATAGTATTAAATTTTCAAATAAAATTAAAGAGGAAAAATAAAATAAAATTACAATAATAAATTAATATTAACAACGCAGATCGTTATGGAACAAAAAAAAAAACAAGAAATTAAAGGGGTTGAATTCCTCTCCCATTGGCTAAGAATCAAGCATAAGAATCACATTGACCTGTAATGTGTGTTAAAACGAATAGATTCGTGCCCAGAATCGCGTTTAATTCGTTTTTGGAGAGATTATTTTCCAATTTTTTCCGGGGTAGGACCCCCACATCCAGATTTTATTCTATAACATTAGAACTGACGGAATTTTTTTAGAGTTTCCATTGAAGCCGAATATTATACACCGATTTCATTCAATTATTTTTTAATTAATTGATGAGTTCGTCTCCACCCCGTATCATAGCCATTGAAATATTGGAAAATTAATGAAATTAAATTATTATGTAGAAATTCTATTCTTGGAACCGAAACAACATTTGATGCATGGAGAAAATTTAAAATCCGCATCTTACGTATCACTTTTCCATTAATTTTAAGCTTATAAGCTCATTTTTAATTTTGTGAAAATTTGGCACCAATAAACATTTTTACTCAAATAAAATGGCATCGCCTGTGTTCTAATGTTATAGTCCCTCATACCTTCAAGGGCGGTACAACGTTCGCCGGGCCAGCTAGTTATCTGTATAGTCAGTTTTTCTAATTTCCATTTGTTAAGCAGTGCTGTGAACTTTTTTTCCACCCAACATAAAAAAAAAATGGAATGAATCTACCTTACGGCAGTGCTTAATTTCTAAAATTTTAGGTGTGGGAACGCTCATTTATTCTTATAAACCACCATCTCTATAATTATTCTAATAAAGTCTAGTTAAATATTCCCTGTAGTTTTTGCTCTGAAGTTTTATTCGTACGGACAGACGGACGGACAGAGCTTACGCATAATGCTCTCCCCCTATGTACTTCGTACAGTGAGAGCTAAAACGTGCGTTTTTTAGCTTCTTGTGCATTACAACATACATTAATCTTATTTGTTTGGTCCGAGCCTTTTACATGTGTTTAATTATGCATTATAAAATATGTTAAAATAGCCTTATGTTTTAAATTTTACCGCTACTTTTCATAGCCTTTGTCAATTTCTCATGGCACCAACATGACTCGAACAACACAGTTTGTACTTCATCTGAAAATAAAAATAATGTTGTTATTTTCATATTTGATATCAATAAATTTTTGAATCAAATTTTCCAATTGAGTATATTGATTCAGCTAGTAATAAGAGAACTTATCGAGAATAATATACTCTCTGGAAATCAGCTGATTCGCTCCATCGTCGCCATTCTTAATTTTAGTTTTCGCTGTGAAGTACCTACTTGGTGAATTTTGTGATTGCGTGTTGCCTGAAAAACGTAAACACAGAGTGATACAACTTTATTAATTTCTTTTGGTGGTTATTATCTTGCCAATTAAGCTTATCAAGCGGAAACTTGTAGTATTTTGAGATAGAAGCTTATGTATTTCAATTCCTTCTAGCCAATTGTTTTCAGTGTGATGATTGGAAGAACCCTGATATGAATAACAGCTATGAGGATAAGTTGTCATAATTTTGGTAGCCAACCATGACCGTTTAGATTATTCTAAATTCTAAGTTGCCAACATTATTTAGCATGTTGAAAGTGGGATTTCGAGTTGTCCGAGGCCCTGATTGGAAATGGCAAATGCAAGACGGTGGCGAGGGACACTGTGGAACTGTAATTGAAATTGGCAAATTGGGAAGCAAAGAATCGCCAGACAAAACAGTTGTTGTTCAGTGGGATACTGGCACAAGAACCAATTATCGTGTTGGATTTGATGGTGCTTATGACCTTAGAATAGTTGATAATGCCCCTGCTGGTAAGTTGAAATCATGGTTATATTTTCATTGTTCAAAAACAGCTACTTGATAAGTTAGCTAATTATCCTAAGATTGTGGATCTTCAGTTGTTGGCCAATATTTTATTGATGTTTTCAAGCTTTTTAAGGTCTGATCAGATTTAAATTTCAAAAGATTGTTTTAGATTGAAAATAGAGGTAACCTATTAAATCCTCGACTGCTTCCAGATTGGCAAACTCTGATGAAGAAAATTTCATATCCACATTTATGACGTTGTGCTCATTAAGTACTATATACTGTACCGGTACTCATATCAAATACTGTTTAGTAATTGGCTGTTTAGTAATTTAGGTGGTCCACAACTAAGTATTTGTGTGTGTAGAATGTTTTACTTAATTTTTGTAGTGCCTTGCTACTGTATTATTTTTCTTTGTGAAATTATCGTAATGCTTTTTCTTGTGTATCTCCAGGTGTTAAACATCCCACAATTGTGTGCGATGGATGTAAAAAGCAAGGCATTCCGGGCATACGATACAAATGCACAAGATGCTATGACTACGATCTGTGCTTCCAGTGCTATATGGCCGATCAGCACGACCTCAATCATCCGTTCCAAAGGTTCGACACCGCCAAATCACTTGGGTGAGTAACCAGCTGGATGTTAGTGCTATTGAATAGTTTCATTAAGAAAGTAATATATAAAAGCAAATTATAGGAAATTAAAACAGATTATAGATGCATAAATGTCTTTATTTTTCGCTCTTTGCAATAAATTGATGCTGTGGGCGAACACCACTTACCCTAAAATCTAGGGAAGTGGTGGCTGCTCACTGAGCGCGGTGTCAGTGTGATCGTAATTTTCAATCATGGGCGCTCGTGACTGCGCTTGTGTGATAACCAGAAACGGGAACTAACTGCAGGTAAAATATGCCCGACTAACAAAGACTCAAGTAATCTATAAACTATATATATGAGAGTAAAATTTTCTAATAGAAAAGAGCTGTTGATTTCAGTAAGTTGAAAATTACTGTACAGGAGTGTTTGAAGTCTTCACCACAGTATATGAAGGATTTTATCTTTGATGAAAAAGGTTTATAAAACTATATTTTGTTTGTCATTGACAATATCTATTGTACAGTATGTGCTTAGTGACATAAATATTCTATCTAATTTATGCACCAGGACGTCAGTTTCCCATACTTAATGCAGCTATCTCACTGCATAAGATTCAGGCGTTCTACATTGGTTGAGTTCATGGGAGGTTTACCGGTAACCGGTTAATGTTTCCGGTGGCGTCTGATTGGTCTATTCAAATTTATTATCGTCTATGAATTTGAATATACTAATGAGATGCCACCAGTAACCGGTAAGGCTCCCATGAACTCAACAATTATTGTGTGTAGCGCGTGTTTTCAGGGGGCAATTTCATGTGTAATTTTTTTAAAGTTTTTGTTTTAAAATTTTCTTTTGAATGGGACCGTCTGTGATACATATGCATAAAAATCGAAACTTTATTTAATATGTGCACACCATTTTCATTATTTTCGTTAATATTAAAAATTCTACAGCTATAGTTACTTTCCAGCCATATAGCGCTGTTTTAATGTTTTTCTACGCCTTCAACCATTAATAGATATCTAATTTGTTAATTGTTTGATATCTAAATTGTTTTTCTATTATGTTTGATATCTTATTCTTTAATTGTTTAATAACTTAGTTTGATATGAGGGCTGCGACCATTTTAAAACAGTTGTTACAGTAATAATTTTAGTATTTTAATTTTAGAAAATTTATAATTCCTATCGATATCATATTTATTTTTATATTGTCTGTTGCAGAATCGATCTTCAGCCGAGAAGAGGTAGTGCCAAACTTCAACTGCAGGGAATCTTTGTAGGAGCCAAAGTAGTTAGAGGCTCCAATTGGGAGTGGGGAAACCAAGATGGTGGCGAAGGTTAGTACTATCACAGAATAGAATTCATGGAGGTATAAGGAAGAGGGGGGGGGGGGGAATAAAGTCAGAAAAGTGTAGCCGACGATCTTGAGCGGCTATACAGCGGCTAGATTCCACTATAGATATATACCAATGTTGATACCCTCTTAGCTCCAATCTATTTTGAAGAATTCCTTCTGTCTTTTGGACTAATTTTAATTTTGAAGCTTTTTGTCATAGAGTTTATGTTTGTTTAAGTTATGTTTTGTATGATTTGTATGTTTTATTTTAGTACTAGACAAAACATCTTGAGCAAAAATCCTTTTAAAATTATTATTGAATCTTACCATCCCACAGACCGAGTTTTTATTATCTCCTTGGGTTAGTTTACACATAATTATAGGTCAAATTTTCCTCTCTAAATAATAATTATTACTTTTATAAACTCTTTTTGTCATTTTCAATAAAATCCCCACAAAAAACGAAGAAAATCATGCTCAGAAGTAAAATGCTAGTGGGGACCATATGAAAAATTGTTGAAAACATTTTATCATCATTTTACTTTCCTTACAGGATAGTTGAGTTAAATATATAAAATAATTTAATTTATATTAAACTTTGTTCATCTCATATTCAAAAAAGGCTACATCAATATTGTGTTGCTTTCCAAACGTCTCTGTCTAATGATGGCTTGGACGCAGGAAGTAGCTCAGATAGTATGCACACTCACCTGTGCAGCCAGACCCTGTGTAAAGGTGGGAGTGGACTATAGAGCTTCAGAATTTGTTTCGGTGGGCTTGGCATACTGAAAAATTGAAAAATTTTGAAAAATTCCCAAAAATACGGCCAAAAGTGAAAATTTAAAAATTAGATATAACAAATATGGAGTTGTGAATTGAATAACTGTGCCCGTATCCATGACTATAGATGATCAGCAAACAAAAGTGCTGGATCGATTCACGATTTTGTACGAATTTTAAACCACCCCCTGGCTAGACGTTTAAGGCGAGCGAAGCGAGCCTGCTGGCTAGTACCTTATATTGGTCAGGAAAATTTTTATAAAAGATCAGGGAAAAGTCAGGGAATTTTTGCAGCTTACTTTGCGAGTCAATCTGACCCAGTTTCTGGGTATTTACCCAGGCCTGGGGTGAATACCCAATTTATAAATACCTACCCACTGGGTATTTACCCGGCCCACATCACTAGGCGCAAAGTTTCCCTTTATCTGGCCATTTGTCCTTGATTTTGAGGATCGATTACAATTAATTGTTTGTTCCTTCAGGCAAGGAAGGCATAGTGCTGGACGTGAAAGGCTGGGAGAACGAGTCGGTGCGAAGTGTGGTCAACGTGTCATGGTCGACGTCGGGCTCCATCAACGTCTACCGCCTAGGCCACAAAGGCAAGGTCGACCTCAAGTGCATTCTGCCCACGTCGGGCGGGCACTACTACCGCGAGCACATACCTATACTGGGTAAGATCAATTCCAAAACTATTTTGTAATGTGTAAAAATATCATCTACCTTTTGCTCGTGAGGCGATACGTGAGCTATGAAGATAGGAGGTGCAGTAGACTGTTAGCTAACCGGCAGACGCATCCCAGCAACAAAGTGCTAGTCATCGTGTAACGAAAAGTAAAGGATGATACGGAAAGTTTAGCTTAAAATGCGTTCAACCTTCTCTAAACTTAAAATCATCAGCTTAAAGAAGCACACAAAGCACACGAATGCAAAATCAAAAATCAAATCAAAATTTATTCAATCAATAACATAATAATTACAAAAATCCTTTTAGTTAAACTTAATAAATACAGAATATTTTATATCAGTAATTCACCTTTAGAAACCCCACTATAAAAAACTATGTTACTAATGCATACCCTAAATGCTGTTAGGGCACTCAACTGTTAATACAATAAATGTTTATAATTCTTGTTTATAATCTATGTGTTCTGTGTGTGAAGGAGAAACTTGAAAGTATTTTAAAGCAGGGACACAATCATGATTATAATACAAGAAATAGAGACAAGCTTTACTTAAATAGGCATAATCTTGAATTTTATCTTAAGAAGCCCTCTTACGTTGGAGCCAAGTTCTAAAATCATTTGCCCCTTCACATCCAAGAAGAATCAAATTTTAATAAATTTAGAAGTAAATTGAAAGAATATTTGACGGAGAGAGCCCTCTATAATATAGAAGAATTTTTTCCCATGTTGGTAATTAACTTTAAAATATTGTATTTAATAAATTTAGTAACTGTAACTCTAATAGTTGTAATAGTAGTCTAGCAGTTGTTAAACTCTTGAAAATGTTTATTTATATATTTGCTAAAATATATTTTATACTTTGACACTATTCAATGTACAAAATTGTGTATGAAATGAATAAAGAGATAATGAAATGAAATGAAAATGAAATAATTATGGCTTATTCAATTATTATGAATGAATATGAATAGTGCAAGCAAGGGCGAAGGACTAGGAAATAAATTTTTGAGTTATATCAGAGAAGTTGATGCAATCGTTTATCTAACGAAATAGGAAAGGCAAAGCTGACTGCCGAAACAACATATTCTAAGCTTTTGTGTGTTGTGGCCTTGCTTAAGCTAATAGTTTTATTTTTGTTGAAGCAGTCGAATACAGAGTTTTAAAATAAATGAAACGTCTCGTTGCTTATGCGTATCTTTATTGTTTGTGTACCTTCAAATGAAACGTCTCGTTGCAAATGCGTATCGTTCTTGTATCGTATCTTGTCTTTGGAGAGCTTTCTTTTTATTGTCTCGCGCTGGTGAGAGCTCATGTCTCGCCTCACGGATTACATTGTAAGGCTGTTATTATAGTTTGAAAATCAATGTCATAACAGCTGTCTCTATTAAGGCCTAATCAAAGCTGTTATATAATTGATTGATTGCTTAAATAATAAAGAAGCTAGCGACACGGTCTCTAGACCTAGGAGAACTCAGTATTCGTCTCAATCAGTACCAGAATGAAAATTATCAAATTGAAGCTGATTTGAAAATTCTGAAATCAAATTCAATCAATTTCAAACCCGCAACCGATTGTTAACAATTTTAGGAAGTTATTGAGTATACTGTTATACAATGCGTTCATCAAGTTGCGCATATTCAAATAAACAAGTCTGTAAATAGTAGGTTTTTTTATATTAGTTCTAGTGGCTACCGCAAGATAGCACCACTGGTAATATAAACAACAGATAGATGTAAAGCCCATTATTGTGTGTACAGGTTACAACAGGTAAACATGTCATTTTCTCAAGAGCAACGGGTGTTCCTTCTTGTACAGTATTTAACGCCTCCAGATTTTTTCCTGTAGGGGTTATCTTGAAGGAAGGATTTATAAAAATAGGCCTCATACACTGAATGAACTGAAAATGAACATTACAAGGAGAATAACAACATTAGTGTAGGCGTTCTCCACAAAGTGTCAACAAACAAGGTAAAACGAATTCATGCATGTATTAATGAACAAGGCAGCCATTTTGAACATATGTCATAAGACAAATGAAATAAATATATATGTTAGTATATAAGAATATATGTTTATAAAATTTACAACAATAATAAATAAATAATACCAAATAAAATACATTCCTTCACAACCTTTTTGATGACTTAATGTATTAATTTTAGGAAGTTATCCAAGTAATTGTTTACAAGTTGAAGTAAAAGTAAGTTATTGTAAGTGAAATAGTGTAACATCAACATTGTATTCAGCCTTTAAACCAGGCGTGGGCTATTCAGGACTCTTGCTTTGTTCATGTACTTTTCACTTGAGGCTTTTAGGCAGTCGTAATACATTCATTGCATAAAGTAATACTTTGTCTTTCTGTTAGTTTTTCATCTTTTCTGAATTTGTTGTCTGCTTTTACATTGGACAGGCCAAGGAGTGGATTTGGACGAGTTGGCGCAGACTACCAACGCACAGAAGCACTTGACCTTCAATTCGGGCGACAAAGTCAAAGTGCTCATGGATGTAGAAGCGCTCAAAAAAATACAAGATGGCGGCCATGGTGGCTGGAACCAGCGTATGGAGTCGGTGAGTTGACATTTTAAGCGTCGATTGCACTGAGTGAGTTTACTGGCTAACAAGCCAGCGAGAAGCAACACTGAAAATCGACCGAGATCGATAATCGACCCAGATCGATAATCGATCTGTCAACACCAACTACAGTGCAGCTGAGGATGGATGCAGCAGGTTAAAGGTCGATTCACACACATCACTTACGGCGCGCCACAGTCACAGTTCCGTCTCAGTTCAGTCACAGTAACTATCAATCACCTGACGGGTCGGCGCCGGACGAGTGTAGACAGCGTAACCGGAAACTCAGATAAGAATATATTTTATGACTGTGACGAGACGGATAGCTCGGAACTGAGACGCGCCGTGACTGATGTGTGTGAATCGACCTTAATGCTGTGAAACCATAGTGCAGCTCGTGAGGCGATACATGAGCTATGAAGATTGGATACGCAGTAGACTGTTAGCTAACAGGAAGCAACAAAGTGCTGGCCATCGTGCAACGAACACTACTGGATGATACGGAAAATGCAGCATAAAATGTGCACACGCTCAAACATTCTTTTGAAATCGTCAGCTCAAACAAGACCAAAGCACACAAAATCATCTGTTCATCAACAAATTAATGTTGAATGTTTGTCATGCATAATGATGGCTTAGTTATCTGTAGTTAGTAACTGTATTAACATCTATAAATAATTATTATTCTTGAATATGAACAAAGCCTTGTTTAAGCTGATGATTGAAGAGAATGTTTGTTCACCCCATTCTAATCGATGCGAGATGATTAAATATTTGTCCTAGAATGTGTATTTAGTACAGTCATGAGTCATAATGGTCAGTCAGATCGTCACACGATTCTATTTTTGTAGAAATTGCCCAATACCGAGTTTTTAATAAGTGATACTGCCCGTTACTTGTATGTATCTTTCTTGTTCATGTATCTTGTCTTTGAAGAGCTTCCTTTTCAAAGACAAAGAGCTTCCTTTTTCTTGCCACGCGTGGCCACAGCTCAGGTCTCACCTAAATAAGTTAAGTGATTCGACAATATCTTATTTTTTTATTCAAATAGTTATTCAGGCGCGTCATCTGCGGTCCTTGAGCCTCTGGCGGTCGCACAGAGGTTGATTATAAAAACAATATTACAAAATAAACATCGTTCTCCCACCAATTTACTCTTTAATATCTTTCCAGTTTCGAATATCAGACAGATTTTTATTAAAACATTACTAATTTTCATATTTAATAATGACACTTTTTTTTAGAGAAATTCAACTCAATCATCTAACCAGATTTCAAAACATGCCACGCTTACACAATCCTACAATTAGTATCAGTCTACAAAGGCATAATTCATATTTCATTTCCCAGTTGCTGTATAGGAATCTACCCCCAGAAATTGTACTAGATGGGGCAGGTCGAGTCACTGCTGCGTTTAAGCGCTGGGTTGACCATTGGTTAATGCATGTTGGATGGCTGGATTCGGAGGCCTTGATAAGATCACCTTATATTTGAAGTTCTGACTCCCTCCCGGGGTGAATCTTTGTTTTTTATTCTTTTTTCTATAATGTATCGTATTTTTAAATTGCGAGTGCTGGCCTCGGTCGGTGCAACGCCGTAGTGGTGGAGAATAATCGATAGTCATACCCATCGATAGTCAACACCTTTGATATCGATAGTTTTCGATAGTTCACCTTTATACAACAAAATGCATATACTGTATTAATTTATTAATAATTTTCTGTAAGGAAACCGATATTCACAGCTTTCAAGTTTGATAAATCTAAAAAGCTTTATCAATTTGTAAAAACCGGCAGAAAATATAATCCAGACTGCAGACTCCCTTCCTACACAGGCTTGACGCTTAGGCCTTCAGGCGAGGCGAGTCGCATTTAATAATATATTAATAATTGCATTATAAATTCATGATTTATTTTATTTTATGGTACATGCTGAATTTTTGTAATTTTGTATTCTGTTTCTTTTTCATGCAAAAAACGACATTAATGCAAATAAAAATGATTAAGAAGCTACATAACCTAAACACAACGGGTACTGAACTTTATAAAATACACTATCGAAAACTATCGATAGCGCACTGAAAACTATCGATTTTTATCTATAGTTATCGATAGTACTATCGATTATTCTCCACCACTATGCAACGGTCGTGTGGTGGTGCATAGAAGCAATGCGATGCCGGATGTTCTGGGGAGTGATAAGTATTCAGTAAAGTGGTCGAGATCTGTGGTTTGAGCATTAAGGCTAATGAATCTTTAGTTAGTCATGAAGTTTTCTTATAATCAATGTTCAATACCATGTATGTGTTGTATTCATCGATCTCTATACTACTACAACTGGATCGCGCGCTGCATATGAGGAAGTGAGCTTTTGCGGTCCGGTTCTCTCGGCAGCACTTCCCCCACCGCTAGTCCGTGTAGAAGCGCGCTCTTACACAGCACTGCTTACCATGTTTGCCATCACAAAAACCGCTATATCTTTGTTTGTAGTGGCTATTTTATATTAGTTATCATATTTGTAATCTGTATAAACGTGTGAAGATTATGGTATAAATTTCATATCAAAAGAATTTGATAGTAAACTATTTATGACACTCAAATCTAACAAATATAGTTGAGTCATAGAGTAATTTTGAAAGCTACTTTCCTGTTGTTAATTTCAACTACTGGTGTATTATATTACATAATTGTGGTCTGATTAAAGCTTAGAAGATCAGCAATTCTTTATCATCAAGTTATTAATAAATTTAGATTAATTTCCATGGTGTTGTTCTGCCACAAGTTCTCATCTAGTGCTGACTCCAATTCGTCATTGGTAAATGCAGTCTGCAACATTTACCAGTGTGTTTTAACATAATCTATATCCATAGGTTCAAACAAAAGGTGTATGTGAGAATTCAAACATTGATGTAGCTTATACTACTTTTCCCAATCAAAAAGGTTAAATATAGGTAATAAAAGATAAGAAAAAGTAAAGTTATATTGGTGGACAATACCAAAGTTAAACAGGACAATACATACATGTGGTTTGGAAACTAAAATTCAAATAATCTTTCTTTTGCAGAAAAATGCTGTAAGAATAATTTGCAGGCTGAATTCAATAGATTCGTGTTGGGATTTTTTCAAGTTCTTAGCCTTATTAACTTTCCCATCATTATATATTTTACGAACAATAATTCTATTTTTCCTTTCTAATTTCGCTTTTAATGTACAAACAAATACAAACAACTTAAGAAATACAAATATTAGGCCTTTATATCACAAACTTCAAGTTTATGACAAATTTCCTTTTGAAGCTGGTCGAAAATTATTTGATAAATACCCTAATCAAATAAAATCCATAATTAGTTTACAAAAAATGTCTAAATAAAAGGTCTTTTATTGAATATATTATACAGAATTAATTTTATAGCATGAGCGAATATATAGATAGTTGAATTAAAATTATAATAAATTTTTGTATACATTTTATCTTACTGGTGCTGGCAATAGGGCCCAAATTAAGATTTTTATAGTAAAAACCCAATGAGTATTCTAAATGTCCTGAGCCTGAGTTCTAAATAGTATGCGCCTTGATTTTGGTTTGCTTTCTTTTAGATAAGGAGGAAAATCGAATTTTGTTGGTCTCACATTTTGCATCAATTTTCTTCTTATACCACCAACTTCGAAATGATCCTCATCAAAGTTCTTGCTACATAAACTTGAATGATGTATAGGATTAAAAAAATTTCGTTTTGTCGCCAGCAACCCATTTTGCTCTAACAACTGAGTCAGTAGGGAAACTGAAATACAATAATTCACTATTCTACTATTTAAATGTTCTATTGACTCATATCTTTTTTTTAAGGTCCAGAATGCCTGTTTATAAAAAAGCAATGCATTTAGCCCATATGAGGAGTTTTGGTACACTACAATTGATATTTGGCTGGAGAGTTACATTATGCTAAGATAATTGCCTAATTGGTAAATAGGTTTCAATTATACTTAAATCTTACTGAGTTATAGGCAAGAAGAGCGGGATTTGGAGAAGACTCAACAGTTGAAACATATATTATACATAGATGGCTTTTCTACCCTGTTATTAATTCAATCATGCTTAAAAATGCGTAGAACTTAACATACGCCTTCGTAATATTAAGGAGAATACAATAGTTAAAACCGCATTAAATTCTATCAAGTAACAACAAAGATATGCCAGTTTTTGTTCACGTGAACAAGGTAGCTCCATAGGATTTGTAAGGCTGCAGCGCACTTCTACACGGACTAGTGGTGGGGGAGAGCCGAGTGGCCGGACCGAAACTCCAACACTCAGCGCGCGATCCAGTTGTAGTAGTATAGATATCGATGGTTGTATTACTTATTATGTATCATCTACTTACACAACAGATAACTTTAAGAACTTCTCCCGCTCACAGACGATATAGTCTATGCGGGTTCTATTAGGCCTATTCATTTTTATTTTTATTTTTGAAGTGTATGATGTTATATGATAGGTATAATGTATAGGTATATGATAGGTATAGGTATATGATAGGTATAGGTATATAATGTATATGTATAGGTATATGATAGGTATAATGATACGTGAATAAAAAAATTGAAATTGAATTGGAAAATTGAAATTGAATTGGAAAATTGAAATAAAGATTTATTCCTGGATTTCTTGTTCCATGATGAACTGCGTTGTTAATATTAACTTTTTATGTGAATTTAACGACTTGCAGTCAAATATTCATTAAGAATAAGCATATGGCCTCTGAAAATGGATCTCAAAGATTCGAAAGCGCTCGGCCTGCAGAGTAAGTAAATTATACTCATTCTTATTGAATATTTGACTGCAAGTCGTTAAATTCACATAAAAAGTTGAAGATTTTTGATTTATTTTCAAGTGTCATGAATTGTTTTGCAGTACATTGGAAAAATAGGAGTTGTGCACCGCATTACGGACAGGGGCGACATTCGTGTGAAGTACGAGGATGGCAACCGTTGGACTTTCCATCCGGGCGCACTAACAAAAATAGATCAGTTCGCTGTCGGCGACCTCGTCTGCCTTATCACCGACATCGTAAAGTTCAAGGAATACCAGAAGGGTCACGGCGACTGGGTCGACAAACTCAAAACGGTCAGTGCTCTCATTAAATTTTACTTGGTGAGTCACAATAGTAGCTTATTCGAACAAATACCTAGTTACATTGGTAGGAAACTCTACAAGCAGTTTTTAGAGTCTGTTTGTAACGGTGGCCGATTAGATTGGCCAGCAAAAAAGACACTGTTCTCTGCTGAAAATCACTTCCCGGTGGTTCGGAACCCACCTAAAACTGTAGGTCCAACTCATCAATCACCATCATCCAACTCATTACCCACGCACAGGTCTCAGACTTATGTGGGCATCATTCTCAAAAAAAAAAAAATAGAAATACTCAAGACACAATTGAAAAAGTATTTAGTTGATGAAGCTTTTATAGTGTACAAGAGTTCCTTTCACATCAAAACTAAGCCTCACCTTAGCTAATTGATATACAGTAGTAATTATGGTAACTATTGTATAAAATAGTATAATTGTTGATCTAACTTGTTGTGTATTCCTTAACTGGAGTCTCCAAGACGTAATCTACACAAAGAAATTATTTACCAAAATTATTCTTATTGCTTTATAATTTCTATTATTTTTAGCTGTAAAAGCTTAGTGAGCGCACTGTTTTTCACATGCCAACCCAAATTGTGTAATTAGGAAAAATAAATTTAAACTCATTCATTCTTCTTTTATTATTTCATTTACATTGAAACCTCTTTCAACTGTCATCTTTAGGACCGAGGCCTCGGCGGATAATAATAATTAATAATAACAACTGAATAGACATGTATATGATAGAAATGTATAATAATAATCCACGGTCATAACAGCATCATTAATAACTGCACTTGTCCACCAATAGAGAGAGAGTAGAAGCAATAAAATATTTAGGAGCTACAGTTGATCAACATATTGAATGGAACAGTTGATCAACATATTAAATGGGACATATTAAATGGATTCTGAGCCTGTGACATAAACTAAATTATTTAATAAATATACTTTACAGGATAAACCAACTGAAGGACTTTCATATACTGAAAACAATTAACTGCGCATATGTCCATTCTCTCTACCATTATAATGTAGAAGTGTGGGGTACAGCCTATGATACCCACTTCAACAAACTATTTGCAATTCAAAAGCAGAACTTGTGGTTCGGAACCCACCTAAAACTGTAGGTCCAACTCATCAATCACCATCATCCAACGCATTACCCACGCACAGGTCTCAGACCTATGTGGGCTTCATCCTCAAAAAAAAAAAAATCATAAAATCTGCGCTAGGAAGGCCTAGATTTTATCTCAACAAACTGATATTTGAAAAGGTTGACTTACCCACGCTGCGTTAAATGTATGTGACAAATTTAATTTTATTCAACAAAAATATGCACTTGTTTTCTCCTCGTATTGTCCCTTATAACATACGTCCAGCAGTGGTTAATACTTTCATTATAAATTTTACAGCATTGACATCTTGCAAACGGAAATTTGATTGCCAATGTAATAAATTGATAAATAAAATACCAGAAGAGTTTATCAAGGACAAAATAACCGAAACTGAACTGAAACTAATAAAATTATGGGTTAAAGACAGATATTATTTCAAAATTGAGAATTGAACAATGACAATAATTGTAATTATGGTGATTATTGAGTAGGGCCTGTATTGCACCAACTAAGTGGACAATCTTTAGAACATACGAAAAAAATGTCAAAATTGGCAATATTCATTATTTATTTTAATTTTGTTTCAGAAAACCAACTTTTAGAGTTGAAGTCTTGACTGTTTTTGAAAGATATTAAATGTATGTTTTAATTTGTAGCTTCAAGTATCATCATGTAATATTATTGTACCATAATATTATTGCACTTTATATTTATTATTAGAACTCGTGGCTAGAGCACAATGCTCTCTTATTCTAGCCACGCCAATGTATATTTGGATATGATAAGAGATTTTTGTAACTATTATTGTATTGGCAATAAATAATGATATTATTAATTATTATTATTTATTAATATTTAAATTATTATAATGTCATAGTATAGGTTTCAATGCCACAGGTAACAATGTCATACTACTGGAGGCGTGGGAAACAGTCAATTCAAAAATAATCAGAACTTTAGAAATTTTGTATGTAAATTTTTTTTAAAAATAGAAACGAAGTTTAAACAATGCCTAAAGCAGTGGGTTATGTACGAAAAAATTTCATTTTTGTTAATGCACTGCTGGAGGCGTTCACGAAAATTTCCCTCTACTCTCTCCAAAATTTGTCTGTTGATTCCAGCGATCTTCCGACGAATTTCATTTTTCAATGCTTCTAGTGTCCGAGGTTTTAATTCATAGACATGTGATTTTAAATATCCCCATAATGAAATTGATCATAACTTCACATGAGTCTGGGAGACTTGTACGTGAGTAATAAGGTGAATTTTATTTAGAATAATGAGGTGATGTTTATTTAGTGATGCCCACATAGTCTGGAGACTTGTACGTGAGTAATGAGGTGAATGGGTGAGAAACATCCATGGCTGAATGAGATTCGAACTCAAGGCTGGAGGTAACGAAGCCTTATCTAATCACAGACAAGCGCTCCAATCAACTGCGCTGAATATTCAAAGTTTTGCCTATGTTTGGAGATTAAGTTGTTTTTTTTTTTTATTCACAGGCGCTTGGCAAAGTGGGCAGGATAACGCAGATCTATGCAGATGGCGACCTAAGGGTGAAGGTGGACAAGGACAAGTACACGCTGAATCCTCTCTGTGTTCAACCGATTCCGAGAACGGCTGTCGAAACTACTAATGGTAAATAATAAATAAATGATTTATTTTCCAAAAAAAACTAATACTACAAATTTACAAACATCTACAGTTATTAATACAAAAATGTGTTAGTAAAAGATCAAAATTTATGTTATAATACAAAAGTTTTTGTGTGGAAAATTGACCTACTCCACTACGGCAAGCCATGTTCTAGAGTAGGTTTGAATTTTTGTGAGCGAATAAGTAAGATTAGTAAGTGTTAAGTAAATCAGTAAATGTCTTGTGGGTATGTGTTCTATGTTAGATGATACTATGAATTGTTTGAAATTAATGTTTCTATTCTCTGTCTTCCTTTCCTAGTTAACCAGGTCAGTTGGCTTTTGTGTTTTTGTTCAGTCAGATTGTTATGGGGTGATCGAAAAAGAATAGAATAGAATAGAATAGTTTATTTATTTTTCCTTGACGTGGCAAAGTTTAGACTGAAAAGTCTACTCTTCCACTTAACCACGTCCATGATTTACAATGAATATAACAATACTGTAATACAAACCAAAACAAAAAAAAAAAAATAATAATAATAAAATTAATAATTGATAAGTTCAACAATACTAGTAGAAAGACAAAAAAAAAATGATACACATTCACACTCCCATTCACGCTTATTTCACAGCTGCAATATTGTAAAAATAATAATGTGTATAGATTTGATCATTCCTGACAAATAAAGTGGGAAAAAACTTTGAAAAGATGTAGAAATGAATAAATTATTTAGATGAAAATGAATGCTTGAATAAAACATGTTATTTATGGTAATATTTGTTAATGGTATGAAGTATGATGGGCACCCCTATCGCCGACCAGTACCGCTGCCGGAGCGACCGCCACCGCCAGCCAACCACACAGTGACGGCTCGGGCGAAACAGGGACGACCACACAACATCTTGGTTTGAGGAGGTAGCAAATTCCATAACCTTGATGCCAAGACAAGGAATGACTGGTTGTAACAAACAGTTCTGTGTCTGGGAATTACCAGCAAGTGAGATCGACCTCGCGTCTCTCTAACACTTACCTGCGACAATTGATGTAATTTATTGTACAGATAGTGAGGTTCCTTGTACATCAATATCTTTCCAGTCAACAAAATCACATGTAGTGCTCTCTGATCATTCAATTTTAAAATTGAAGACATCTGATAATAACCTGATATATGGTCATCCCTTCTTAAATTATAGACAAATCTCATGCAGTAGTTCTGTGCACGTTGAAGTTTTGAGGACAGCTCCATAGTCATATCATTGTATACAACATCACAGTATGAGAACAGAGGAAATACCAATGATTTCACGAGCATGAGTTTCATGTTAATTGGCAGGCATTCCCGTACTCTTTTTAATGCATGTATACTGGCAAAAATCCGTCTACAAATGAATTGCACATGATGACTCCATCCAAAGGTATTGTTGATGAGAACACCAAGACTTTTGACTGTCTCATGAAACTGTAAGTTTTGTCCACTGATGGATAACATAGGGGCAATGGATAAATCAAGACTAGATCGTAGACGAGGATGACATATAAGTATTGGCTTTGTTTTGGCTGCATTTAAACAAAGAGCATGATTCCTTACCCAGTCACCAACTGCCATTATATCCTCATTTATTTTTTCAATTGCACTCGTAAATTCTTGAGGTTTAAAATGAAAGTACACCTGTAGATCGTCAGCAAATAGATGAAATTGGCAATGAGAAAAAACATGGCCAATGTCATTTATATATAATGTAAATAATATAGGCCCCAGAATTGAACCCTGTGGAACACCTCTAGAAACAGGTAGCCATGAGGAAATACTGTTGAGATCTTTGATACATTGCTTTCTAGATCCCAAATATGACTTAAACCAGTCCAATGAAGAATCAGATAGGCCCAAATGCTTAAGCTTCAACAAAAGGAGAGGATGAAAGACACAATCAAATGCCTTTGAAAAGTCAAATAGAATTAAAATGGTTGCCATCTTATCATCCATAGCACTCTTGATGGAGTCTGAAATATTAATAAGTGCAGTGGTAGTGCTATGATTGGAACGGAACCCAGACTGGAATATATTAAGAAGATTGTTTGATTTTAAATACTCGTTCAATTGTTCCAATACTAAGCGCTCTAGACATTTGGATAAAGCAGGAATAATTGAAATAGGTCTGTAATCAGTTACTGATGAGGAATTTTGAGCCTTTTTGATTGGTGTTACAATAGACAGTTTCCATAAAGAGGGAAAGGTAGAAGAAGTCAGAGATTTGTTGAAAATGAAAGTGATTATAGGAAGGGTAACAAAAAGGGTATCTTTAATGAAGCGCATTTAAAAAGAGCCATCTACTTGAATTAGAACCATAATTCTACATTGGTTGGGTTAGATTACTTTAAGTTTAGATTATTCAATTTGATTTCTCAAACATGTCAGAATCTACAATTTGATGGTGTCTAGAGATAGTTTTCTTCTATTTCCATATAAGTTAATAGGTCTTATTACAGTGAATTTTCTTGCGAAAAAAGTAAAAACATAAAGAAGAGGTTTAGAGATGTAACGAAGAATTGATAGTTATAAGTAAAATTGAAGAAAAATGTTCTATACTGTTTTTGTTTTTTTTGAGGATGAAGCCCACATAGGTCTGAGACTTGTGCGTGGGTAATGAGATGGACCTACAGTTTTAGGTGGGTTCCGAACCACCGGGAAGTGATTTTACAGCAGAGAACAGTGTCTTTTTTGCTGGCCAATCTACTCGGTCACCGTTACAAACAGGACCTACGAGAACGCAGCTTATCTCTATCTGATACCTACTACGGCTCGCGGCTATCAGTTGGCTTTATTTGTATTCAATTAGATTGTTTTCTAATTTGGGGTGATCGAAAAAGAGTCCTCTACTTGAATTAGAACCATAATTCTACATTGGTTGGATTCGATTACTTCAAGTTATCATTATTCAATTTGATTTCTCAAACATGTCAGAATCTACAATTTGATGGTGTCTAGAAGACATTTTTTCCCCATAAGTTAATAGGTATTATTACAGTGAATTTTCTTGAGAAAACAAGTAGAAACATGAATAATAAGTTTAGAAAAGTAATGAAGAATGTTATTTTTGAAGATGAAGCCCAGTTAGCCCACATAGGTCTGAGACCTTTGCGCGGGTAATGAGTTGGATGATTGTGATTGATGAGTTGGACCTACAGTTTTAGGTGGGCTCCGAACCATTGATAGTTATAAATTAATCTAATATATCACTAATAACTTGTTCTATATTACTTGTTCTAATAACTATAACTATAACTATGTTGTTCTATAACTATATCACTTGTTCTAATATATCACTGCTGACTAATATTTTTTCACAATAAGTTTGGTGACTAGGCTCTTCACTTTCTCTTTTATTTTTCATTTCAACTTTACTTTCTCTTCATCTTTCTCTCTCTTGCTCATTGTTCTGTCTATTTCTTCTTTTCATTCATCATATTCTTGTTTACATCAAGGTTTTCATGAAACATAATTTTTTTAGATGTATAACTCAAGAGATAAAATGGAATTAATACATTTAAAAATGCTATTCAAGCTATTTAATTTACTTCAGCTATTTATGTATTATACTAATCATCATCATCGTCAACATAGCCATTCCTGATTTAGATCAGGGGTCTCCAAACTACTACCACGGGCCAGATCCAGTGATATAGTACTTATTGTAACTATTGTATAAGATTGTGTAATAATTATTGATCTGACTTGTCTTAAACTCCGTAACTGAAGTCTCCAAAACGTAATCTACAAAAAGTAGATTACCAGCCTGCTTCACATGTTTCAGTAAAACAATGAGAGCCCAGATCACCCATAAATAATGAATTTATTTCCATTTTCAAATATACAGTACAAAATATTTTAACCATCGATTGACCATTATGCATTATGCAAGAGCTAGATAAAATCTACTTTGACTTAAAATGTGGGTTGTATTGTTGCAATGTATGAATTCATGTCTAATCGTTTAAAATGTGTTTTAGAAGGATTATTTTTGAAAACTTTCACAGGGAGTACTCCCGAAACACCCTAAATTTATCGTAGCCTATTATTATCAATATCTTCATGAATTGTCCCACTTTATCTTAAGTTTATCATTTATAGTAAAGTCTACCCTCCGCACAACACTATAGAACTCCCAACAGACCTAATATCGAGTTACGCCGTACATAATTTAGTTGATACAATATTTAGTTGATAAAGCTTTTTATAGTGTACAATAGTTCCTTTCACATCAAAATTAAGCATCACCTCAACTAATTGATATAGTAATTATTATGTTATCTAGTGTATAATTGTTGATCTGACTTGTCTTATACTCCTCAACTGGAGTCTCCAAGACGTAATCTACAAAAAAAAAATAATATTAGAAAAATGAAAACGGTTCTGGTTCTGCATTTTTTTCAAAAATCGATGAAAAACAAAAATTAAAATCTTAAATTTTCGGGAAAATCAAACTGATACTTTTTATTTGCCTACGCAATTTTACATTCTATCCCCAATAAATTAGGGGGAGTAGTAGCTTTATTAATATCAATTTTTATTCTGGCTTTGAGGCTGGAAAGTTTGGAGACCCCTGCTTTAGATTACATAACTTTCATTTAACCTATTTCTTTATTATTTTTGTAATTGTGAATTATTCAACTTACGATAATTTACATCCATTTGTGTCAAGAAGGCAATTGTAGAGGTATCCTTGTGCCTTCAACTCTACTTTGATAGATAGATAAAATCAATTCATTATTAGTGAGTGTGTAATAGATTCATGTTTTGAAATATACAATTTCTATTTGATATATTTCTTTTACCAGATTTGTTTTAGTTTCTTTTTTTATTTCTTTTTTTTAATTAGCATTTTCATTCATTTACATCATTTTGATTTGTGTAGAAGCGAACCTATCAAGCCTGCTGGACACACAACTGCGATTGGACACGGCTGTGCCGTGCGAAACGCTGCTGCGCGAAGCGGCACACGGCCATGTTGATTTTGTTCGTGATTTCCTGCTCAAAAATCCCGATAAGGTTAGTTGACGCCAGTTTTTCTATTATGTTTTGGGGAGCGTCATACCGTTCACTCGCTCAAACATTCTCTTCAGCACATGAATGCATGTTGTTGGGCACTTATCTGTTTATCAATTAATTTTTTAATTACTCATTTTTATTAACCGACTTCCAAAACAGAAGGAGGTTTTCAATTCGGCCTGTTTTTTTTAAATTAATTTTCACATAATATCATTGATACTGTCAGCTGGAAGTTACAGTGGTCCCGCAGACATACTTCATGTCATAGTTTTGAACTACAGTACTAGGATAAAAAGAAACACACATAAAAACAAAACATGTATCAAATCAAATATAATTATGGCTTATTTAATATTTACGTCTATAAATAATCATTATTTTTATGAATATTTTTAAGTATTATATTTATTTAAAAGCTATAGAAAATACTCTTTATATGATATTAGTCATATAAAATGGACATCTGAGTGTCGGTGTAAGGCCAACTCCCAGGTTTTTTTTTAAATAGCGCAATACCAGGGAGTAATGCAATGTTAAGGGTCGATTACATTGGGATAGTTCCTGTAGTATTCATATAACTTGGCAGCGTGTAGCAGATGGGACATGCTACATCTCAACCCAGCATACTGCTGCCAAGTTGTATGAAAACTACAGTACTCGCTAAGCGAGTAGTGAGTAGGACGTTACTGAACGACCGTGCTACAGCAGCTCAGCAGCTACAGCGTGCTAAGCGAGTAGCGAGTAGGAACGTTACAGACCGACCGTGCTACAGCAGCTTAGCATACGAAGCCGAATTATATAAAAAAATTAACTTCCAGAATCACCCCATACTATGGAATTTTAAAGACAATAAATAATATTGCAACACAAAATTAAAATATGAAGTTTACCAACAATTATTCAATAAAATTTCATCAAAACAGTTTACAGAAAATACAATATATCTCAATTGTTATTTTGGCAGCCTGCGTGGCTTTGGCCACAATAATATTGTATTTTGGTGTTGGCTACTCTGCCAGCGAGTACCAAATGTGACCAAATTCAAAGTAGACGGGCTCTCAACTTTGAATTTGGTCACATTTGGTACTCGCTGGCAGAGTAGCCAACACCAAAATACAATATTATTGTGGCCAAAGCCGACATTTAGCCGCGCAGACTTCCAACATAACATTTCAAATGAGATATTTTGTATGTTATTTGAACTGTTGGGAGGAGTAACAAGCAAAAATATGAGTCAAATCAATAACTAAAAACTATGAACATCTAGAAAGCAACAAAGAAGAACAATACACAATTGAGCTAGAACTGTTTTGATGAAATTTCATTGAATAATTTTTGGCAAACATCATATTTTAATTTTGTGTTGCAATATTATTTATTGTCTTTGAAATTTCATAGTATGGAGGTAATTATGGAAGTTTATTTTTTTATATAATTCGGCTTCGTATGCTAAGCTGCACGGTCGGTCTGTAACGGTTCTACTCGCTACTCGCTTAGCGAGTAACTATCCCAATGTAATCAACCCTTTAGACGATCTTAAACAAATCGATTTGATTGGCTAAACCATGCGCATCAAGTCTACATGTAGCCAGTTTTCTGTTGAGGGCAGAGTTTATTCAAACAATACGTTTTGGCTTGCGCCATCACATCATGGTTATTTCTAATATCTAATCATTTTAGAAGCTTGGCGCAAGGAATGAGATTGAGAATTGACTTTTATTCAGGAACCTCAGCCGTTTATTGGGTATAAAATGCTTTTTCCATTACTTTTAAATTAATATAATATTAAAATATATTTATATCCATCAATAACATTTATTTATGACGTAAATATGATTAATTAAGGTATTATTTCACACTTTGAATTTTTAATATGTATTGAATTTATGTATAAAATGTAATATGTATTTCTTCAAGATTTACTGTATAATTGTGCCAGTGTTACTGTTTTCAAGAAGGAAATAAATAAAGTTATCAATCAATCAATCAATGATGAACAGCTGAGAGCCCAAAACCATGTTGGATATAGACTCATGTGCTACAGCCTTGTTTAAGCATGTGAACGTAGCTTTACGCAGATGATAACTTCAGATTTATTATTCATCATACTGAAGATGATTTGAATGTGAAAAATTCAGCATCAAGCAGAAAATAGTTTGCTATTCGGTTACATGAATCACTACTTGTTTATTGAGTAAAATGTGTGAATGAGAGCGAGTGCTTTTGCGATTTCAAATCTCTGTGTCAAAATTGAAATTGGATTTGGTTTTGTTTGAATGTTGGGTACTATTTTTGATAATAATTGAGATAATTCAATCAATGTATTGATGAACTGAGTATTGTGAGTGAAAATTCAGCAGTGCGGTTTTATGAGATGCTTGTAATAGGTGGAAATATGCTGCGAATCCGGGAGGAAGTTTTTTTGACGTGCTTGGAAGTGACACTTTGGTGCATATTTTTCGTGATTATCAAGTATTTGAACTCGAAATTGACCAAGTTGAATCGATTGAAGTGCGGAAAGTGTGACGATAGTGCTGGTGAACAGAAATGTGATGAATGTAAAAATCCGGTTGATGCTGGCGGTAGCGGACATGTGAAATGTGAATAATGCAAAGAATGTTAGAGAATTTTTTATTAATTTTTCTTTAGTTTTAAATTTGTAAAATAAATATAGAGTTATTAAAAAAAACTTTGATGAAATATACAGTTTTTGCTTTAAGAGTATCTATCAATCAAATTCTTTATTCATTATTGCAAATTACAATATGAATTGTGTCAGATAGTTCATCTAATACAACATGATTAGACCTATTATTACAAACAATGGTAAATATTATGAAAATAGATAACTTCGCCTACACAGTTCAAATTTCAAAAGTATGTTATTCTTATTAGTTTATCAAATGCCTTCTTTGAGATATTTTTCTCGAGCCACTCCCGTGTTTCGGAGGACACGTTAAGCCGTCGGTCCCGGTTGCATATAAAAAAAAGCAGTCGTTAAAAAAGCGGCGAGGTGGAACTACCCGTAAGGGTCTCCCCACCACGAAAAGCCATACGAATTTACTTTTTTTGTGCCAAGCATAAAACTCATCAATAGAGTAGGGGCTCATCTCTATCAGGTATCTTTTTAGTTCACTCTTGAAAACCTTTCCTTTCTTATCCTTGATGCTCAGTGGTAGGCTATTGAAGAATTTTGCACCTCTTTTTTGGTCTATTTGTGAAGAATTTCGTTCTATATTGTAAACTCAAACATTTGAATTTACTACGTACTGTCTCAGTATAATTCGTATAGCCTTCTTTTGCATGACAAATAATTTCTTGAGGTTAGAGCTTGACGTTCCTCCATAGAGACTTATTCCAAAAGACAGATGTGAATGAATGCTGGCAAAGTACAAAGTAGATAGTCCGCAATGTGGCCTGATCACAGTAACTGGACAGTACTCTAAGTGAATAGAGACCTGAGTTCAACCTCCTCAACACACCATCCACATGCAAATTCCAAGACAATCGGTGATCTATTGTCAGCCCTAGAAATTTAGAGTTTGAAGAATCCAGGAGTTCATGGTCACCTATCCTAAAACCACCTCTGCAACCAACCCACAGATTTCCAGCTGAAAAATTTATTGCTTCACATTCATTAGGGTTTACCATTCGTTCTGTTCCAACTCGTCTCTATTATCACTAGCCACTTTCAGTGTGGTGTCATCAGCATATATACAGAGCTTCATATGCGAATTCTAGTGAGCTTGATAGAAAAATAATATACACTTTGATGCTACAGTATTTAGAGAATTGGTGGGAAAATGAAAGGTTTCGACTGCAGTTTGATATCCCATCCAGTAAAATAATCGCACTAGTTTCAATGCTTCATACCATCGATTGGAATTGTATATCAAATGTATTGCGTATCAAAGTGTCTGTATGAAACAGCATTTTATCGCATTAATTGATGTCTGGAATCGTATCTGTTACAATCGTTTCTGTTCCAGCGCGGAGTCAACTGAACACAGATAAATTTCTAGGTTAACTATGATTTTTAATGATTGGCTTATTTTGTAAGAGTTTACTGTCTAGTATATTACGGGTAAAGGAGTATGCTTGTTTAACGAATTATTTTTCAAATAAATTAATTCAATATTAACAAGTACATATACCCCTTTGAGAGGAGGTCAGTGGCCTCTCAGATGCCTATCTATCGATTGATAGGCTATCGGTCAAGGCTTTTACGGTCAAGTGTTGATGAGAAGGATATTCTTGAATATCCTCTTCCAAGAATGGACAAACTTCGCCGTTTCATGTAGATTCATCACAATCATATTATCGTTATCAAATTGCATATTATACTGTATACATATCGTTGATTAATTCTTTAGTTTAGATTTGTAAAATTCATAGAACAATAATTACAGTACTTATATATTTTTAACAATCATAATCTAGAATCTAAGACTGTGCATTTTGTAATCTACATGAATAAAGTAAATAATCTAATCTAATCTCCAGAAAGTAATCTAATCTAATCACCCGGTTGCAGAAACGCAGTACTTTATGATGGTTCATTAAAAAATACACTTCTCTGCTGTAAAATTACTTACCGGTGGTTCGGAACCCACCTAAAACTGTAGGTCCAACTCATCGATCACCATCATCCAACTCATTAGCCACGTACAGGTCTCACACCTATGTGGGCTTCATCCTAAAAAATATCGTACTAATTTTATTTATACCAAGCTGCTATGTGATAGCATATGATTAATACCTATATATATGCTAGCATTTGTATGATCTATATATCGTGAGTGGTGGAACAGGTACCTGCGTAGAAAATGTATAAAGATGGCGCCTTCATTCCACGCACATGCGCCATGTTGTTGTTACTCAATTTGCCACAACTTATAAGGAGCTTAATATTAATGGTCAATACTAGTCACTAATGCCTAAATTTTATCATTCAAAAAGCTTATTTACTCACCAAACTATATAATAATATGATTTATCCACATTATTCAATTTATACGGAATTATTTAACTAATTTATATACTATACTAGCTGGCCCGACGCGCTTTGCTGCGTTCTCATAAAAAATTATCCTTGATTTTATTATTCGCCACCTCACACAGATCTGAGATTACATTTCAAATTTCAACCTTCTAGGACTATTAGGGAAGAAGTTAGTTAGTTAGGCTCTTCCAGCTGATCAGAGAGGCCTCCTTCGTTGTTTTCTTACTCACCACCTCTTAATGAGCATTTCAAATTTAAACCACCTACAACTATTAGGGCGGAAGCTAAGTTTTTAATTTTATGATTCGCCACCTCCCACTAAGGTTACATTTCGAATTTTAACCTTCTAGGACTATTAGGGAAGAGGTTAGTCCTAGGGCTCTTCCAGCCGATCATAGTTTCCTTCAGTTTTCCGGTCCTTTGTTGTTATCTTAATCACCACCTCTGAATGATGAAACATTTTAAATTTAAACCTACGACTATGAGGATAGAAGCTAGGTATTTGATTTTATTATTCGCCACCTCCCGCTGAGGCTGCATTTCAAAGTTCTAGCTGCATTGGTTAACAGATGTCATCAACCTGGCATAATTACCTTTCATCATACCTAGTCTTATGTTTCCTACATATTGCAAGGCTCCGACTGTACGGTAGCCTACATGCAAAGTGCAAAGTCTTTTGCTGTTCAAAGACAGCGTAAATAACGCCGCTAAGGGTTTGCAATATGATTAAAAACTGTTGACTTCTATCAGCTGTTCCTTTAAGCTGTTTGGCCGGCAAGTTCAGTAGGTTAGGTCTATAAAATGGATTAATCTCTATATATAAAAATGAATGTCTGTCTGTATGTGTGTGTGTTCCCTATAGACTCCAAAACTACTTGACAGATCGGCATGAAACTTTGGGAATATGTTGTGTGAATATTGGGGATGGTTTCGGACCATAAATTTCAATGGGGGAGCTAATATTTTTATATAGAAGCGAGTTTATTTTACAGCTCTAGCCGTTTCTCGCATCCCATCTGCCATCTCTCTCGGTTCATCCAATCTCCATCAACAAGATTTCTATTCATCATATCGACATACACTTGTTTATTCCATATTTCGGGCGGTCTACCTCTTTTCCTTCTTCCTGGTGGATTCCAATTCAGTATCTTCTTGGGCCACCTCTCATCTCTCATCCTCTGTGTATGTCCCAACCATATCAGGCGCTTTCTCTCAATTTGCTCCACAGTCGTATCCAGTTTTCCTATTCTTTCCCGTATATCCAGATTTCTCACTCGATCAATCCTTGAAACACAACAACTTCTGCGCAAGAAATCCATTTCCACAGCATTTATTCTTTGCCTGTCTCTTTTTGCCAATTCCCATGTTTCGGAGCTAATAATTATTATTAATTAAACCATTTTATTGACCTAACCTACTGAACTTGCCAGCCAAACAGCTTAAAGGAACAGCTGATATAAGTCAACAGTTTTTAATCATATGGCAGGCCCCTTAGTGGCGTCATTTACGCTGTCTTTGAACAGCAAAAGACTGCACTTTGCATGTAGGCTACCGTGCAGTTGGAGCCTTGCAATATGTAGGAAACATACGACTGGGTATGATGAAATGTAATTATGCTAGGTTGATGACATCTGTTAACCAATGCAGCTAGAAATTTGAAATGCAGCCTCAACGGGAGGTGGCGAATAATAAAATAAAAAACCTAGCTTCTACCCTTATAGGAGGTTTAAATTTGAAATGTTTCTTCATTCAGAGGTGGTGATTAAGAAAACAACGAAGCCTCTATGATCAGCTGGAAGAGCCCTAGGACTAACTTCTTTCTTAATTTGAAATGTAACCTCAGCGGGAGGTGGCGAATGATAAAATCAAGGATAATTTTTATGAGAACACAGCAACGCGTGTCGGGCCAGCTAGTTAATAATAATTATTAGCTCCCCTATTGAAATATATGGTCAGAAACCATCCCCAATATTCACACAACATATTCCCAAAGTTTCATGCCGATCTGTCAAGTAGTTTTGAAGTCTATAGGGAACATACATACATACATACAGACAGACATTCATTTTTATATATATATAAGATAAGAATATAAGAATGAGAATAAGAAAAGAGATAAGAGATAAGATATTTTAGTTTCACTTTAATTGAGATTGAAAATGACGTGACAGTTGAAACGATGGTGATCTTGTGTAATAATTACTTAATTTATTACTGTGTTGATAATTTAAGTGGTTTTGTTTTTGTTGTGGTTTTCAATTCCTTTCTTTTTTATTGTAGGTGGATGTGCGTAGTGGCGGTAACAAGACGTGCCTGATGGTGGCCTGTCACCAGGGTCACATGGACATCGTCTGTTTGCTGCTCTCGCATGGCGCCAACATCGAACTGGAGGACAACGACGGCGACAGGGCGCTCCACTATGCCACATTCGGGTAAGTCATCCTAAAATTGCACCAATTTAACCCGCTCTCACTTACTTGTACGCATGCTCCAACATAAAAAAATAAAATAAATTCTGTTAGTTCAAAGAGAAAGCAACTGCAACCCATCTCACTCCCCTTTTGCCTAGTAGGCTCTCGTGACTAAGTCATAGCGTTGAGTTATAAAGAGGTACGGCTGGTTGCACGAAAGCCAATTTAATTTAATCCCCGTAGAATGACGTCATTCTACGGAAATTAAACTTAATGGAGAGAATTTAGCTGCACAAAGGACAATTACAAGCGATAACGCCGATTAGGTTAACCAGCGTAAAATATATTTAACCACCCAATCACCAATGATAAAATCTCACTAATACCCGTTAAGTTACATTTGATAGGTTATGTTTATTGTATCAGAACACGGAACTGCAAATTAGGTCGTAGGTGTTAAAAACCTTCAAAATGAATAAAATCTATTAAGAATAGAATAATCAAAATTCAAAAATTCAAAATTCTTTATTTATTCCACCAAAATACAATATTTACAAAAAAAATACACTTGAAAAAACTTACAGGAATACTCCTACGAAGACTACTCGTCTGTGTGTAGGGGTGAGTTCCTTAAAGTTGAGCTATCGATAACAATACATATAAATCTTTAATAATATTATAGTCCATAACAAGGAACATAGTACAGAAGAAACAGTATAGAATAGTAAGAAAGAATACAGTGTATAAGAAAGAAATGACTAATCGCAATATTAGAAATTTTAAGGAAACTAGAACAGAGACTGGCAGACCCCCCCGGTGGTTTCTTCATTGAGGAAAAATAGGTAACATAAGTAGAATTTAAAAATTCCTTTGTTAAGAAAAGAAATACAATATCAGCAAGTCTATCAAGAAAGATTCCAGATAGAGTTGATTTTAGTGCCAATATACAGACTGAAGCAGGCTTTCTGACATTTCCCAGCCCTGGCAGAGGAGCCATCCCTCCACCCTACGCTTGTATGCCGCTACACTGCATTCTTCCAGCATAATCCTCATCTCAACAGGCAAGTTACGGTATACCATTTGGGCTTGGTAAAAAGGTGTTCTCAGCTCCAATCCATGAACCACTTGAGGTGTCGCATAGCCAAAGTTTACTCTATATCGTGTTGGATAGGTATGATGAATTTCTGGCAGTATATTCAATCTATTGTTTTTAAGGTAAATCAATAAGGACTTTATATAAAGTTGTCTGATGTTTAAAACAGGAAATTCTGTGAATAGTTGGATAGTTGGATATCGGTACTCTTTATTTAGGATAGTTTTGATTATTTGTCTCTGCGACACCGCAAGCGGCTCCAATAGGGTAGCGGGCAGTCCACCCCAGACGATTATACCATACTGGATAATGGACTGGACGTAAGCAAAATATACCATCTTGCAGTGTTTCTTACTCAAAACCTGACTCAGCTGAGAGAAAGCATAGAGTAACCTTCTGAGTCGCCTCTTGACAAGCTGTATGTGCGGACTCCAACTTAAGCTGTGATCGATTGTTATGCCCAAGTACTTGTACTGGTTAACTCGTTCTATACTTTGACAGTTACAGACAATTGATGTTGAGTCTCCGCATGAGTGAAGTTTCAGATCTCTAGGTCCTGGATCTTGCCGATTACGGGTCACAATGGCCATGTACTTGGTCTTACTTATATTTACAGTTAAACAATTGTGGTCAAACCAGCATTTTACTTTGGCCAAGTCAGATGTTGCATTTTTGTAAACTTCGTCCCAATGCTTACCGGTTGAGACCACTGCTGTATCATCAGCAAATAAAAAAAGTTTACTATTGATGTCCAGCAGTGGTAGATTGTTAACATATATCAGGAAAAGTATAGGCCCAAGGGTACTTCCCTGCACAACACCATAATCAACTTTCTCCAGACCACTCATACCATCATTGATCTGTACATATTGAACTTTGTCTTGTAGATAACTCTTGAACCACATTAAAGCGGTCTGTTTAATTCCAAGCATATCCAGCTTTATCACCAGCTTCTCTCTATCAACTGAATCAAAAGCTTTTGCTAAATCTAGGTAAGTTATTATCAGTTTATTCTTAATTTTTATGTTGTCTGAAATAAATTTTGATAAATCAAATAATGCATCGGACGAATTTTTTGATTTCTGAAACCCATATTGTGAGGGGCTTAAAAGGTTGTATTGGTTTAAATATTGCATTAATTGGATCTTTACGCATTTTTCAAGTATTTTAGAAGTTATTGCCAATAGGGAAATAGGACGATAGTTTGAGTACTCATTTTTTTTTTGCCTGATTTATATATAGGGATTACTTTGGATATTTTAAGGATTTCTGGAAATTTTCCTGTCTGTATGCTCAAGTTAATTAAATGTTGAATAGGGGGAAGGAGGGTGCAAGCGTTCTCTTTAATTACTCTAGCAGGTATGTGGTCGTGACCTGGGGCGCTATTACCTCTCATGCTATCAATCACTTGCTTGATCTCTTCTTGAGTAACACATTGAAACTCAAATGTGGGCTCAACAGCATGATTAGAGTCATTTACTTCTGGCTCACCCGATGGAGCTATGGAGTCGGCTAGGCGCTTCCCTACAGAGGCAAAATACTTATTGAAGTTGGTGCTGACTTCAGACGCACTCTGTTGCATGGTAGACTGCCCATCCCCTAAGAAAACATTGACAGGAAAAGAGTGTTTTTGAGTAGGTCTTCCAGAAACCTCAGAAACTGTGGACCAGAACTTTCTAGGATTATTTGATACTTCATCTATTTTGTTTTTATAATAACTGTATTTTGCTTGTTTAATAAGGGAGTGGAGTATATTCCTGTACTGTATAAATTCATTTTTTAGGTTTGCACAAAAGGGTTGCCTATTGAGTTTCTTTTTTAGTTTATCTCGATGTCTGATTGATCGAATTAGGCCCATACTAATCCAGGGCTTCAATTTACTATTTTTCGCAGTCACCGGTATTATTTTAGTATGGGAATCTATAGTTTTTTGAATGGTTTCCGTGAATAGGCGCGTTGCCGCATTCACGTCAATTTCATCAGTGACTAGGTCCCAGTTCTGCATTGTAAGAGAATTATTAATTCCTTGCCAATCAACCTTTGAAAAGTGCTCTTCTTTAATAATAGTTTTTTTTCTCTTATTTGATAATATATTCAAGCATATGGAGTAGTGGTCGGTCACAGCAGTTTGGAGAATAGTAGTTGAGACATTAAAGGAGTTGGGTACCTTAACAAAATAATGGTCAAGGCAAGTACCGCTGGCCGGTCTAGTCACCTTGTCTATGCATGCTGTTAGTCCTGCTTCATTCAAAACATCAATATATTTCTCCTGTAGCGAGCCTGGGACTGCATACAGAGTATCGCAATTAATGTCCCCAGCTAGAATTTGCATACCCCTATTGCGTTCTGCTGATTCTTTAAGATGATTATCAAGAGCATTCAAGAATAGAGGTAAGCTAGAATTTGGACTTCGATAGACAGCAAGGAGTTCACATGGTGTTCCCTCCCAGTCAAAGTCGATGGATAGACAGGTGGCCACACCGCCCAGCTGAATCTCCCTGCAAGATACTGTGAGCTCACAATTCATATAGACTACAACCCCGTCACACTGGTTGAGACTATTGTAGGATCGGAGGAGATTATACCCTGGAATTTCCAAGAGGTCACTTTCGTCATTTAGCCATGCCTCAGTCAGTACTACGCAGCTAAAACGATGTTTAAGACTTTGTAATATAACGATAAATTCATCTATATTTTTTTTATAACTTCGTATGTTTTGATGGATCACCGAGAAATCCACCTTGTCTCCATTCCTCAAAGGGCTTAAGGATTGAAAACTTAAAGAAAAATCATTAATATCTGCACATTCTATGCAGTCAATTGGAGGGGCATCAATAGGGGCCATCAAATCGGTCATTGTTTCTACTTGTAATTAGGTTGTAATGACAAGCCGAACCGCCCGGTTCACTCAACTATTATGAGGAAAAATTATTTTCAAAAAGTAAATAAATAAATAAAATAATGTTTAATCTGTTCATACTGCAATCTGATACCGTACCATAATCTATACTATAATACACTAACCACACTACACTTGCTCAGGCTACACACCATAATACTACAATATAAACAAGTATTAGCATATTTTGAAGCAACAAGTGTTATAATAATAGTAATAAAGCGGTAAATTTTAAAATCCAACGCTTCAAATCTCTTATCATTGTTTAATTCAGATTTCTTGTGAGAAGCTTCTACCATTCCTTACTGAATTGGAATCGTGATTGGAAACAGATTTTTAAAAGGAAAGAAGAAAAAAGGCTATTAAAGTAAATAAAAGGATAGACAGTGGCCTGCAGGCCTATTCGTGAGGTACATGAAATAACCTGGAATACTATTATGAAAAACACCCTTCATTATTCAATCAGTAATAAAACGGCGGTAGGCCGATTAGTTGTTTAGTGTCAGACTTAATAGTTAATTAACAATAGGTAGGCTGTATAAAACTCTGTATATAACATGAAACATTATCAATTTATATTATGTGTGTTGTACTAGTAGTATTTTTTTTTTTTTTTTTTTCAACAGTAATCCCTATCTTCCTCTTTATAAGATATGATTATTATTTCTCTCTCTCTAAAGATAAGGTACAGTACATGACGTAATGTGACATAAATGGACATATCAAGAAATATGAAATTATTCTCGTATACGAAATTTCTTCTTTGCATTGGAATCTATGGATTTATTTCAATAACTAGGTGAAAATATTTTAATTAACCTTAATTATTGAGTATCTATGTTGTAATAATCATCTGTCGTAATTATCTATCGCATGATCTTAAACTTGTTGAGTATATCTGTTTGGGACATAAAGAGTTATCGATTTAACTTAATTTTCTTTCGGAGTCGGTGTTTAAGTAAAAATAATAAGGAATTCCAAGGCTTCGTAGTATAAACGACAATCAGTTATGATAAGATTAGACTTCAAGAAGCTGGATTTGTTTTATTTCCGTCTAGGATTTATTTAGTATGGCCCTGAATAAGAGCGATTCAAGACTTTTAACGGGTTGTAAACAGCTGTTATTGCGATAACGGACAAGAAAGAGAGAGAATATTACATTTTTTACTTTGTTTTACTCGAGGTTATGCTCATTATACAAATGAGAAATGTAGAAATAAATTGTAGAACGTGCTGCACAGCACTCATACACACGTGTACTTTGCCATACTCTATATTAAATGATAAATGAATAAATAAGAATGAACGGTGGAAATCCTATTGACCTATAATTCGAATACAATGAATGAAATAGCCTAATTCCATGCTTTGATAATATAAGATTATGCACATATTACATTACTTTATTCACATTAAATGTTAAGGCTAATTATAATTAAGGCTAATATTGAGATAGTTGAATAATGATTCAAATAATTCACAATAAAATGATTCTAATTTATATTTTTTCTCAACTTCAGAATGAGCTGTTGGTCAAATTACAGTGTAGCCAGATTGTGCCCATTCGGTTAACGATAATTAACTAATAGATCTTTGTGCAACAGAAATAAACCCGTTGTACTTACACCGGTTAGTTAATTGACATTAAACTCCTTATTTAATTGGCTTTCGTGCAACCGGCCATTAGGTTTGCAAATCGCCGCTAAATTAACCCTTTTTCAGTTACTTGTGCGCATGCTCCAACATGAAAATAAAAATCGGTTAGTTCAGTGAGAAAGCAACTGCAACCACCTCACTCCTCGTTTGCGTAGTAGGCTCTTTGGATTAAAACAAAACGTTGAGATCTGAAGAGTTGGTTTAGCAAATCGCCGCTAAATTAACACGTTCTAAATTATTACTTGTACGCATGCTTCAACATCATTAATTGTGCTGCTTTCCAAACATCTTCTTTTTTTTATTGTTGATGATGCCCTCATGAGTCCGAGACTTGTGCGTGGGTAATGAGGTGTATGATAACACATAGATGCCAGACGGAGGATCGGTAATCGAACCCACGACCGCTGAAACGACAGCAAGCTGAAGTTGCGACGCCCCAACCAACTGCGCTAAGCGGCCCGCCTTTCTTTTTTTTAAAACTTCAAAAACTTTTATTTAGATCTTCACATCATAACAATTTTCTCGAATGATGGTTGGACACAGGAAGTAGCTCAGTGTGCTAGATAGTGTGCACACTCATCTGTGCAGCCAGACCCTGTGGAAGAAGATATATGAGTATAATAGCAGGTTATATATAATAGATCGAATATATTATCATATTGTGTTTTTTAAACTATATTTTGAAAGCAAATCGAGTTTCATTTCATTTCATTTTATTAATCAGTTTATATATTGTAGTGTATTCGGCCATGTACGCAGTTTATTTAGTACAAATCCGCGTTCTGGGAAACCGCGGCTTGACTAAATAGATTTGTGTCAGGGCTTTTCCGGCTGCTCCTTGGTGGGCTATATCTAGATAAAAATATTACATATCTTACAGGGGCAGTGATAGCCGAGTGCCGTAGCAGGTATCTGTTCAATCAGAGATAAGCTACGAAACTTCTGGGCGCTCTTTGTAAGAGTGACCGATTGGATTGGCCAGCAAAAAAGACTGTTCTCTGCTGTAAAATCACTTCCCGATGGTTTGGAACCCACCTAAAACTGTAGGTCCAACTCATCAATCACCATCATCCGATTCACGCACAGGTCTCAGACTATGTGGGCTTCATCCTCCGAAAAAAACTCCCCTCGAAATACTAAAACCTTGCACAAATAAAATTGAGTATTGAAGGATGCAATACTGGTAGAAGGTTCACCTGGAATTTTCAATCTCCTTTATAATATCTCCTTTCCATCAGGAATCACCGTCCTGGTGGGGCCTCGATGGAAATTAGTAACTGATGGTTATTTCAATAACTTAGTAAGAAAAATGAACAAAATGCAAAGTTATATAAGTAAAAAAACAAAAGTTATATACACTTTCTTTGACCTATTGGACAGTTTTAGTGCTTTGTTTTTTAAGTGAACATCTAAATTAATATTCATGTTTTGGAAAGAATCAGGAATTTTACTTAAACTTGATCATATCTAAAATTTGGATTTTTTAATTGAAAATTTGTAAGGAAAGCAGAAGTGGGCTGTGCCTGTTGTATCTTTGATTGTGTTTTTGTAATAAATGAAGAAATAAATAAATTGAAGTGCATAAAAGTTCTAAATTGTGTTGCTGGAGTTTATTAAAAAATTGATGTAATTTGTGTTTATAGGCCTCATTTTAATTGTTCCATTCTGTTTATTGTTCAATTGTATTTCTATTGATCTAGGAGTCAGCCCGAGATAATAGAATTGCTGTTGAATCGCGGTGCGGACATCAATCAGGTGAACAAGCAACTGTGCTCGGCCCTACACATAGCCGCCAACAAGCAGCACGTCAGCTGCACAAGGGTGCTGCTCAAGTACAGTGCCAATGTCAATATACAGGTGGGTGAAATGAGTTCTTTAACCCCCGGTTACACAAACGTCCTACTATAGTGATGGTTCATTATGTCTTCCACTTTTATACCAGGCTACTATCCATCACAATTATTAAGTATAAAAGTGAGCCATTATTTGGTATAAAAAAGTTCTGTTATTCGAGCAATGATTGCTAGATTACAATGCAGCCAGCAGAGTCATCTGAACTTTCTTTGTAGTGGTGAAGGTTATATTGTGGAAGATATGAATAATAAGACGAAATTGTCACAACCACATTCTTTATAATTGATATCTGGGATAAAAGTGGAGTTTATAAATTGAATTGCAGTGATTGTAATGCTTGTTATGTGGATCATACCGGAAGAAGTTTCAAATGTAGAATAAACGAACACATTAGGGATTGGAAAACCAAAAAACGAGACTCAAATTTTGCAGAGCATCTCATTAATAATGGACACAAGTTCAAGGCTGAAGAGAATGTTGAATTTCTGCATTTGATTGGCTTAGGCAGACAATTAGACATTTTAGAAGCTATGGAGATAACTACGTTAATAGGATGACATTTATGGTCCATACTACAAACTACATTGACTGTAAATAGTCTCAGTCACTGTAGCCAACACTTAATTGGGAACCAAATTGCGGATTGGCCAAATTGTTCAATTAGAAGTATGACGCCTACAGACGCCCAATGGACGTCTGTGAAGTCATTGTAACTTCAACCAGTGTTAAACTGGGCATTCACGCTCCGACTTGCTATCCAACTTCATTCCTAGTCAGCTGTGAACATCGCTCTCGAGCCGAAAAATGTAACCGAAGCTGGATTAGTAATTGAATGTGAATAATATTGTAAAATGTGGATAATATTGTAAAATACGAATAAATTTTAAAATGTGAATGATATTGATCAGCAGGACTCGTATGGTGATACGCCCCTGCACGACGCAATCGGCAAGGACTCTGCGAATTTGTCGGACATAATTGAACTGCTGTGCAGTGTGCCTAGCATCGACTTTTCCCTGTACAACAAGCGAGGATTCAACGTACTGCATCAGGCCTCCATTAAGGGCAATAATTTGTAAGTATCGTTTTAGAATTGTTAGAGATTTTGAGCAAATCGGGCCCCCAAGAGCCTTATTATCAGAGCTACTGCACACGCCCGCCGCAATTAAGGTCAAATTACACCGGCCCCGTAAATTTTAATAAAAAATCAGCTGATTGCTCCAAACATGTTTATGTTTTCGTTTACTTTGACATTGTTGAGCTTGATCAGACGCGCAGCTGATTTAATTGAGCCTAAATTGTTGCGCGCAACCGCGACTTCTGTGGCTCTGTATAATAAGGGGCTAACCATCTGTACTTATCTTGTTGTTGTCAGACAGCTGCTTCCTAAAATAAGTTCAGAACTTATGTGATGAATGAATAGTTATAGAACATAATGCATAATAAGACGAAGTTTTCGCAACCACATTTATTAAAAAAAGTGAGATACTAGTTTCGGATGTTACTCCATTAACAATCTCAAACAAACTAAAACTAAAGCACAGAGTAGTTTAATATGTACTAAATACGGAATGATACTAACTATTGGCTAAGGGATAGGCTGACCTTTATTGACGGTTTGTGATTGGCTGAAGGCCATAACAAGGCACGCCCTCTGGTGGGAGGAGCAACATAATTATAAAATTTGCCGTCTATTGAATAAGAGTATCAAGATAAATATTGTCATTTTTCAAAATTGCAGCCAACTGTCATTTTCCAATTTGCTTCACTCAGAAACCATTGGTTTAATCTGAAACACTTTCCGCATTGAAAATGTTGGTATTTCAATTCTGAACAAAATGGTACCAAAATCTTGAAAGTACGATTTTAAGAAACTTATAAAATATAAGAATACTATGATTTTTCGACCTTTTTACGCTGATTTTTAGGCCTGTTTTACCTTGTACACCTTTCCATTGTGAATAAAATGGCTATAAAATTACGGGATACTAAAGCATATAAGTATATGAATTTATTTACATTTAAACAAGCAAAAATAAGAATCAAATTAAGGACTAAAAAGTGCTTTCTAGATGTTCACGCTTTTTAGTTCTTGATTTGATTCTCATTTTCGCTTGTTGCTCCTCTCACTAGTGGGCGTGACTTGTTATGACCAAGTTGTAAACCGTCAATAAAGTCCAGCCTATCCCTTAGCCAATAGTATCACTCCGTGATTAGTATATATTATTTTTTATTTTATTTATTTGACATTGACAATAGTTTCAAGGCCTATTGAAACAAAACTTTATTTTAACAAAAGGAATAGAATTTGTAAAAGATCTTATTGCTAAAGAAAAAGAAGAAAAAATAGCGATAATAATACAATAATAATAATAATAATGTTAGTAAGAAGAAAACTAAAAATATAATAAAAGTGAGAAGAAGAGAAAAAAGAGTGAGAAGGTGTGATGAAAACTTAACGATTATGATACAGCATGATGTACATAGTAAATTTGTCACAACGGTTGTTCCCTTAATAAATGAAGATATAGGCGGGATTTAAATGAATGAATGGAGCTAAGACAATATGAAATGGCAATGAATTCCACAAAATTGCGCTCTGTACTTGAGTTTTAGTTTGTTTGAGATTGATAATGGAGTAACATCCGAAACTAGTATCTCTATATTTTTGATAAATGTGATTGTGACAATTTGGTCTTATTATTCATTATGGATATCTTATCTTCCACAATATGAGAAGGATATCTCGACACGATTTATGGATATCCTCATTATGGATATCTTCCACAATATGACAATTCTGAGAAGGATTATTTGAATTTAATTTAATTTTTGACTTACATGTATGAAATTCCTCCATGTATAATTGTTAATTTATTCTTGTGATTACTTGTATTCTTTTATAAATGAATTGTATGACAAATGTTTAAATTGTACTAGTTACAATGTATGACATGTAATAAAGATGAATATGAATATATCACATTCACCACTACAAAGTGAGTTCTGTGTGTTACATAATAGTAGTTTATGCAACGATTTTATTTTGACCCTTATTAAAGCACGAGTTAGATGTAATATCTCACGAGTGCTTTAATGGCCAAATAAAATCGTTGCATACACTATTTTATCTACGACCACTAGTATACATTTAATTAAAACAATTTAATTTTACCTGTGACTGTCAGAGATACCTAACCTCATCTCAAATACAATAAGTTATAGTAGATTGTTATGTTAGCAGCTTAGGTTAGCAGTTTGATCAAATCAGCTGATAGTTTCACAATATTGAATTACGATATTGATTCCATCAAAAATGCTTCTGATTGGTCCAGAACCTGTGTTATAATGTAGAACCTGTACTATAATGAGCTCTTTATACAACGGGTTTCAAAAAGCATTTCGAAAAGACAGCTGTTTTGGCATCAATTGTGAAACTGTAACGTATACATTATGACATGGTCGTAGATAAAAGTTTAATATTTAATTTGTTTACTGTGCAACTTATTTATCTTTTCTAGTGCGACGGAGAAGATTCTGGTGCGTTCGCGACAGCTAGTGGATGAGAAGAAGGAGGACGGATTCGGGCCACTGCACCTGGCCTGTCTCAATGGCCACAAATCGGTGGCCGACACGTTACTTGTGCGTGGCAACGCCCAAATCGACATCAGAAACAACAAACAGCAAACGCCACTTCTGCTCGCTGTGTCACAGGTAACATTAAATAACACTAATCACACCATAATGAAGTGGAGGCAGCTTAAAGTCAGAAAAGTGTGTTCTCTGCTGTAAAATCACTTCCTGATGGTTCGGAACCCACCTAAAACTGTAGGTCCAACTTATCAATCGCCATCATTACGCACGCACAGGTCTCAGACCTAAGTGGGCTTCGTCTTCCGAAAAAAAAGTGTAGCCAACGCCATCTTGAGCGGCTATCTGGCAACTTCCGGCGGCTGTACTCCACAATAGATATACACTACAGTGATTTTATATAGACAGAGTGGCCATTGCCTCTAGTCGCCATAATATTGTCTGTAATACATATTTTGATTGTATATCTATATAGGCTAGACATAAGTTATATATCATAAACATACTGAATAATAAGACAAAATTGTCACAACCACATTTATTAAAACTTTGAGAAACTAGTTTCGGTTGTTACACCATTGTCAATCTCAATCAAACTAAAAACTAAAATACAGAGAGAGATAATTTGAATAATAAAAATAAATGGTAATGAAATAAAAATTTTAATAAAAAATTCATATACTGAACATGGAATGATACTATTGGCTAAGCGGGAAAGAGGCTGACCTTCATCGGACGTTGTGATTGGCTGTCAAGTCACGTCCCCTGGTGGGAGGAGTAACAAGCAAAAATACGAGTCAAATCATTAACTAAACACTGTAAAAATCAAGAATGCAACAAAGAAGAATAATACGTAATAAGGCCAAAATTTTCATCAAATTAAAACTAAAAATTTTTTTGAAGCTTACTGAAAAGCAATCAAGGTCAACTGAGAAATACATGTAAGAACTGCTTTTTAAATGTAGGCTGAAATTATGATGCATTTCAGTGAGTTTCTAATTTTTTAGTTTCAACTTGATTAAATTCTAGCCTTATTACGTATTATTCTTCTCTGTTGCATTCTTGATTTTCACAGTGTTTAGTTAATGATTTGACTCGTATTTTGCTTGTTACTCCTCCCACCAGGGTCGTGACTTGACAGCCAATCACAACGTCCGATGTAGGTCGGCCTCTTTCCCGCTTAGCTAATAGTATCATTCCATGTTCAGTATTTATTAAGCTTCTCTGTACTTTAGTTTTTAGTTTGATTGAGATTGATAATGGTGTAACAACCGAAACTAGTTTCTCAAAGTTTTAATAAATGTGGTTGTGACAATTTCGTGTTATTATTCATTATGGATACCTTCCACAATATCACCTTCGCCACTACAAAGAAAGTTATAAACATATATTTTCTACGTGATGCATGGCTCTGACTACACAGTATGCATGTATGCATCCTTGAAACATGCTCCTATGTAAGAAAAGAATTAGACCGTTTCAATCGTTATGGAGAGACACACAATTACAGCACTCGCAACTCCAACTTGATTGTGATAGCCGCGAGCCGTAGCAGGTATCTGTTCAATCAGATAGATAAGCTGCGTTCTCGTAGGTCCTGTTTGTAACGGTGACCGATTAGATTGGCCAGCAAAAAAGACACTGTTCTCTGCTGAAAATCACTTCCCGGTGGTTCGGATCCCACCTAAAACTGTAGGTCCAACTCATCAATCACTATCATCCAACTCATTACCCACGCACAAGTCTCAGACCTATGTGGGCTTCATCCTAAAAAAAACCAAAAAAAAAAAAAATTCTATGGTAATGCACAAAACTGCCTTTTTTGAAAGATCTCCTCAGTACATTGGCTCAAAAATTTATAATGCTTTGCTGATGGAGTAGAAAAATATAAATAGTCAAACAGTTTAAAGTTAAATTTAAGGATTGGCTGGTGAACAGGGATTTCTACTCGGTAAATGAGTTTTATGATTTTATGATCTATATGTTTTAGTGTTTATGTTTTTATTGAATTTTTGACTCATCCTCTGTTTGGTATCTTGACCGGATGTTCTCGGGATGTAATTATATCTATCTATAAAGCTTTGCATTCCCATCAATTTAGCCTAAATATAGAAGGAACCCACCTAAAACTGTAGGTCCAACTCATCAATCATCATCATCCAACTCATTACCCACGCATAGGTCTCAGACCTATGTGGGCTTCATCCTCATATCTTATGGATCACACTACAAACTATATTGACTATAAAGATTCAGTGTAAGTCACTGTAGCCAATACTTAATGTGGACACCTAATTGCATTATCCAATCAGAAGCGAACGATCAGAAAATTATGAAAAATAAGACGAAATTGTCACAACCACATTTATTAAAACTTCGAGAAACTAGTTTCGGTTGTTACACCATTATCTGAGTTTGATTGAGATTGATAATGGTGTAACAGTCGAAACTAGTTTCTCAAAGTTTTAATAAATGTGGTTGTGACAATTTCGTCATTTTTCATTATGGATACCTTCTACAATATCACCTTCGCCATTACTAAGAAAGATCAGAACATTTTTTTTTTGTTTACTGATGCTATCTTTGTGTTCTGTTGGTGTTAGCTGGCTCTCAATTATGTTTATTGGCAGGGTCATTGTGCGGTGATTGAGCTGCTAGTGTGTGGGGGCTGTGACATAAACGCAGTGGATGAGGAGGGTGACTCGGCACTGCACATTGTCCTCATGAAAAGGAACTCGATCAGCACCGAAATTCAGGAGGATGATGCACCCACCATACATGGCGTAAGTCCCCTTCATTCTATACTAGCAGGTTGCCTGATTCAATTGTTTCCGCTTGTATTAAGATTCCAGTCACATTTATAAACAACAAAATTCCCGGTACACTATCCCATACAAATGAACTACGGGGTTCGTGAAAAATGTATGTCACCCTACCAATATATCAACTAAGAAGGATACTTGATATGAATTATATAAAGACTGTTTACTATGCGTTTGTTGAGTCAATTCTGAGCTATGGGATAACCATATGGGGAGGTGCGCTAGATTCACATTTGAGCCAACTTTTTATAGCACAAAAACGCATTATAAAAACGCGCTTTTAATGAAGCCAAGTATTTACAGCTCTAAGTTTTAAGGAACTAGAAGTAATAACTGTGAGACAACTATATATTTTCAAACTTTTTAAATATTTAAAAAAATATGAAGGTTCAGGATAATCCTTATGCCCTTCGTCCCGGAACCTAAAATAGGTATTGGACTTATCCAGCTAACTTGAATTTGGTTCGAAAACAACTGATTTATATCAGCACAAGATTAATTAATATGGTGCCAAAGGAATTTATGTGTAACAGATATAATCTAAATAACAAAAAATTAAAAATTCTGGTCAACAACTGGATAAGGATGCTTTCTTTTTCAAATTGGAGTTTATTTAGATTTTGTTGAGTACGTTGTGGATTTTTGTTAAGTTTGGTATTTTTTGTTTTATTTGCTGTTCAATTGAAGATGGGCCAGCACTATCTTGCTGTCTTTTTTATATTTATTGATTAGTTATTTTGTCTTGATGCACCCGGCACTAGCGAACAAGTTTATCTTATGCCAGTGTCTGCCAAATTACTCTTAGTTATAGTTTTCTTGATTGATTTATGATTATGAGTTATGATTAATGATTTATAAACACATTCTTGTATTTTGTAATGATCACTTGCTATTATATTGCTTTTTTTGGTAGATTATTGTTTTTGTTCTGGAGGAACTCGCGGCTAGTACGCAAGCTTTGTTTATGCTAAAGTGTGCGAGAAAATACTTCCAACACAGACCAAGACATCAGAGAGAGAGAGAGAGAGAGAGTGAGAGAGAGGGGGGGGGTCCGATGCTCTATCCCTTACAATTCATCCCCCCCCCCTCCACTACATAGCAGCATTCACTCTGTTGCTCACAACAACAACAGAAAAGTGACAATGCGCATTCTACTGTGCGCAGATCTGACTCTCCTCTCTTCTTCACATCCTCCTGACTACGATACAGAGCTTCTGTGGTGGTGGAAGATTGCTTCCCCGATTCCATGTTGGAAGTATTTTCTTGCAGACTTTAGTCGTGCGTCAATCAATATCTAACTATCATCAGTAATTATATTATATTAATTCTATTGTATGTGTTATTATTACAGTGAGGCATTGTCTTGAATTGGCAATAAATCAAGCTGCCAGAAATTTAAATAGCTTCAATAGTATTGCCAAGAATAATGGAAAAATTCAAAGCTATATGAATATTTGGCTATGTTTATACTTATATTATTGATTAATTCAACTCTGTAATACCAAATAGTTTGGCGGGCCGCTTAGCGCAGTTGTTTGGGGCATTGCAACTTCAGCTTGCTGTCGTTTCAGCGGTCGTGGGTTCGAATCCCGCTCCTCCGTCTGGCATCCATGTGTGTTATTTATTTATTCGTATATTTATTTATTCATTCATATACATGTCATAGGCTATACATTAGTCAGCATTGACAATAGTCATACAAGTTTACCTAATCAACAATACATAAAATAGAATCTAACATTACAAACACATAAGCTCATTAAACAAACAATTCATTAACTAGAGCAGCAGTTATCATCCACCTCATTACCCACGCACAAGTCTAGGACTCATGTGGGCATCATCAGAAATAAAAATATATATATATATATATAGAATGTATTTTACTTATACTCATACTGTATTATAGAATATGTAATGTTTTGTGAAAGGGCTATAAATGAATTTGAATATTATTATTATTAATATTCTATGCTTTTGTTTTGTTTGGTAGATTTGGCAGCAGGTGTCGTTGCGGTACGAGGGCAATTCGGTGGCACTGGCCATTGCCTGCTATCTGGTGCAGGAGGGCTGTCTCCTAGACAAGCAGAACAACGCCAACAAAACGCCACTTGACATTGTGGCCGACACAAATTTCGCCGAAATATTCAACCGGTACATCATCGGCCAGAGAAGGTATGCTAGCCTAAATTGCTATTCTAATCTATATATATATATATATATAATCGAAATACCACTGACTGACTCACTCATTCATCACAGTTTCTCAGGAACCACTCGACCAAAAACGATAAAATTTGGTACACGTATTCAGTAGGGGGACTAGACGCGTGCTAAGAAAGGGTTTCAAAATTTACCCCAAAGTGGGCCCAAAATTGAAGATTTTTGAAAATTTAGGTGACAACAATTTCTAGAGAACCATAAGGTCAAATCAGATAAAATTTGGTATTCATGTTAAGTATCGGCCTTAGATGTACCTTGGAAAAAAGTTTCAAAATTAGCCCCAAAATCGACGATTTTTGAAAAGTTTGGTGATGAACAGCCAAATATTTTGAAATTTGCACTTAACAGATGTCATCAACCTGGCATAATAACATTTCATCATACCCAGTCATATGTTTCCCACATATTGCAAGGCTCCGACTGTATGGTAGCCTACATGCAAAGTGCAAAGGCTTTTGCTGTTCAAAGACAGTGTAAATAACGCTGCTAAGGGGTCTGCCATATGATTAAAAACGGTTGACTTCTATCAGCTGTTCCTTTAAGCTGTTTGGCTGGCAAGTTCAGTAGGTTAGGTCTATTAATGAATAATAATTTGTTTCAAACAAAGCAAACTTATCCCAAGCTACCAAAATAATTTCAATAGCTAAAAGCCAACGTTTATGAAAAGTATATGTTTGATTAAGACCCTAGATGCATACTAAGTAATGGTATCAAAATTCTCCCCAAAATCACCTATTTCTGTAAATTTATCTAATCACAATGGAAATTAGTTGGACCCCCCGGGGGTCCAGGGGGCGGAGCCCCCTGGCTAGACGGTTAAGGCGAGCGAAGCGAGTCTGCCGGCTAGTGATTAATAAACCGACAAGAATGTATATTCAGATTCAGTGCGTTCATTAAGTCGCGCACATCAAAAAGGTTGTGAAGTAATTTATTTTATTTGGTATTATTTATTTATTTATTGTTGTTATAAATTTTAGAAACATATATACTTATTTCCAACATTTTATGTCTCATGCCATTTGTTCAAAATGGCTGCCTTGTTCATTAATACATGCATGAATTTGTTTTACTACGTTTGTTGGCACTTTGTGGAGTACGCCTACACTAATATTGTTATTCTCCTTGTAATGCTCATTTTCAGTTCATTCAGTGTATGAGGCCTATTTCTATAAACCCTTCCTTTAAGATAACCCCTACAGGAAAAAATCTGGAGGCGTTAAATACTGGTAAAATACTGTTCAAGAAGGAGCACTCGTTGCTCTTTGGAAAACGGCATGTTTATCTTATCTCAATCTAAACAATACTGCAGACCTGTTGTAACCTGTACACACAATAATGGGCTTTACATCTGTTGTTTATATTACCAGTGGTGCTATCTTGCGGTAGCCACTAGAACTAATATAAAAAACCTACTATTTACAGACTCGTTTATTTGGATGTGCGCGACTTAATGAACGCGCTGTATAATGTATATTCTCACTGACTGACAGTTGAAAACCAGATAAAAGTATGCTCCAACTGATTGTACACAGCTTGATAATACCTGCACATGTCCAGTAATAGAGAGAGTAGATCACATTAAATTATTTTGTATTTTTTCGGAGGATGAAGCCCACATAGGTCTTTTTTTATTTTTTTTTTCTTTATGAAGCCCACATAGGTCTGAGACCTGTGCGTGGGTAATGAGTTGGACCTACAGTTTTAGGTGGGTTCCGAACCACCGGGAAGTGATTTTACAGCAGAGATCAGTGTCTTTTTTGCTGGCCAATCTAATCGGTCACCGTTACGAACAGGACCTACGAGAACGCAGCTTATCTCTCTGATTGAACAGATACCTGCTACGCCTCGCGGCTATCACTTCCCTAAAGGTCTGAAACCTGTGCGTGGGTAATGAATTGCATGATGGTGATTGATGAGTTTTAGGTGGGTTCCGAACCACCGGGAAGTGATTTTACAGCAGAGAACAGTGTCTTTTTGCTGGCCAAACCAATCTAGATCAGAATAATTCATATTTTATTCAGAATAATACTTATACTAATAAATCATATTTTCTACTTTCCTTAAAAGTCACAAATTTTTGTTTTTCAAATCGATAGACAGTGTGTCTACCCAAAAAGTTTTCTTCAAGCAGAGACAATCTACGCTACTGAGAAAAATTATTCTTGTGCCGTGTGTTATAATATTCGTGTTTCTTATTAATTTATGGAGTAATGTGAAAATTTTCCAATGTGCAAACATATTTCATATTTTTAAAGATAGGGCACTTAGAGTATCCCCATGCTAACAAAATAATCTCAATGGTAGGTTTGAGGACGCAACCTTAAGGTCTTCTTTTGATTAATGGGTACTCGTTTAAGGTTGCCTTCTCTAGCTCCTCAGGTAATACCAGACAATATACTGGACAATCAGATGTTTGGATTGTGGACAATCAGAAATACTAGGCAATGTAAATACTATATAATATAATACTAGACTTTTAGAAAGTGATAATAATAATAATAATATCGTGTGTCCTGGCTGGCTCAGGTCTGGTGTCAGAGTTATCAGGTCGCACCTGAATAAGTTCAGGGCCTCTGACGTGACTTAAGAACTGTTTTTAGGCAGCCGGGACCGACAGCTTAACGTGTCCTCCGAAACACGGAAGTGATAAACAGACTTAAATCGATCTATTCGTAAATTTATTCGAATTCCACAATACAAAAATACTGTTTGTTATTTGTCTCTATCTTATCAAATTGTCCCATGCAGACCAATTTCCTATCTTTCACCTCAAGTGCTGTACATGTCAAATTCCTTCTTTCTTCTCTCATAATCACTTTCCGTCTAGCATTTTAATCAACGTATGTGAAAGAAATTTTTTCAAAGTATTATTGTTTATTTAGAATATATATTTTTGTTTAGATACATTTCTTTGCCATAAATATTGATCTGATCACCTTTCGGTGATTTATTATTTTGTACGTACTTGAAGTTTTGTATTTGTATTTATTATTCGTCACAAACATTTGAAATCAGGAGCTATGCTCCACAAACAGTGGCACGTCAAAATGTTACAAAACTTTACTTACTACTATTATTATAACGTATAGTTCAGTTAACCTATTATAACATGGCTAACGCCAATTACGCAAATTAATTCAATCTCCAAGATATGCTATAACGATAAAACCATTTAAATATCCACAACACATAGATTTTTGTGGGCTTCTATTTACAAAAAGCCAGCTATTTTATTGTCTTGTATATTGAATTGTTTGAAGTAAAATTTGTTGGCCCCCCCCCCCCCCCCCCCAATCAAGTCCTTCCTGCAGTCTAACCCTCAAGAAGTCGACGGACTGTGTGTTTACTAACTCCAGTGAACAATTTTAAGTCCTTATTGGACAGAGCCACTGCAGTCGCTGTTGCGCGCCACTATTTCAGACTAAATCACACCAGACAGCTGAATTTGATTTTTAAAATCAGCAGTTTTCGTAAAAGAAGTGCATGCCTTCATGTACTTTGAAATTGTTGTGCCCGGTCAGACGATGATGTAATTTAGCCTTAAAGTGTGGCAAGTGACGGTGACTGCAGTGGCTCTGTCTAATAAGGGCTTTTCTGTTTGCCTTTGTCGATTTTGATAAGTTTGTATGTATTTATTAATAATAATAAATTCTTTTATTGCCAAAAACAATGCTTACAAAAAATGATCAATGACACTTCATTCAAGAGTACTAATGCTAATTAACATATCACTAATGCTAATCAAGTGCCAATTTATGCCAATTAAACAATATAAAAATCACTAATAACATATTAGATGCATGCTGTTGACAATAAATACTCTCATGCAAGGGAAAACATCCCTGTAGGCATGGAGGAGTTGCTGCAGACCCAAATGAAATAAGAAAAAATACACATCTAGTGACATTACAATAAAATATTTACAGTTTAAATACTATAAAATATACAAAATTTATTATTTGAAACGAAAATAAAAAATTAAATCAATTGAGGAAACAAAAGCACTGAATATTTAGAGATAGAAAAAAAATAATAATTGAAGAGAAAAAATTAGGAGCTCTCAACAAAGGATACAAAAAATAACACTAAAAATAGAAAAAATCATTATATTATTATTATGTATAGCGATTCTTCTGCCTTGCATTGTGTGTTTGAAATTTATTCTGTTTAAATAGTTGTGTATTCGGCGAGGCTAATACATTTGATTATTGTTTGTTATAAAGCATAAATTGTTTTTTTTTGCAATTTATTTTGTTTCGTTTAAATTTTAAATTTGTTGTTTGTGTGTTGTGTTGCAGTGCGGCAGCCGACGAAGCAGCGGCAGCGGCTGCAGCAGCGGCGGGGGTTGATGGGGAGGGGGTGCTGGAGGGTGATGAGGAGGAGAGGGTGAGTGGTGGGGGATTTCCTCGCAAGAAGCCGATCGAGTGTGTGTTCTGTTCGGAGCTGTTCGACTCGCTAGTCACACTGGAGCCGTGCAAGCATCGCATCGTGTGCGAGGAGTGCAGTTCCCGCCTTAAAAAGTGCTTTCTCTGTCACAATCTCATCGACAAACGAATTACGCAAGGTTGGTGCTCTCAGAAATTGATAGATTTATAGTATCGAACCGTATCGTATTTGTAGTATCGATTTATGGTTTGTGTTGCTATCCTCCTGAAATTGTGATGCAAAACTTGGAGCGTTTTTGAGGATGAAGCCCGCAGGTCTGAGATCTGTCATGATGACGATTGTTGAGTCAGACCTACAATTTTAGGTGGGTTCCGAACTACCGGGAAATTTTAAATTCAAGTCATTTAGGTCTCCTTTTTTTCGGAGGTTGAAGCCCACATAGGTCTGAGACCTGTGAGTGGGTAATGATTTGGATGATGGTGGTTGATGAGTTGGACCTACATTTTTAGGTGGGTTCCGAACTACCGGGAAGTGATTTTACAGCAGAGAACAGAGTCTTTTTTGCTGGCCAATTCTATCGGTCACCCGTACAAAGAGCGCCCAGGTGTTTCGTGACTTATCTCTGAATGAACAGATACCTGCTACGGCACTCTGCTATCACTTCCCTCCAATAGTCCTTCATCCTAATGATTTATACGTCTTTCTTCATTAAAAGTTTCAGTTTTTGGTTCGTCTGGAAAACCAATATTTTTCAGTTTATTTCTTAGTCCTACTCTAGCTTGCAAATCTGTTTCTGATATATCCAACTTTTTGCATGTATTTTAAAATTTTAAAAGATAGTTTAGCCTACTATTCTACTATTCAAATTATTCAATTTATAACGAATTATTCAACTAATTTATATACTATATTTCATGCTCAGCTGATTTCGGAATTTGAAATTTTTAGTTGGATCTGTTGGTTGCATTGTTTTTTTTTTTTGTAGATTACGTCTTTGAGACTCCAGTTAAGGAGTATAAGACAAGTCAGATTAACAATTATACACTAGATACCATAATTACTATATCAATTAGTTGAGGTGAGGCTTAATTTTGATATGAAAGGAACTCTTGTACACTATAAAAAGCTTTTCCTACAACTGCTCGTAAAGTAGTTCTTTACGTACTGAAAACTAATTGTAAAATACCTCTTTACTGCTCAGCAAGCGGTAAAGTACTTTACGCTCGCCAGCTGTTTTCTTTACGCTTCTGTTTTGATTTTGGTGCCTTCTCATTGATGGATCACAGAATCCGTGAAATTGACATAACCTCAACAATGGCGAACGCTAACCAAATCCGCGCACGGTCTGTGATGTTACAAACTACAAGCTTTTATTGTGTTGGAATCCAGAACTTCAGTTGTAGGAAAAATATTGTATGTAATTCGCGCGTGAAGCTTCTTTATTGCTCTCGCAAAATGTTTTGGCTCGAGCAATAAAGTCGCGCTTCACGCTCTTAATACATAAATAACTATTATCAATTAAATATTTTTTCAATTGTTTTTTAAATATTCCTATATTCTCAAGACTCTTTAAAAACTGTGGTAGCTTATTGTAGAATTTCCTACCAATATAACTAGGTTTTTGTTTGAATAAGCTACTATTGTGACTCACCAAGTGATAATCTCCTCGGCTTCTTGTATTATAATCATGTACGTCAAGATTTTGGTTAATATCATTCGTTTTACATATAAATTAGCTTCATACACATATAAGCAGGGTACAGTTAGGAGACCAAGTCTCTTGAACAACGGCCTACATGAAGAGCATGTGTACAGTATTGGCTTTTTGGCTTCCTGTTACTTTCAGCCAACCGCGTTTGGGTGTGTGAGTGTGAGTTAAAGTTAAAGTCTCTAGACCAACGGCCTAGCTATCATTGTTCGAATAGCAGAACACTTTTATACCAAATAATGACTCACTTTTATACCGAATGATGTGATGAATAGTAGCCTGGTATAAAAGTGGAACAGATAATGAACCATTTTAATGATAGGACGTTTCTGCAACCGGGGGTATGTTTACTTTAGCTGTGATTGAACTACTATTTTGAATTCTTTGATAATTTTCCCCCGTTTTTTTTAGATGGGCGAGTTGTTCCGTTCAAGCCAAAGCAGCCGAACAACGAGCGCATCCGCTATCTGGAGAGTAAAGTCAACGAAATCGAGGAAAGCATTTCTTGTCCAATCTGCATGGAGCGCAAACGCAACACGGTGTTCTTGTGCGGCCACGTCGCATGTGACAAATGCTCGCAGACACTGCAGACGTGCCACATGTGTCGCAAGGAAATCACTAAGCGTATCAACATTTATTAGATCATATTTATACATTCACACACGCGATAAGCCTAATGGAAAGGTTTTAAAAAGTGTAGGGTGCATCAGGAAAATGGCATCAGCCGACAAGTGAGCGGTTAAACCGGGTTTTCCCAGTTCCGCACTTTTGTGTAGCGCACCAGTAATGCCAGAAGAAAGCTGAATAATTGTGGGGGATTTGGCTCGGAATTACCGTACGCAACAAACAAATGTATAGAATAGAAAAGTGTCTTTATTGATTCACAACAAATAGAATATGATGTTACATGCATTATTTCAAACAAATGTATGTTAATTACCGTTTTTTCGTTTATTCCTCAAAAATATCACAAGAAGATAAAGTGAACACAATTATTTTTGTAGTACATAGAAGCAATAAAAAGTACACTATTTACACAATATTTGAATAGGAAATAATACAAGCTCAGAGTAACAGAAAGAAAATAGTAAAAGTTAATAAGTCAATATTAGAATAGGAGGAAGGTCCCCGCATGGGTCGAACCTGTGCGCGAGGTAGCCAGTCCTACATTGTCAGTCATATTTAGAGGATATTTGGCATTGGATGTTATTTTATATCAGAGGAATTTTTGATGACGTGGATGGTAATAATAATCAATGAAAGCTTAGTTGGGATTTAGAAAACTGAACTGAAAGAGGAAATAACGATTGACAAAAAAAATAACGTTAATAGTTGAACGTACGGTTATTTCGAGTTTAATCCCCCACAATTATTTAGCTTGTCTTTGGCAACATTTGTGCGTAGTGTGCTCCACTAAAATTGCGGAGCTTGCTATTCCCAGCTTTTCATGGGAAGGTGCACAAACGGTGCTGCCAACCTACTACTACTCAATGTAGACTTCATTACATCTACAGTAGGATACAGTAGGCCATACCAAAAATCCATACTATCAGCTTTCAACCAACTTACAATTTTCAATTTTATCTTGAAACCTACCAACTTCAATCTAGACTACCGCATACCGTCTACAGTAAGCTGCAGTATTTTGTACCATAAATTCATAACCATACGCATGCGCACTGTAGTCCTTCACACTATTTGTCAGCCGATGTCATTCTCGTTGTGCGCCAACCAGGTTACAGGATAGCACAGAGTAACGGGAAATTCTTGAATGTATTTCAAATTTTGAAATTGATAATTTTTTAATTTATAAACGGGGGAATAGAGGGGCAATATATTTTTACAATATACAACTAGCAGGTAGCCCGATTTAATCATCTTTTCATTTTTCATCTCATTTTTTCTTCTTATCTTCTTTTTACATCATATTTCTTCTCTTTCATCATCTTCTTCTTCCCATCTTTTATATGTTTCCCTTGTTTTTTTATCTTCCCTCTGTTAACTTCTCTTATCTTATTTTTCTTACCCTCTCTTCTTTTCCCCCCTTATCCTCTTTTTCTCTTTATTTATCTTCTCCTCCTTTTACTTCTCCTTCTTATCCTCTCCTTTTCATTTTTCACCCATTTTCTTCTTATACGTTTTTCATCTTATTTTTCTTCTCCTATTTCGACATCGTCTTCCCATCTTTTCTATGTTCTCCTTCTGTTTTTTTAGCTTCTCTCTGCTATCTGATTCTTTTATCTTCTTTTTCTTTCCTTCACCTTCTCTTTTTCTCCTTACCCTCTTTTACTTCTTCTTCTCCTCATTTTTTCTGTGTTCTGTTTTTTATCTTCTCTCTGTCATCTTCTCCTTGTATCTTCTTTTTCTTTGCCCCTCCTCATTTTACTTCTTCTTTTTCTCGTTCTTCATCCTCTCTTCCTCCTTCTTTAATCCCTTACTCGTCAGCACTAGAGTTTTGTTGGACAGAAGACAGAATGAAGACGTTTATACAATAAGATTGTTCATTATCATTAGCATCGGTTTTCAACAATTCTCTTCCTCTACAGTACTACCAACTGTCACGTTAAAAATTTCCCTTTTCTCTGTGCCCCACTGGACTTCCAATTGTCGCACTGAAAAATTTCCCCCTTTGTGCCACACTGTGCTAGAAAATTGTGATGACACTACCAAAAAGATGAATAGTTGTATTTTTGAGATGTTAGCTAGCGGTATCGACATCGCACTGCGTGAACTGTGAAAAATGGAAGAACTCGTTCAACGTTTAAGGCCTTAGAATGGTAAAAGAACGGATTTTTTCGACTGCGGAATGATGTTTTTCAGATGGTAGTGTATTTTTAGAGGTAAACTATACGCTTTTTAGACGGACAGCTTATCAATTTCTTCACAGTCTTCTCATGCAGCTTGTACAGTAGAACCCCTCTAATCCGTAACACGTCAGGACTAGGAGTATAGTCGGAATAAGGAAAAAAGTTATCAGGTTTATCGGATTACAGAGATCGGATTATTATTTGTTGCACAACACATGAAAGTACGTTTTTATAGTGAAATATGTCGGATTATCAGAAAAAGTAATTATTTATTGCGCAATAAATGACATTAAATTTTTACAATGAAATATGCATTATTTAAATTCTAAAAACGGCTTCAGTATTCTCTAAAGAGTTATAATAACTAATTATTATATTTATTTATTGAGACGAAATTACAATAATTGCAAATATGCAACAGAGTGATAAATCCAAAACTGCTCTCTTAGCAAATTATCACAGCTATATTATGCTAATTTTTGAGGGTACTTAGCTAGAAAAGTTTAGATTCACTGAAAATTTCTCTCCCAAAAAAAAGTTTTATTTCACTGAAGTGCATTACTAAAAAACGTCAGATCTCTTAATAGTCAATTTTAATAAAAACCTTTTTAGAAAAATATGTAAGTAAATATTGCAATAAAATTATCAGCTATATTATGCGAATTTTTGAGAGTACTTTGCTAGAAAAGTTTAGATTCACTGAAAATTTCTCTCCCAAAAAAAAGTTTTATTTCACTTAAGTGCATTACTAAAAAACGTCAGATCTCTTAATAGTCAATTTTAATAAAAACCTTTTTAAAAAAAATATGTAAGTAAATATTGCAATAAAATGCAAGAGACTGTTGTTTGATTAAAACAGGTTGGAATAAGTTTGCGAGGGGTTTTACTGTACTATTGAACTTTTGATCAACGAAATCGATTATTCAGCGAAAATTCGTTGTAGAGAGGTATTTGTTAAGAAATATTCGTCTTGCCTTGATTGCTATGTCAAGGGACATCATAAGAATTTTTTACGTAGAGGATTTTGTTGTTTTTAATTTCGTTTTATAGAAGCTTGACTGCTATAGACGTGAAGTGTATGAGGACTTTACGTTGAAGTCCAGAATGCAGAGAGCTCTTTGTCTCGTCAAAAATGTGCACACACTTCTCCTCAAACTTGTTACCATATATTTCGAAGCGTGTTACTAATAACTATTATTATCGTGAACGGCGTAAGTCCAGGCGAAACGCAGGCTTGGTGACGGAGTGTGACTTTTTATGAAACATACACATGATTTACACCGCACTCTCGCTCCTATCTGTGATTCTACATTCGTTTCTGTGTAGTAGAACTATCAGACTTTGAATAGTCTAATTCATCTTTGTGATCCACTAAAAGTCACCAAGCCCGCTTTGCGCCAGTTCCAAGAGTTTCGTACTTCACAGAATAATTTAATTTGTCTATCATTTATATTAATTTATCATAAATATGTATTGGAGCTGTAAAGAGTATTTGAAGTGTTGTTTTTATCATAAATATAAAATAAGAATTTATTATTTTTTAGTACCTATCAATGTGCGAAACCGACTGATCGATTTATTACTACCGTACGTGTTGAGGTTAAGTAATTAATGTAATTAATACTGAACATCAACCGGTGTATGTTTTGAAATACAATGACATGCGTGTAGTATTTTCAGATTGTCTTTTTTGTTTCATGTTCCCAACAATTTTTGAAAATTTGTAATTTTTTTTTTCAGTATTTGTTGATCCGTGACGAACTGCATGTAGATATTTTCACTTGAACATGCAGAACTATTTTTTTTTTTTTTTTGGAGGATGAAGCCCACATAGGTCGAGACCTGTAGTTGGATGATGGTGATTGATGAGTTGGACCTACAGTTTTAGATGGGTTCCGAACCACCGGGAAGTGATTTTCAGCAGAGAACAGTGTCTTTTTGCTGGCCAATCTAATCGGTCACCGTTACAAACAGGACCTACGAGAACGCAGCTTATCTATCTGTTTGAACAGATACCTGCTACGGCTCGCGGCTATTTTAAATAAATAAGAAATTTAAATATTTCTCTTTTACTTGTCTGTTGCACCTTCACATTCGTTGTAAATTTGTCACAATAAATAAATAACATGTTTTTGGGCTAGAGCCCATCATCAGTGCCTGGATGATCTTGCAGGTCTCTTGTCAGCTCTGTCAATCCAACGGTGGTTGGCGGGAATTTGAGATTAATTAAGAATTAACTCAAGTGGTTGAAAAGGATGTGTGATTTGAACGATTTCTTTCAAATAGTTCTGCATGCCATGTGAATTAAAATAGCTACCAGTTTGCTTTTTGTCTTATGAGTAAGCCTCGATTACATTGAACGAGTTTAACCAGCAAGACTTGACACTACAAGCTGACGCAGCCAAAGGCCTCGTAGCGAGAATAGTGGAAAGGGCTTGCAATGTCAAGACTCGCGAGTGTGCAAACTCGCTCGATGCAATCGCCGCTCCAGTTATAAAAAAATTAATTTAATTTTGAAGAACCTATGCTATAATACAAAAATGAAGCCAAAAATAATCTCAAGCCCATCTAGCCTATCTACTTAGACTCAGAACGGGTTTCAGATAACGATATCAAGAAAGTCTTGACTTTCAAGTCAAGATGAACTTCTAGTGAGGTTCATAAATACAAAATTCAGTTGAAGCGTTGATAATACTGGGTGAGTACTAGCTTACAAATCTAATAAATTTTTATTTGTTGCATCTAAAAACATCCATGGTTTTTGCGAAAAATTTCAAAAATTAAAAATAGCTCATACTGAGGTTGTTGATAGTACTTGAAGAGACCTTCAAGAATATGTAATCATTTTGGAAAAATTCGGTCCCATTCAGGAGTTATGAACATTTAAAAATATATACTTATTTCTTTCTAGTTTAATAATTTGCCCTGTGTGATAGCTAGAACGGCCAAATTTGGTGTAGACACTCATCAGGTCAAGCCCTATCTGTCTACCGAATATCAACCAAATCAGAGAAAATGTTATTTTTTGCCAATAAAAACGCACGATGTATAGTCCATGGTTTTTTGCGAAAAATTTCAAAAATTAAAAATCGCTCATACTGAGGTTGTTGATAGTACTTGAAGAGACCTTCAAGAATATGTAATCATTTTGCAAAAATTCGGTCCCATTCAGGAGTTATGAACATTTAAAAATATATACTTATTTCTTTCTAGTTTAATAATTTGCCCTGTGTGATAGCTAGAACGGCCAAATTTGGTGTAGACAGTCCTCAGGTCAAGCCCTATCTGTCTACCATATATCAACCAAATCGGAGAGAATTTTATTTTTTGCCTCTAAAAACGCATGACTATCAACTCATTCTGAGTTGGTTGATAGTATTTGAAGAGACCTTCAAGAATATGTAATCATTTTGGAAAAATTCGGTCCTATTCAGGAGTTATGAACATTTAAAAATATATACTTATTTCTTTCTAGTTTGAAAACTTGCCCTGTGTAATAGCTAGAACCGCCAGTCTATCTGTCTACCAAATATCAACGAAATATGTGAGATTTTTTTTGTCTCTAAAAACGCAAGATGTATATAGTAGCCTGTGATGGTTTTTCCGGCTATAAGCCGACCCTGATGTATTTATGTAGTGTAAATTAGTATTAAACTTTAATCAGGAGTCAGGCTTGTTGAGGGAGCTTTAATGCTGGTTTGGCTTTAGTGTTACAGCTACTTGGTGCTTTGTCAAATCGCAAAATGCTCAATGTAATCGCCACTAAGCAAGGGCTTATTAAAGTATATGGAACAAATGTGTTACTTTGGCTTGTGAGTTAACGTTTCTTCCTGCATTCCTTTATTGACGTTTTTCCTGGTTATAGCTTCCTGCATCTGCACACATTTTAAAACAGTAATAGTGACCATAAGTGTAATTTGATCATTAATTTAGAAAAATGAAAAATAAATCGGGCTTAGAGGTGCATAGTATTGGGAAAAAGCATTGTGCTAAATGTAGTGTTACAAATCGTTGCCGTTTTGGTTAAATCCATTGGATTGTTCACAAAGTATTTCGTCATGAGAAACATCACAAAATCTATTTATTTATTTAATATTGCATTGATTCAGTTTAGAGCAGATAAAGTTACTTCCACTACTCATCTACTAAGGATGAAGCCCACATAGTTCTGAGACTTGTGCGTGGGTAATAAGTTGGATGATGTTGATTGATGAGTTGGACCTACATTTTTTGTTGGGTTCCGAAACAGGAAATGATTTTACAGCAGAAAACCTTTTTTTTGCTTGCCAATCCAATCGGTCTCCCTTACAGAGCAGGGCGCAGGAGAGCGTTGCTTATCTAACCTGATTGGACAGATACCTGCTACGGCTTACGGCTATCACTTCCCCCTGCTCTAAGCCTTCAATCCATGTAACAAGTCTCGCTCTAGGTTAGTCTCGTTAAAGGTTAAGTGTAAGAAGAGCCTTAATGGCCATGACTTCGCCTCTTTGTGTAATTCATCTCTCAGATCCAAGCTCTTTTCTTTTTTTAACAATCACATCATTTATTTCTGCTGTAAAGAACCTTAAAATATATATTTGTTGTATTTATAATATTTTCTATACATTTACACAGATAAAGTCATCTGAATCTAGCTCTACCCCCCCCCCCCCCCCCCCCTAAAGAAACAATCTCCACCAGCAGTTTCACAATTTATTTTCAACGGTCAAAGATTACAGTAGTAGTTATTATACAAATAATGAGGAAAACAAATAGAATATATTCAGCCAGTAGTAGGAGGTAACTGGTGCATTTTTTAAGATTATTTAGCTGATCTACACATCGACTACAGGAGCACCAATCAACTGCAACTGCATCGCTGCAACTGCACCAACTGCATGTGCAGCTGCAGTCAACGGTGCAGCTACTGCCACAATCATGACTAATGCTGTCCTTTTTCTTGCCACCAAAGCCGCCTTCTGTCACGTTGCAGGTATTCTGTGTGCTGCAAATAGAAAATAAAAAAAATACATATTTTACATATATAAGGTAATATACTTCCTTACACCATTGATTTCTGTACTATAACCTTTCTATATGTAAAGCATATAATATTAAAACTGACTCTGTATTTCACTTTTATATATTGTTTTACTCGCATATATTGGAGATGCTTGAGGGATGCATTTCACTTCTGAAAAGAAACTTCGTCAGCCTCCAATATAAGTGAGTAAAACATGATTTAAAAGTGAAATACAGTGTCAGTTTTAAAATTAGATTGTTCATTAAGCATTTCGTCATGGAAAACATCACAGATATAAAGCATCCATGAATATTCTACCTTACACCATAAAATCAAATTCAATTTCTTCCAATGAATCACATACATTCAAGCTTAGTGCCTTATTATACAGAGCCACTGCAGTCGCGGTCACTACAGATGCTCAGACAAGCCACTCTCAGCGATTCATGCAATGTAATAAGCTGTATATAATGTAAATGGGCTGGAGCTTATTATACTGAGCCATAGCTTTGGCCACGCCCCCTTTAATCGTGGCCACTGGCCAATCGAATCGCCCACCTACCCTCGCTTCTAGTGGCAAGCCCATCAAACTATTACAAAGTTTTTGACTTGCCGTCAGTTTTATATTGTGTAGGTATTGAATCTAATCTTCAAGGCATCCTAGATCGGACAATCTAGGTCATCCTAGATCCTATAGGCCGATCTAGGATGCCTTTAAGATGAGATTCAATACCTCGAAAACGTTCGGCCGAATGTGAGGACATTTATTATATATTCACAATGTAAAACTGACTGCAAGTCGTTAAATTTACAACAAAACGTTAATACCGTATTAACAACGCAGACCGTTATGGAACAAGAAATCCAAGAAACTATTGCCTTGACAGTTGGCCATTGTTTGTTATGACGCTTATACTCGGCCACTCAATTCGCCAACGAGCGACACAGTTTCCTGGCGTTTTATAGAAATGAGTAGCTCCAGTACATAGATAGATAGACTGTTTGCATATTTTTCTCCATCGGACACTAAAGTCATTGACAACGTCCAAAAAAATGGCACAAAAAACATCATTTACTAAAAATTAGAAAAAACTCTTGTAAAGAGTAGAAGGGCCTGTCTAACAAAATTTGAAGAGCCTTTTTGAATTGAGTAGGAGAAAGAATCGTCACTGTTTCAGGTAACTCATTAAAAATTAACTTTTTGCTGTAAATTTAACGAATTGCAATCAGTTTTATATTGTAAATCTATAATAAGTAATGTACTCGCATTCGGCCGAACGTTTTCGAGGTATTGAATCTCATCTTCAAAGCATCCTAGATCGGCAATGTTGACTTGTTGGTTACGCCGAATATTCACAACATAAAAGTGACTGCAAGTCGTTAAATTTACAACAAAAAGTTAATATTATTTAACAACGCAGATCGTTATGGAACCAGAAATCAAAGAATTTATTAAAAATCTTTATTCCCAACACCAAATGGGACGTCTGGACTCTAGACAACCTTACCCTGGGGACATTGTTCTTTCTCTCCTTCCACAAGTTTCATCGCCATGAAAATTACTTCTTGTGCAGAACTTATGCCTATTGCTATATATGTCCTGGACCAATGACATAAATATGACACAAATAGAGGTTTGCAGTAGAGATGTGACCAGATTGAGCGTCGTTCAAAGTAACTGACTCTTTAAAATGAACTACGAACTAGTAGTTCAAATTCAGAAAGTAGTTCGTTCATTTTTGAGCTGCGTTTGTGTTTTTCACGAAATACAGTCAACACACCATCTAGTGAGCGCTCTTTGAATTAGCAGAGCAGTGCGAGTGCAGCGGCCTGCTATAGGCACTGCTAAGAGCACTCACCTCCCCACTCCACGAGCATTTTGAACTGTGAAGTGAACGAAGTACAATAACAGCTGGCTCACTCACTCACCTCTCTCTGCTCCATGAGCTTTTTGAACTGTCAACTGAACCAACTACTGATGGCTCAGAAAGCTCATTGACTCTGTGCTCTGGAATATTAAACTGATGACTCAGATTCTGAGAATTGTTTCTATTGAGGCGCCAGACAAGGCTGTTTATTGTTGTTTGTGTTTGAGTGCTCGCTCAGTGAGAGAGTGATCGCTGAGCAAGCTATGGTAGTGAATGAGCACGAGCATTGCTGATGACTCATTTTTCAACTAGTTCGAATGAATGACTCACTTATAAGAGTGAGCGCGATTGAACTACTCATTGAAAAGAGTCATTATTGCCAAGCCTAGTTTGCAGGGCTCCCTGGTTGTGGCTCCCCTGAGAATTATAACAACAATTTTTTCTGAAGCAGGAGAACATCTGACACATAACTAAACTCACCCCAGTGCAAGATACCATACGATAGTACACTGTGAAAGAAATTGAAATCGGCTGCAGGCAAGTAATTAGGTGGAAATACATTTTGAGAGCCAACTACCCAGACGTCTACAATAGCTACATTGCTTTGACATCAATTAAGCTAAATATTGTTCAACACAAAACGGTATTTACAGATCACCTGCTAGTGATAATTTCGTCTGTTTTTACATCTGGCATTTTATAGTTGAATCATATTTATGTTTGGAATAGAACTAAGAGGAACTTACAGTGTTTGGGTATGATGAGCGGGTCCTTGTCGGCTACAGTCACCTCGTGCAGATGATTGTGAAAGAGATATTGCACAAACAGCGACTTGTCTTCTCCCACGCACGGATCAAAGAAGCCGGGCAACTGGCTCTGCAAACGTAAAAAACAACAAATATACATCAATGTATCACAAATAATGGGTAGACTAATTATTATCACAAATAATGAGAAGAATGCAGCCATAATAATTTTAACTATGGTAACTAGTGTAGATTTCTGGCTCAAAAATCTCAAAATTATATCAACTTTTCTTGGACTGTGATAGTGCTTTGTTTGTTGAAAATGAAATAAAAAATTAATATTCTTTTTCTGTAAGAAATTCGTAAACTATTGTGCTCCAAGGTGAAATTTCTAGGTGAAAGAGACCTAACCTAAAATTTTGATTCGACTCTGAAATTTTGTGAAAATCAGTTTTGGGCAAGCCTGTTGTATTCACATTGATTGTTAGTTACATTAATAAATAAATAAATAATGAAAAATGGTTGAAACTAGCCTCTCTATCTGACGACTACCTGCTGCATTCCAGTGTGGAATGTCCCGTTCAATTGTAAGTATTTAAAAAACGAGCCTCTTGAACAAGTAGAAGGCTACTTGTTGAATTTGATGTTAGTATGAAATGCCCCATTTAATTATGTGTATTTCGAAAACCAGCTTCTGTTTAAGACGACCATTCGTTGCATTTGATCATGTGGGAAAGGTTCCATTCAATTATGTGTGTTTCAGAAGTCCACTTGTTGCATTAAATCTTCAAGTGAAAGGTCCTATCTGATTCTACGCATTTCAAAAACATGCTTTCCGTTTCAACGGCCACTTGTTGCATTAAAAGAAGGGTTTTGAAATACATAGCATTTTATGAGGGAAGTGATAGCCGAGTGCCGTAGTAGGCATCTGTTCAATCAGAGATAAGCTACGAAACTCCTGGGCGCTCTTTGTAAGGGTGACCGATAGGATTGGCAAGCAAAAAATACTTATTCTCTGCTGTAAAATCACTTCCCGGTGGTTCAGAACCCACCTAAAACTGTAGGTCCAACTCATCAATCACCATAATCCAATTCATTACCCAGGCACAGGTCTCAGACCTATGTGGGCTTCATCCTCCAAAAAAATGGGACGTTTCACGCTAAAACTAGAAGCTAGTTTTTAAAATACAAAGATATAGGACATTTCACACAGGATTTTCACACTAGAATTCGTGTTTGTTCTTGTTAGGTCAACTGAAATTAATTTCAAAATGTTTGGATCAGCTGATGTGACTAACGCATAACATTCATTTCGACACTGTTTTGAAAAAATCCTGAATTCTTATTGGTCGGACTCCTGCACTGAAAAGTGACAATAGTCTTAAAATACCTTTATTATGCAACTAGTTTGACAATCCATGGAATAAAGTAAGCGGTATTGACTTTCTAACCTTTATAACGCAGCCGTAGATAAAGGCTTTTCAAGCCTTCCTTGAGTGAAGGATGACTCAAGGTAAGGTTTACAAATACGGCTCAAAGTCCAGTTATTTTCTAAACAGACTTCCCCCCCCCCCCTCACCGGTTGCAAAAACATCCTATCATTATCATTGATCATTATGCATTCCTCTTTTATACTAAGCTGCTATGTGGAAGCGTACGATTATACCTATATTATGCGTGATAGCATTTGTATGATCTATATATCTTTACTACACATACCTAGTATAAAAATAATAAAAGTGGAAGCATCATTAACGCACATGAGCCATCTTGTTATAACTCAACATAACCCAAAAAAAGCCTTATATTAGTCACTAATGCATGCATTTTATAATTCTAAAAGCTAATTTACCCTACCATACTTTTAATACGATTTATTTAAATTATTCAATTTATAACAATTTATTTAAATAATAAATATTTACCCCTCCACATAGTTTTTATAGTGGGGTTTCTAAAGGTGGATTATTGATCTAAAATAGTCTGTATTTATTAAGTTTAACCAAAAGGATTTACTAATTATGTTTTTGATTAATAACTTTTGATTTGATTCTATTTGCGACAGTCATAAAAATGTTAGGTATTTGTTACAGAATATGACAATTTTTATCTTATCAATGGTTGAGCTTAAAGTAGTACTCATTTGTTTGATGCTAAAATAATTTGATATCTACATGTAAATATAGGACCCGTTACTTCTCCAATTGGTAGGGAATAGAGCGCATGCGCGAACTGTGTAGTGAAGCCATGGCCACTGTTAGTCTGCATTAAACAACAAAAAACTAGGCTAAGCTTACTAACCTTTCTATACTTAATATACTTTCTATACTTAATATACTTTCTATACTTAATACAGAATCCCTTATAAGTATAGAAAGGTTAGTTGGTTAGGTCATTTTTTTGTTTTTTATGCAGACTAACAGTTCGCGCATGCGCTCTATTCCCTACCAATTGGAGAATTAACGGGTCGTGTAAATATAGGCTAGTAAGATGATTCTTGAGGTAGATTGCATATTTTTTTGCAATCTATATACTATATTTCATACTCAGATGATCTAGGAATTTGAAATTTTTAGTTGGCAGCATTGTAATTTAGCTATCATTGATTGATTGATACGTAACATTATTTCCTTCTTAAAGGCAATAACATAGGCACAATTATACAGTAAATTTAGAAGAAAGTCCCCCATATGGGCAACAGCCTGTGTGTGAAGAACGAGTTCCAATCCCTATCACTGCCCGAATAACAGCACAATTTCATACTAAATTATGGGTTGGTACAGAAGTAGCATGGTATAGAATAGAATGACTTTTTTATTTGTTGACGTGGCGAAGTTTGGACAGTAATGCCCACTCTACCACTAAACCACTCAACTGTCTGATTACAGTACCAACAACAATATAATATACTCTCCTGGGCCATCTTTGTAACGGTGACCGATTGGATTGGTCAGCAAAAAAGACTCTGTTCTCTGCTGTAAATCACTTCCCGGTGGTTCGGAAACCACCTAAAACTGTTGTAGGTCCAACTCATCAATCGCCATCATCCAATTCATTACCCACGCACAGGTATAAGACCTTTATGGGCTTCATCCTCCGAAAAAAATAATATTTAGTTGACTCAGTTGGCTGCATTGTTATCTAGCTATCGCTGCTCGAATAACAAAACACTTGTACTCTTCTAAATAATGGCTCAATTTTCTACTGAATGATGTGATGGATTGTAGTCTGGCATAAAAGTGGAACGGATAATGAACCATCATAATGATAGGACACGTTGTTGCTACCGGGGGGGGGGGGGGGGTGTTTAGAACTGTACCCTGCTTATATGTGTATGAAGCTACTTTACAGGGGGGCTGTTTAGAACTGTACCCTGCTTATATGTGTATGAAGCTACTTTACAGGGGGGCTGTTTAGAACTGTACCCTAACTGTACCCTGCTTATATGTGTATGAAGCTACTTACTGATATTAACCAAAATCTTGACGTACATGATTATAATACAAGAAGCCGAGGAGATTATCACTTGGTGAGTTACAACAGTAGCTTATTCAAACAAAAACCTAGTTGTATTGATAGGAAATCTCACAACAAGCTACCTCAGTTTCTAGAGTCTTGAAAGTATAGAAATATTTTAAAAACAATTGAAAAAATATTTAGTTAAAGCTTTTTATAGTGTACAAGAGTTCCTTTCACATCAAAATTAAGCCTCACCTCAACTAATTGAAGTAATTATGGTATCTAGTGTATAATATTGTTGATCTGACTTGTCTTATACTCCTCAACTGGAGTCTCAGACATAATCTACAAAAAAAAATAACTGGTCTTGGATCCGCATTTTTATGAACCTGAACTTGAGGCATCCTTAACTCAAGTAAGTAAGTGTAAGTAAGTAAGTAAGTTAGTTAGTTGAACTTAGTAAGAACTTGAGGCATCCTTAACTCAAATAAGTATGTAAGTAAGTAAGTAAGTAAGTAAGTAAGTAAGTAAGTAAGTAAGTTAGTTAGTTAGTTAGTTAGTTGAACTTAGTAAGAACTTTAAGTAAGAACTTGAGGCATCCTTAACTCAAGTAAGTAATTAAGTAAGTAAGTAAGTAGATGTGCATTAGACTCACCTTGGACGTGTCATGCAGTACCAGTTTCGAATTCTTGACTAGGCATTGCAAGGGAATGCGCACATCGATGATTTCGTCCAGAGTGGCTGAACTGCCACGGCTCGACCCCTCCTCCCCCTCTCCGGCCCCCTCCCCCGCCCCACCCATCCCCAGCACAATGCGGCCGTACATGGCCTTGACCACCACCAGACCCCTCTTCGTCTCCTCGTCACTCCTGATGCGCGAAAACGTCTCAGCCATCAGTTTCACTGCCGCCTCCGCCTCACGCCGCCTCTCTGCCATTCTGCGCGCACACACACAAAATCACAAAACAACAATTAAAATACAATAATTATCGAAAGAAAGAGTGGAGATCGTTAAATATGAAAACCAATTACTAACTCAATCAAAACTCTCTTTTTAAGGGTGACCGTTTGGATCAGCCTTCAAAAATACACCGTTCTCTACTGTAAAATCATTTCCTGGTGTTTTGGAACCCACCTAAAACTGTAGGTCCAACTCATAAACTACCACTACCCAACTCATTATCCACGCACAGGTCTCAGACCTCAGTAAATTATCGTTTATTTGTATTTTGTATAATAACTTTCAATTTTTAATGAATTTGAATTTTGCATTTGTAGTACAGGCTGGATGAAAATAGAAACGCAACCTTGTGATGTGATAGAGAGTGACTTTTTGTGGAAAACAGACATGCAAATCGCATCAAGGGTTAGGTCTGATGATTGTGTTCAATTTTACTATGGTAATTATCATTGACAACATCGAGTGTGTAGAAGATGCATTTAATACAAGAAGCCGAGGAGATTATCACTTGGTGAGTCACAATAGTAGCTTATTCAAAACAAAAACCTAGTTATATTGTTGGAAACTACAACAAACTACCGCACATTTAAAAGAGTCTTCAAAATATAGAAATATTTTTAAAAAACAATTGAAAAAATATTTAGTTGATAAAGCTTTTTATAGTGTAGAAGAGTTCCTTTCACATCAAAATTAAGCCTCACCCCAACTAATTGATATAGTAATCACGGTAACTAGTGTATAAGATTGTATTAGTATATTACGTTACAAGTGCGGGAAATGGTGTTTACCATATAAGTATGATAAACATCTTCCCGGACGAGTTATGTACGATATTTTTCGTCATACAAGTCTAAAATAGCAGATAAGTTAAAATAAATAACTATAAATCATTGTTATACGAACATAACCTCAACACAGCAACTCAAGGTGAAATGGGCAATAAAGGTCCTACATCAGCTGATCTAACTTTCAACCAAATGGTTTTTCAGTGAAATGGTAGCCAGTAGCCACCCATAAGCGTGCGGTAATAATCATTTGCTGATTTTTACCACACAGTGTACGGTAATAATCATCAAATGACATCAGCTGTTTTCGATTTCTGTAAACAGCTGTTCACCACATTGATTCCTTGACTGGTAAACTGTCCATAACCTACAAGTATGACGAAATAGTTATTTATGTATTAAGAGCGTGAAGCGCGACTTTATCGCTCGAGCCAAAACATTTACTGCGCAACGCGTAGCGGAGCGCAGTAATTTTGCGAGAGCGATAAAGAAGCTTCACGCGCGAATTGCATACAATATCTTTCCTAAAACTGCAGTTCTGGATTCCAATACAAATAAAATACAATAAAAGCTTGTAGTTTGTAACATCACAGACCATGTGCGGATTTGGTTAGCGTACGCCATTGTTGAGGTTATGTGAATTTCACGGATTCTGTGATCCACCAATGAGAAGGCATCAAAATCAAAACAGAAGCGTAAAGAAAACAGCTGGCGAGCGTAAAGTACTTTACCGCTTGCTGAGCAGTAAAGAGGTATTTTACAATTAGTTTTCAGTACGTAAAGAACTACTTTACAAGCAGTTGTAGGAAAAATTATTATTGATCTGACTTGTTTTATACTCGTTAACTGGAGTCTCCAAGACGTAATCTTAAAAAAACTACTAGTTATTATATAGATGAACGAGAATGTGCAGTGCTGACCGTTTCTTGTTGACCTGTCGCTGTCGCTCCTTATCGCGTTTGTGCTGTTCGGCGAGCACCGGATCCACAATCAGCCGCTTCACCAGAACGTAGACGAAGAGCGGGGTGACTGTGGCGTAGAACACGTGAGAAGGGACAATCTCCTCGCACAGGTGGATCGGAAAGAAGTACGTCTGGCTCGCACGCACTAATCTACACAACACACACACACAACAAACTTACAGAATGTCACAGAGAAATTAGGTTATAATCAAGGAGAAGTAGGAGAATAAGAAGTAGAAGGAAATACGATGAGTAAATGAGGGGGAAAGAAAAGGATGCTCTGATTGGATGATTATTGATAATATAGAGAAAGGTAAGATACATGAGGGAAGGCAATGATGAATGGGGCCTCATCTAATGTAAGACTTGCATTTTCAGAATGCGGTACAATTTTATCATTGGTGGGACATGCCTTAGGTGGGACAAAGTGTAAATAAATGCGTAGCACCATTCTCTAATTGAATAATTGTTGGTAATAAAGAGAAAGGCAAGATGAATGAGGACAGACAATGATGAATGGGGTCTCATCCAATGTAAGACTTGCATTATTTGAATTTCAAACAACATTATCATGAACTTTATCACTGGTACATCTTAGTTGGGTGAGACAGAATGTAGAAATAGCATATAACCATTCTCTAATTGAATAAATTTTGATAATATATAGAAAGGCAATATACATGAGGAAAAACAATGATGGATGGGGCCTCATCTAATGTAAGACTTGCATTATTTGAAGTTCAGACAATATTTTCATGAATTCTATCACTTGTGCATCTAACTTGGGTGACAGCATTTAAAAAAATGCATAAATAATGCTCTAAAATAATGCTGGCAGCACTTCAAAAACACAAATCTCTGACAACTCATCAGTTATTTCACTGACAACATAATCAGTTATTTCACACACAAGAAATCAAACAGATAAATCGATAATTTTCTGCTAGTAAAGAATTTGCTATATTACTGTACAAGAATCAATCACTAACTGTTAAAAGGCCGATCAAATATTAAATAATAACTGTTCAACAATTCAAGAAGAAGCGTCTAAAACATAGCAGTTGAAAAACTACAAGCACTTACGAGTCACTGTATAAACAGCTAAAGAAGCCTAAATAATAATCTGTCACAATATAATGGGTTAAACAAGTTAAACGTTCATATAGCACAGTTTGTATTAGCGCTCACTGGTAGTACGGTTTGTATGAGCGGAACGGGAACTGTCACTCTGCCACTAAACTGTTACGTTCGAATCACAACTGACTAATGCTTACGAGCGTTCGCTTTATATACGTTTTTAATGTCCCAGTAAACAGTAGAACGTTCTCCATTTTTCAAGACTATTCTAATTACCGAGATAAGTACAATCAGGAATTCTCTAGAATAGATGAGCCGTAAGGCGAGGGGGGAACGGGAAGAGTAAACAAACATGCCAATTATAGCTTCAACTGGAATACTTATTGACACAGGCAGATAACGCTGAAAATTCCTGTACATATTCCTTGCATTCCATAACAGTATCATTCTCTGATTGGATGATTGTTAACAGTAGAGAGAAAGGCAAGATACATGAGAGGCACCATTAGGAATGGGGCTTCATCTAGTGTAGGACATGCATTTTCAGAATGTGGTACAATTTTATCATTGGTGCATATGCTTTAGGTGAGACAAAGTGTAAAAAAATGCGTAGCATCACTCTCTGATTGAATAATTGTTGGTAATAAAGAGAAAGGCAAGATAAATGAGGGCAGACAATGATGAATGGGCCTCATCCAATGTAAGACTTGCATTATTTGATTTTTTTTCAAATCAAATCAATTTATTGCCACAAAAATTCACCATAAGAACAAGATATATTGCATTGATATTGTGACAATACTTTTGGATGGCTGGCAACCACCAAAAATTTGATTACATCAAAATTGAAGGAGTTACCGTATTATAAGATTGAGAGGATTATTTTTAAAACCGGCGCTACTACCGTTACAAATTCATTAACAAAACCAGCCGAACCCGAGACTTGCGATCGGTAAGTCTACCATAGACGCAAGGCCTCGAAGGGGAGATAATTTTAATTCATATTGTTTCCCAGGTGTCCCTCAGGAAGCACGTTACAATATATAATACAAAAAAAATACATCTGTATGCTGTGATCAAACAAAGAAATCGTATACAAGTATTTTCTTACGCACACAATTTAAAACAAAAGTAAAGTAAAACTTGGCACCACCCAGCAAAGGAAATTCCTGTCCGCTGGGTGAGAGTATCAGTTAAAAAAATTTAAAATTTTAATTTAAAACATTATCATGCATTTTATTGGTACATCTTACTTGGATGACAGAATGTAGATATAGAATAGAGCCCAAGTTTGTTTGAAATGACTGACAATTTAACAAACTGACAAATATACAGAAACAGAATTTATTAAATTCAAATTCCTTCAAGTGCTATATGTATATACTGAAGACTTCCACAATGACGGATATTGACAACAGTATTGAATAGCTGATGAAAATCGATGAATGCTACTGTACAAAAATATCAGTCACCACCGGGAATCGAACCACGGACCTCCCAATTGCCGGTCGGGCGCCTTAACCACTAGACTATGATGACCTTTCTGCATTGCGGAAGTTTTGAGTATAAATTAATAGCACTTGAAGGAATTCGAAATTAATAAAGAATAGAACTATTCTGTAATTTAATAATTATTATTTGAATTTAAAAAAGATTATCATGAGTTTCACCACTAATTTGAGTGAGACAGAATTTAAAAAAAGCATAGCATCATTCTCAGATTGAATAATTGTTGATGATATAGACAAAGGCAAGATACTTGGGGGGAGGGAGGCCATGATGAATAGTAGGAAGAACAAGAAGAAAAGGAGGATGGGGAGAAGGAGGAGAAAGAGGAGGAGGAGAAAGAGAAGGACGAGGTGAAGAAGAAGGTAGAGCAAGAGGAGGAGTAGGAGAGATTAGGAAAAAGGTGAAGAAGAAAAGGGGAATAAAGGAGAATGAGGAGAAGAAGAAAAGAAGGAGGAAGAGGAGGAGAGGATTAAGAAAAAGGAGAAGATGAAGAAGAAGAAAAGAAGATGAGAGATACGTAAAAGTACCGTATAAGAAGAAGAATGAAAAGAAGAGGAAGGAGAAGAAAACTCGTTTAGGGAAGTGATAACCGCGAGCCGTAGTAGGTATCTGTTCAATCAGATAGATAAGCTTCGTTCTCGTAGGTCCTGTTCGTAACGGTGACCGATTAGATTGGCCAGCAAAAAAGACATTGTTCTCTGCTGTAAATTCACTTCCCGGTGGTTCGGAACCCACCTAAAACTGTAGGTCCAACTCATCAATCATCATCATCCAACTCATTACCCACGCACAGGTCTCAGACCTATGTGGGCTTCATCCTCAAAAAAAAAAAGAGAAAGTAAAATGAGAAAATTATGATTAAGAAGTAGCCTAGAAAGAAGACGAAAGAAGTGGAGAAGGAAAAAAGAACAAAAAGATGAAGAGAAAAAGTGGAAAAGACTACGCAAACGAGGAGTGAGTTGACTTACTTCAATTTCAATGACACACCGGTAGGCACTCCAACACTGACCACAGCAGAAATTGTACTTTGTTCAGATACTTTCTTCTCAACGCCGTACTCCACCAATGCACCAAATGTTCCCGCTCTGAAAAATATTATTAAATCATTATAAATGTATAAACATACAAAAAGTCAGGAATCACATAAATCAAGTCTACAAAATATAGAACAGAAAATAGGACTCCAGGTATCTTTTGAAAAGATTTAAACTGTGGTAGCCTGGTAGCAGATCCACTAACAATTAAACACAACCGTGAATAACAGGACAATAAAGACAGTAAAATAATTCAAGGCGGCTCTGGTAGCGTAGTTGGTTGGAGCGCTTGTCTGTGATAAGATAGAAGGCTCTAGCTGGCTTCGTTTCCTACAGCCTTGGGTTCGAATCTCATTCAGCCATGGATGTTTCTCATCATTCACCCATTCACCTCATTACCCACGCACAAGTCTCCTGACTCATGTGGGCATCATCCGCGATAAAATAAAATAAACATGGAGAAATTATAACACACAACCAGGATGAAAAACCAGCATTGCAGACAAGAACTAATAAAATGATACAGTCTCACAAAACACAAACAGGGAACAAAGCCAGCCAGAGCCTTATATTTTCACAGACAAGCGCTCCAACCAACGGCGCAACCAGAGCCGCCAATTCAAAATCAAAATACTTTATTTTTCGCATATTTACTCTATTATATAAATTATAGACTATGCATTACAATAAACAAGCACACCATTTTAAAAATTACATATACAGGCTGTAAAATATGACATTAACATTCAAAGTAGTCAAAAAAAAAAAAATTAGGTTAACCCAATTGAAACGTTACAAGACAGTGGTGCAACCAGAGGTGACATACGGAAGCGAAACACTTTTCATGATAACGCAGAAAAACAGAGTTGACAAAATCCTAAAAATAGAGGACAGAATAGCCAGAACATGTCTAAATAAAATATATAAATAAATATATAAAATTTGGACAATGGTGGATAGTGTCAAATGAAGTAGTTATGAACTTGAACCCATTACAGACACTATGCGGGAGAAAATGATATCTTTTGTTGGTCACATTCTAAGGACACCAGAAACCAGATTATCAAGGAGAATAATAGACACTGTAGGATATGAAGTAGAAGTTGGATGAATTAGAGAAGTTAAAGAAGATTTGGAAATACTCCTGGACGATTTAAAAAACAAAGCCGAAAATCTACACATCTAAAGAAACTGAAAGAAATATAAACAAGATTCAAACCAAAAATAGACAACCGCCAGACTGTACAAAGGGTATAAATATACGGTAATATCAACTTTATTCAGAGCCCGACAGGGTCTTATTTGAATAGTTCAATTAATTGGAATGATTCCATCTTCTTTTCAAATAAATTAAACTAGGAAAACCCACTCTGATGTGGAAATAAGCACTCACATTTAATGTGCAACAGTTCAGTTGAAGCATTGATTACACTGGGCGAGTTTACTAGCTGACAAGTCAGCAAGTAGCATCACTACAAGCTGAGCCAGCTATCCTTGCAGTTCATCAAGGTTGGGGAGCTTTCAGGGTTACAGCTACTCGCTGGCTTGTTGCTTTGTGAACTTGCTCAGTACAAATCACCACTAAGTAAAACTTATTCAAGTCTTTCAAATCAAATCAATTTATTCAGCCAGAAGGTACAAACATACATAAAGCTGGGCATTCACGTTCCGATTTGCAGTACCACTTGCAGTCCAACCTCCAAGGTTGGATCCGAAAACGGTACGTGAATGGGCTTGTTGGATGGTTGGAATTGTAGATGGACGACTAGAGGGACAACTTCCGAATGTCGACGGTGTTGGAACGTGTGTGGGGGCGTTGGATCAAAGTCGTCCAACCTATCTCAATCAGTGCATGACCTTCGGGCAACATCGGGCAACTTCGGTTACATTTTTCGGCTCGAGAGCGACGTTCACAGCTGATTAGGAATAAAGTTGGATTTCAAGTAGGAGCGTGAGTGGAGTCGACTATCCATCTAGCAGTACTACTAGCAGTACTGCAAGTGGTACTGCAAGTTGGAACGTGAATGCCCAGCTTTAGGCTACATGAAAACATTATACCAACTAAATACAATAGTTCTGATTCATTTAATAATAAAACTAACTAGCCTACACACTTCTATTTTGAATTCGTCTGTAGAATAAAAAGGATTTGTAGCTAGCCATTTTCTCAAGGCTTTAACCGGAATACGGGTAGGGGGAGGTCTCGGAAGGAAGCTGGCAGGAGGTTGAAATATTTCATACCAACTACTGGGAAACAGGATAGAAATTTAGCCAGCCTTTACCTAGGAACGTGAAGATAACCTCTGGCCCTAGTTGGATAATCATGGATATTGCTGCCGACTATCAATACATTTTGTCTTAACTTTATCTCTTTCAGACACTGATATATGAATTCATTTATTACAGTCAAAATTGAGTTCTCCTTGAATGGCTTACAATGGTCCAGATAATCTGCATTACTTATAATTCTGACAGCTTTCTTCTGCAACATTAACACTTCTTTTATACTTGAGGCATGACCCCACAATCTGATACCATAGGACAAGATGGAATGAAAGAAAGCGTAATATGCTTGTCTAACAAAGTGAACTGGCAACTCACACCTAAGTCTTCTTAATAGATATATAATTTTGCTTAGCTTGGTGCTTATCATATCAACGTGTGGTTCCCATAACAGTTTAGGGTCCAGCATGAAACCTAAAAGCTTAACTGGATTATTAGACTTACTCTCACGGCCCAAAGAGAATACTATTTCCTGTGTTTCTTTGATAAGAAACGTACATAAATACGGCCTTCAGTGTATATTGTACAGCTAGTGGACCACTTACTTGGCAGCGGTCTTCAGTTTCATTTGGTGCTCGTTGAGTTTGTGCGTGTAGTTGACGGAGGCGAATGAGTGCGGAATGCCGAGCTGCAGTGTGAGTCCGAAATGCGAGTGCTCGGTGTCCCGTGCCAGCGAGGTGGCCATCGACGAATTGGCGCCCCCCGCCCTCCACACCACGTAGCCCATTGTGTGCTCGCTCACCTTCATCGCTAGTGCTACAAACACAACCGAATATATTAGAAAAAAGAGCAATCTATGAGTTGGCATGATAATAAACTGATACAACAGAGTATCCCAAGGACCCGACTGAAAAGTTATCAAATAAGTTTAGGAAAGCCCTTGAAAAATGTATAAACTAGTGAGCCCAACGGGCTGGAGAACTCGCTTGCAAACAGTTGGAAAGGGAAACTCATTTGGGAAGCTTATCGTAGGGGAAGATATTAACGAAAAACGGCTGTTTTGAAGATAATGAATTAGATAAATTTCACAAGACATCTATCACTTGAAGTTCAAGTTCATCGTTGCTCTGATACACACATTTATTTTCCACAACAAAGACCTCATATACCTACTCATATACCTACATATCAGGGCAATGGAATCAGCGTATCTATAGAGTAGATATATTTACCACATAAAAAACAGCTGTTTATATATCCATACATCAGGGCAATGAAATTAGTATATCAGCCTGATCGCATTTATTCACCTACAGCTGATGATAACTCAAAATATATTTTGAAATCTATAGCGAATTCCATATGGTGAAAACAACTATTTTCTAAACATAGTAATATATAGATACATTAATGAAGGGGTGAGAACCTATCCTTTTGGTTCGCCTCAAAAAGGATGAAGGAGTCGGTCAATTTCATTAGCAAACGAACTTGATCTGTATTGAAGTTCTAAGAATATGTGTTTAGATTTTGAAGTCAATTGGTCAAAGCTTTCGAAAGTTATCGTCGAACGTCGAAATTTACCAACTCCTTCATCCTTTTTGATTTTTCTTCTATATTAACCTCAGTATATTCTCTTTTTTTTCTCTATTTGATGTTATTACTGTCAATATCTATTATTTTTGCTCAGTTGCAGAGTAATAGGAGTATAAAACTCTGTTCTGCAACTCTTGAAAATAAATAAATAAACATACGAGGTGTGTTAGAAAAATAATGAGACTGATTTCATACTAACCAAAGTTTTTATTATTTTCAAACAACAATGTTATCCCCTTCAAAGTAGTTCCCTTGGGCAGCTATACATTGGCGGAGTCGTCGTTCCCACTCTTGGTAGCAGCGCTGGAAGTCTTCAATTGGTATGGCTTTTAACTGGTCGGTCACAGTCTTTTGAATGTTCTCCAGAGTTCCAAAATGACGTCCTTTTAGGACATGTTTCAATTTCGGGAAGAGGAAAAAGTCACAAGGACTTAAATCAGGTGAATAGGGGGGTTGAGGAACGACAGTAATGCGTTTTGAGTTCAAAAATTCACGGATGGAAATGGCCGTGTGACATGGAGCATTGTCATGATGAAGCATCCACTTGTCTGCAATTTCCGGTCTCACACGGATCACTCTTTTCCTCAAATTTTCAAGGACACTTTTATAAAACACTTGGTTGACAGTTTGTCCTGGTGGAACAAATTCTTTGTGTACGATACCTTTCCTGTCAAAAAAACAAATTAGCATGGTCTTGATCTTTGATTTGCTCATTCGACATTTCTTCGGCCGAGGAGATGACGAAGTGTGCCATTCTTTACTTTGCCGCTTTGTTTCAGGATCGTACTCAAATATCCAGGATTCATCACCAGTGATCACACAATTGAAGAATTCTTGGTCATTAGCAATCCTCTCAAGAAGATCAACGCACACATTTTTTCGATTGTCCTTCTGTTCAGTTGTGAGATTTTTCGGCACCAATTTGGCACAAACCTTTCGCATGTTCAAATCATCTGTCAAAATTTGATGCACGGTGAAAGTGTTTAAATTTAGCTGTTCACTGATCATCTTTATTGTTAAACGACGGTCTGATCTCACAAGCGCCCTCACACGATCCATGTTTTCGTCCGTTCTTGAAGTCAAAGGTCTCCCTGAGCGAGGTTCATCTTCAACGTGTTCTCGGCCTTCCAAAAATGATTTGTGCCAGCGGAAAACTTGTGCTCTCGATAAGCACTGTTCCCCATAGACCTGTTTCAACTTTTCAAAAGTCACACTCGCGGATTCACCAAGTTTAGCACAAAATTTTATTGCACAACGTTGCTCTAAATTCCGATGCTCCATTTCTGTGACGCACAATTAAAACACAACTTTACTAATGGCGCTGTCAAAACTAATGTGTTAACTGTACGGAGTTGTAACTCGGACTGAGGAAGTGGAAGGGATAAACAAACAGGTTTAGCGTCAGCCGGTAGACACAACGTTGCCAGATCTCCCGCAGTGTTACCAATCTCATTATTTTTCTAACACACCTTGTACACACCCACAAACATACAGAAAAAGCCGCAAGCCTCCAGTCACGAGTCACAAGTCAAAACTAAGAACTCGCTACGCTCGTTCAATTACATTTATCAGCTCAAAAGTTTCTGATTCAGATTTGTGCTGAATATACTTGGGCACTTGGGTAGTATAACTGCCAATCATATCAACTGCCAATAACATATGACTTTCAGTTCTCAAACTCTTGCCATTTGCGCTAAGTGATACAATGCCGTTTTGTTTCCTCTTCCTCTTCTTCTTCCTCTTCTTCTTCTTCTTCTTCTTGACTCACAGATCTTATAAAATTCTTCAATAAAATATTTTGTTTGTCTTTTTCCATTTGAAGTAGATTCAAAACTTATGAAACGATTTTAAAATGATAAAAGGTTATCTACAGTCACACTTGCACTGCATAAGAAAATAAAAAGCCATCATTGAAGAGAGCAGCCATCAAACGTGTTTTTTTTTTTAATTTCACATGTTGGTACCAGTGCACGAGATGTCCGATGTTTTGATTTCAACTAGACAAAACTCACCTAGCCTATAGAGAGAATAATTATGTTTTGCATCATAATTACTTTTATTTATTTATTTATTTATATTGACAATAGTTTCAAGGCTTAATTAAGCCTATTGAAACAAAACTTTATTTTAACAAAACGAATAGAAGTTGCAAAATATCTTATTGCTAAAGAAAAAAAGAAAAAAAAATAGTGATAATAATACAATAATAATAATGTTAGTAAGAGGAAAACTAAAATATAATAAAAGTGAGAAGAAGAGAAAAAAGAGTGAGAAGAGGTGATGAAAAACTTAACGATGATGATACAGCATGATGTACATAGTAAATTTGTCACAAAGGTTGTTCCCTTAATAAATGAAGATATAGGCGAGATTTAAATGAATGAATAGATGGAGCTGAGACAATATGAAATGGCAATGAATTCCACAAACGTGATGATACAACTAGGAAAGATTTATTGAAAATTTCAGTTCTGTGGAGAGGCATCTACAGTGTGAATTGGTGGGATCGAGTGGCTCTGGAGTGAACATCTGTGAAGAGAGTAAAGCTATTTTTCAAGAAGTCAGGGCCAGAATGTTTTATTATGAGAAGGTATGTGATTGAAAGGATGAAAAACTCCCTACGTTGCCTCAATTTCAACCAACGCAGACGACAGAAGAAAGGTGTGATATGGTCATCTCTTCGGACATCAAAAATAAAACGGATTGAACAGTTGAAAGCTCTCTGCAGTTTCAAATTGAGGGTTTCAGGTAGGTCATTATAAACAACAGAACAATAGTCAAATACTGGCAGTATCAGAGCACAAGGGTGATTCTTAGAGAAATAGGAAGAAACCGTCTAAGCCTTTTCAACTGATGCATAGCTCCAAAAACCTTATTAGTAACTGACTTTACCTGAGGAGCCCAGCTTAATCTACAATCGAGCTGGATACCCAAGATCTTGATATAATCAGAAAATGGTATTTCCTCACCTTCTAGCTTTACTTTTGGGATAATATTCATATCAACTCGACCAACTAATCTATGGTAACCAATAATTATGCTTTTACATTTAGTGGAATTGAGAGTTAAGCAGTGAGCTTTAGACCATTGGAGGAGTTTACAAATATCTAGGTTTAACTTTGTTACAGCATCTTCAGCATTATCAGGAGAGAATGTTATATAAAATAATAGGTCATCTGCATAAAGATGATAAGATGAGTGCAACAGGATTGAAGGTACATTATTTATATAAATAGAGAACAAGAGAGGACCAAGGACAGACCCCTGAGGGACACCTGCAACTACAGGCACCCAATCTGAAATCACACCATCAGCCTCTCTTACTGCCTGATATCTACCAACAAGATAGGATCGAAACCACTTCACACATGACAAGGATAAATTACACTGGATCATCAATTTATTCAGTAGAATGGAGTGTGAAACATTATCAAAAGCCTTTGTAAAATCAAATGATACCAGAAGCGTCAGCAGCCGATGATCCATAGCAGCCCTGATGTCATCAGAAATTTTTAAAAGTGCAGTAGTGGTGCTATGTGATGGTCGAAAGCCAGATTGATGTTCACAGAAGAAATTGAAAGAATTAAGATAGCATGTAACCTGTTCATGTACTGTCTTTTCCAAAGCTTTGGAGATAGAACAAAGAATGTGGATAGGTCTAAAATCTTTTGGTGAGGATGGGTTAGTGACTTTGGGAATAGGTTGGATGATTGAACACTTCCAAAGATCAGGAAAGATGCTCATTTGCAGAGAGAAATTGAAGATATGTGTTATTGCTGGAAGAAGAACAGGCAAAATCTTCTTGTAAAATGTGATTGGAATGTTATCTATACCCTTGCTGTTCTTCGCTATTGATTTAATTGAAATATCAATTTTATTCGGAGTGACATAAGAAAAGAAAAATTTTTCAGGAGGATTAGTGTGAGTATGTTGGTTTTGCATGTTTGAAGTAATAATGTAATTAGGAAAGCTAGTGGGAGGGAGTGGGGTTGCAAAAAATACATTGAGATCATTAGCTGGCAAATGAATATTTGAATTTGAAGGACCAGTATGGTGAGCACCTATAAGCTTGACATTTTTCCAAAGAGCAGAAGATGATTGATTTGATTCAAACAACTCATTATAATATTTCAATTTATAGTAACGGCACTTTGATTTGAAGGTATTACGAATTTGTTTGAACCTGTTATGATCAGTAGTACTTTTGGTCCGAAGAAAAATGCGTCGGGCCCTATCTCTTGCAGATCTAAGTTGGGATAGTTCTTCATTGTACCAAGGACAAGGCTTTCGGCGCAAGCGTACAGTTTTTATTGGAGCATACTTATCAAACAAGGAGAATAATAGAGCATTAAACAGTGATACCTTCTCGTTAATATCATGCATGTGCTGAATATCACTCCAAGGCTTGTTAATAGCTTCTTCAAGACACATATCCAAATTGAAATTTTTAAAATCTCGATAGGTTACTTCAAAGTCATATTTTACAGAATGCTTTATATTGTATATTACATAGATAAGGTCGTGATCGGAGAAAGCGGGACAAGAGACTTGGCCATTTGACAAAACACTATCATTATCGCTTACTATGGCAAGATCAAGTAAAGTATCTGAGACAGAGGTGTGGTGAGTGGGTTGACTTGGGAGAATAGAAAGATGGATGGAATGAAACAAGTCTTTTAATTGTTTGCTCTCAACTCAATTGTTTTACATTCGACTCCAAAACCCCAAAATCAATCTCACTATTGGACTACTTTTTAATAAGTTACCTGAATCAGTTTTTCCTACTCAATTCAGAAAGGCTTTTTTTGAAATTTTGACAGGCCCTTCTACTCTTTGCAAGAGTTTTTCTCTAATTTTTAGTAATTAATGTTGTTATTTGTGTCACTTTCATTTCATTTTTTGACGTTGTCAATGAAATATGCAATCTATCTATCTATGAGGATGCTATTTACCAAGTTTCAAGAGTCTAGTACCTTGTTCTAGTTCCGGTGGTTCGGAACCCACCTAAAACTGTAGGTCCAACTCATCAATCACCATCATCCAACTCATTACCCACGCACAAGTCTCAGACCTATGTGGGCTTCATCCTAAAAAAAACTTTCTTTCAAGCGCTATGGCACAGACGGACGGACGGACAACGGCAATGTAATTGAGCCAGTATTATATTATTTATAGTAAATAGATATCTACCTTGACACACAAATACAATCAGTTTACTTACAGGTTTCAGCTCCAGCCGATATTCCACTATTGGTGAACTGCAGATGTGGCACAAAAGTGCCGAAAATGCTTTTAGTCAGTGAGCGAAAGCCTTTGAATGTAATGGCGGGTCCATTGCCAGCGCTCAGGTCCAGCTCAATCCAGCTTGTATCCGAAAGCAGTCTTTTTGCACCGACTGTGAACGAGCCCGAGCCTATAACATAGAAATTGTTGTAAAAAATAGGGAGAAATACAATAAAAAACTGCGTTTTTCTAGCGCCGCACTTTTTGCATAGGGCACTGCGCTCCAGTATTGCCAGACGCAAGGGAAAGAATTGTGGGGGATTTGGCTCAAAATTATCGTACACAAACGTACAATAATTTTGAGCAAACTTGCCACAATTGTTTAGTTGGTGTCTGGCAATACTGGTGCGCAGTGCGCTATGCAAAAGTGCGTAGCTAGGAAAACCCGACCTAAAATAATATTATTTTAGATTGTGAAGAATGTCGAATTCAACTCTATCAAATGCACAGAAGAATTCTGGTACTGTATATGAATCTAGGAAATGGAAATATTCAATTCCTGGATTTCTTGTTCCATGACGAACTGCGTTGTTAATATTTCCTTTTCATGTGAAATTTAACGACTTGCAGTCAAATATTTATTAAGAATAAGTATAACTTACTTAATCTGTAGGCCGAGCGCTATCAAATCTTTGAGATCCATCTTCAGAGGCCTCTAAAGATGGATCTCAAAGATTCGAAAGCGTTCGGCCTACAGATTAAGTAAGTTATACTTATTCTTAATAAATATTTGACTGCAAGTCGTTAAATTTCACATGAAAAGGAAATATTCATTCACCATTAATCAATTTTACAGTTTCATTTATGTTGTAATGAATAGGCTGACCTACAGTGATTTTATAATAGACAGAGTGGCTATTGGACGTCTCGCTTCTGACTGGATAATTTGGCCAGGTGGTTTAAATTCGCCATTCGATATTCAAACTAAGTATTGACTACAGTGAATTATCTATCTATTTACCTCTTCACAGTCACTGTAGTCCGAGCCATATGATATTCTATTGTATTTAGGATAAGCTGATGCTAACGCAAAGCTTTGCACGCGTATTGTGTAGTCAGAGCTATGCAGAAATCTAGAAAACATAATGTTTAACTAATATCTAATAGATAATATTAACTAATATCTAATAAACTAATATCGGTGGTTCGGAATCCACCTAAAACTGTAGGTCCAACTCATAAATCACTATCATCCAACTCATTACCCACGCACAGGTCTCAGACCTATGTGGGCTTCATCCTAAAAAAAAAATAAAAAAAAACATAACTAATATCTAATAATAAACATAACTAATATCTAATAATAAACATAACTAATATCTAATAATAAACATAACTAATATCTAGCCGATATAGATATACAATCAAATATAAATTGTAGACAATATGGCTGCTGGAAGCTCACACAATCTATATAAAGTTTGGCGGGCCGCTTAGCGCAGTTGGTTGGGGCGTCGCAACTTCAGCTAGCTGTCGTTTAAGCGGTCGCGGGTTCGAATCCCGCTCCTCCATCTGGCATCTATGTGTAATCATTCACCTCATTACCCACGCACAAGTCTCGGACTCATGTGGGCATCATCAGCAACAAAGAAAAGTCAGTGTAGACATCAACCCATCAACATCTCTTGTTCTGTCTTGCACTAGAGTTGAAATATTTAGTTCATGCCTAGCGAGTAGCTAACCCTCATATTTCTATCAAATTACCAGCTTGTATAAAATGTTTGTTCATTTCATTTCAATAGGTGATTGATAAGAAACATCCACGACTGAACAAGATTTGAACCCAAGGCTGCAGGAAACGAAGCCAGCCAGAACCTTATCTAATCACAGACAAGCGCTCCAACCAACTGCTCTACCAGAGCCGCCAAGAGCCATTATCAGTGAAGTTTTTAAATATTATTAATTTCAAATATAGTCACAATTCTTCTTTGAGTGAGTAAACGTTCATTTTAAATTTAACTGGCCTAACCCATCCATTATAAGCATTGAATGGAATTTCGAAATTATCTTGTTAACAAGATGCACATTTCAATCAATACTATATTCACCAAAAATACAAATCCAATTTCAAATTTAAAAAAGAATAAATTTCAATTACCTGAATGATTTAGAGTCGATATACTTCCGTGCAGTGTAAGCGTATCTCTCAGTGTTAGAGGGGCCTCAATCGATTGCGATATTGATAGATCCTTCACCTCAATTGGCCACATATACATTGGACTGTACCTACAAATGTATAGATATAAATGAATCAAGTTTTTATTAACCATTACAGTACACAGTTTCTACGCACAGTACATGCTTGTATACAATTGGTTATCGTCAACAAGTTAATCAATTTATCACAGATAATCTATAATCAAATTAAACATTATATAGCATAGTCTATAATTTAGTTTTAAACTAGGTTATCCCGGGTCGCACGAATGTGCGACTTTATTAAACTTTGTAAAATACATTCCAAATGTAGATTTTCTACATACTACTTCTTCTTCTTCTTTTTCTCCTTCTTCTCTTTCCTCTTCTTTTTATTCTTATTCTTTTTCTTCCTCTTCTTTTTCTCCCATTTAATTAATATTTTTTATGATTTCTTCTTCTTCCTCTTTTTCTTTTTCTCCTTCTTATTTTTCTACCATTTAAACGTATTCCCATTTAATTAATATTTTTTATGATTTCTTCTTCTTCCTCTTCCTCTACTTTTTCTTTTTCTTCTTCTTCTTTTCTCCTTCCTCTTCTTTTTATTCTTATTATTTTTCTTCCTTTTCTTTTTCTCCCTCTTCTTCTTTTTCTTTTTCTTCTTCTTCTACTTCTTCTCCGACGTCTCCTTCTTCCCCTTCTTCTTTTTCTTCTTCTTCTTCGTCTTCTTCATCTTCTCCTCTTCCTTCTTCCCCTTCTTTTCTCTCTCTCTTCCTCTTTATCCTATCCTCCTACCCTCTCTCTCTCTCTGAATGAACAATGAAAAATAAACTTTTTGTTTCAAAACAGCTGATCATCAAATCATAAGTTGAAATGTGCAAATTTTCAGCTCACCGATCCCTATGTTAAAGCAATGGCAAAAATTGAAACTTTGATCGTTCATTCCTTATGTCCACGATGACTTTTTTCAAAATGTAAGACCTTATCAAACATCTACTCGATGAGATCTTTCCAATGAGACGAACAAACGAACAAAATCGGAAGCAGAAACCACCGCGAGCAGTTGTCATCACAAAAAACATGTTCGCCTATTTTATATAAAGATGTATTTATAATAAATTATAAGGAGTAAGCAATAATTAGAAGGAGCCAGTAAGAGTCATATTTTGTGCAATAAGCTTTGTCAACAAGCAAATTGAAAAGTGCATCCTTAAATTTATTCACATTATTGCTCAAAGATCTCAGAGAATTAGGTAGCTTGTTATAGAATTTTACAACCACACAGCTAGGCTTTTCTCGAACATTTTGAGCTTGAGGTTGAACTGCAAAATTTTCTATTCCTCTTGCATTATTAGAGTGGTTATGCGCATTTTTTTCTTTTTTTGAGGATGAAACCCACATAGGTCTGAGACCTGTGCGTGGGTAATGAGTTGGATGATGGTGATTAATGAGTTGGACCTACAGTTTTAGGTGGGTTCCGAACCACCGGGAAGTGATTTTACAGCAGAGAACAGCGTCTTTTTTGCTGGCCGATCTAATCGGTCACCGTTACAAACAGGACCTACGAGAACGCAGATATCTCTCCGATTGAACAGATACCTGCTACGGCTCGCGGCTATCACTTCCCTAAATTTCCGGCATTCACTTTCAATTTCATCCTATTGTAAAGAGAATAGACTACCATCCTGAATACATATAAAGAAGGCACTGTAGAGGTTTCATTTTTTAAACACATCTTTGTGTTTAAGTCTAACGCCTTATCGCATTTTCTGGTGGATCAGTATCCTTTGGATGTTTTCCTTGCTAGTACTGCCCCAAAGCTCAATACCATAAACCAGGTGGGAATAGAAAGCTGCTAACTATACTACCTTAGCAGTAGTTTTGGGTACATATTTTGTTATATTCCTGATAAGAAATAGACTTCTACTAAAGTTGTCAAACAGTTTCTGAACTTGTTGAGTACAAGTAAATTTATCATCTAGTATTAATCCTAATATGTTTACATAATCAGAACAATCTATTACATCATCACCAAAATACACTTGAGGAAGAAAATCAGTACTACTAAAAATAGTGAGTTTCTATTAATTAATATAATCTTATTTTGTACTGAAAAAGAGTAAAAATAGATCTGAAATCTGCCAGTTAATGTTAAATATCAGGGGGCCGAGTTTCGCTCGAGGATAGTCTATGACCTATACTTTTGGTTTTTTCTTCTCAATAAAATCTATTTTTTCTACAATAACCTGCATGGTTCCCTGTCTATAGAAAACATTTCCACCCGATTTTTAATTAAAATTCAGGAAAACAGACACATTCATATGGTTTCAACTCACTGTCTACTGTTTGCAGAAAGGAGCGCATATAGAAGGTACATATATCTGTTGCTTTTTGTCTATGCATAGAATGATACCATAAAACTCACGGAACGTCCTTGATAAATTATACAAAAAATAGATAAGTGCATATTCACATGATGAACCAAAGTTAAGTTACTGTCACCGAAGTAATAAATTAGACAAGTTCAGTTTTCTAATTCACCAGAAAAATGGGAAAACCATGTTCTGCTGCGCTTTTATTCTCCAGTTTTACGTTTCCTGAGAAACTGCAAGGCTACAACTACACGATATGAGCGTAAGTCTTTGCGTTCCACACGGCGTAAAAAACGCCGCTAAAGGCACGATATGAGCGTAAGTCTTTGTGTAAATAATGCCGTTAAGGACCTACCATATGATTAAAAATTGTTGTCTTCTATCAGCTGTTGCTTTAAGGATAGATTTCTCCATTTTGTGTCCTTCAGCGAGTTTAAACAGGAATGAGACCTAGTGCAATCATATTTTGCAACAATTATTCGTAATTTTATCAAAATTTGAGCCATTTTTAAGATCTGTCGGACATACATACATAAATATACAAATACATACAGAAATTGCTTGATATTATAAGATTCTAAACAGTGACGTCATGACTTTTCTATTTTGAAATTTGAGCCAGTTATGTTTCTATTAACCTTGTTCCCCACCAGTGAAAGGCATACCCATATTATTATTACAGCTACAATATTTAAAAAATGAGAAAAATCTGCAAAACTTACGCGTCTAGGTAATCATCTTCGTATTGGCTAAATAATTCTGTGGCATTGATACTGACTGTGAACACGCCCTTCGGATTGGTTCGCTGCTGGAGTCTTCTTTCATCGCGTCGCCTACAAAACAATTAAACGAAATAATGAATATTAGATAGAAAAACCATAAAAAATTAAACAATAATTGAATGTGAGCTTACACCTATTTACCTTTGAATTATTTAAAACAGTTTTATATCACAATTTTTTGTCTTCTATCAGCTGTTGCTTTAAGGATAGATTTCTCCTTTTTGTGTCCTTCGGCAAGTTTAGTAATTCTATAGACAACAAATCAGTGATTCATTGCACATGAGCAAAGTTTTTTTGTTAATGAAACCCACATAGGATTGAGAACTGTCATTGGACCATCATTTTTATTTTTATTCTTATGAATTTTGCAATACTTAATTATTAGATTGTCCCAGATTATAATCATCATCACCATGAGAAGAACTCAGCGCACAGAGTTTTGTTTGCATGTATACTTGCTTCTCTAGTGGTTATTGAAAATAATTGTTACTGATGGATTTATTTTGTTTTTCTTGACCGAACGAAGAATCGTCACAGTACCAATTTGGCAGGCCGCTTAGCGCAGTTGGTTGGGGCGTCACAACTTCAGCTTGCTGTCGTTTCAGCGGTCGTGGGTTCGAATCCCGCTCCTCCGTCTGGCATCTATATGTTATTATTCATCTCATTACCCACGCACAAGTCTCGGACTCATGTGGGCATCATCAGCAATAAAAAAATGTATTTGTGACGCATTTCCGGCTCAGGACGTGGTCAAAATTCTATCAAATTTGGCATGGATCTTCCTTTAAAGAATGCCCAGCGATGTATGTGTAAGGATTTCCAAAATTTTCTCGCCTTACAGAATATTTAAAAAGAAAAAGGAAAGGCAATCAGGCCTTTTTTATAGAAAACCAATTATTTTAAAAATAATCTTCATCACATGCAATTGGAACCTGATTTCAAGATACCGGTAGTCCTCGGGCCCTATTTTTTTTTGGAGGATGAGTCCTTTTCCAAAGTCTTTTCTTTTGCTGGTGGTGCCTGAACATGAATTTTAGTTTTTTTTCTGGTTAGTTAGGTTTCTTTTATTTCCTTTATGTTAATATGTTAATTTGTAACCATTAAATTATTTTGTTGTAAAGTTGTGGCAATAAACAATTGAATTGAATTGAATTGAGTAATTGAGTTCCACAGGTTTGAGAACTGTGCGTGGGTAATGAGTTGGATGATGGTGATTGATGAGTTGGACCTACAGTTTTAGATGGGTTCCGAACCACCGGGAAGTGATTTTACAGCAGAGAACGTGTCTTTTTTTGCTGGCCAATCTAATCGGTCACCGTTACAAACAGGACCAACGAGAACGCAGCTTATCTCTATCTGATTGAACAGATACCTGCTACGGCTCGCGGCTATTACTTCATTATTCATCTGGTTGAGCCGTCATATGAATTAAGAAATTCTATAAAGATCTTTTTTTCAATTAAGTAGAGTATAAGAATAAAATATTTGTTTATTTGTTTGAGAAATAAATCATTTCTAATATTCCTATTACATAACAATAAGTGATTACTAAGTAAATGATAATTATACAAATTTTATTGTTATGTTCTATAAATTCAGATATTTAAAATTTGATCTGATTTGAGTTATCAGCTGTATTGAACAACACAAGTGCAGGCTAGACGAGAATAACTTTTTTTGTAGTAGTGAAGGTGACATTGTGGAAGGTATCCATAATGAATAATAAGACGAAGTTGTCACAACCACATTTATTGAAAAATGTAGAGATCCTAGTTTCGGATGTTACTCCATTATCAATCTCAAACAAACTCCAGTTTGACATTGATAATGGAGTAACATCAGAAACTAGTATCTCTATATTTTTTAATAACTGTGGTTGTGATAACTTCGTCTTATTATTCATTATAGACGAGAATAGAAACGCAGCCTTTGTGACGTGATACAGTGACTTTTGTGGAAAGCAGACATGAATCAATTGTGTTCATTTTTGCGATGATGATTATCATTGAGTACATCGAGTATACTCCTCTGTGCAAGCACCCTTAATCTCGGGCGTTAGGTCTACTGTTCACAGAACTACTAGTTGTACTTGAGTGAAGTAATAAATTTGAATTTGGGGAAGAAAAATTAAAAGTTGAAACACACCTAGCCAACCGTTCGTACTCCTCTCTTATTTCCTGCGGTGTTTTGCTGCGTTGCACAATTTCCCAGCCCTCTGTTTCAAGGCCCTTCACACCCAAACTGTCGTAGATCGCTCTCTTGTGCTCATCGCTCAAAACTGCAACATCAGCACATTATTAGAAAACACAAATTGGAAACTAATACAATATGATTACAACACATATTTACGATGCATGATTACAACGCATATTTTGGAGAAAGCGGGAGTTTGGTTTAGAGCTAATAGTTATCTTTTAAATAGAAATAAACGGAGAATGTAGAATTTAGCTCAGGCCCAATGATTATGAGCATGCTGATCAAGATATAGTCAATAATGTAAAGTTTCATGGGGTTTATCATGTTGATAATTAGTTGACCTGGGGAAAACACATAGCCTAGATTATTTCATTTCATTTTATCATGTCTTTATCAATTTCATACACAATTTTGTACATTGAATAGTGTCAAATTATAAAATATATTTTAGTAAATATATAAATGAAATTTTTCAAGAGTTTAACAACTGCTAAACTATTATCTGAAGCCTAGGCTATATAGGGTAGTCTATCTATCCGCATAAGACGTCTAAAAAATTGTGTGACCTCAGGTCTGGCTGGACAGGTAAATGTTTTTCCCACCTAGCACACCTCTTAGTTACTTCCTACGTTCTTATCTATAGAGAGAATTTATTTTTTGTACATACTTTCATACGCTTTTTTCGTTTTATTGAACAATATCTCAGCATCTTGTTTTTTGCTGACATCGGTATGCTTGTCGGGATGGTACAAACGACTTAATCTTCGGTAGGCATTGCTGATCTCTTCTGGTGTAGCCTGCAATTCACATAGCACATAATTATCAGATGCTAACTTGAAAAAAAATATTAACAATTGAAATTTATCTGTTCTTTTATTGAAAAAACACAATCAAGCAAAGATGCAACAAGCTACTGCTCACAACTGCTTTCTTTGGAAAGATTTTTAACTAAAAAATCCAAATTTTAGGTCACCAATTTTTTAGGATAAAGCCCACATAGGTCTGATACCTGTGTATGAGTGGTGATTAATGAGTTGGACCTAGAGTTTTAGGTGGGTTCCGAAGCCCTAAGAAGTGATTTTGCAGCAGATAACAGAACCTTTTTTGCTAGTCAATCCAATCGGTCACCCTTACAAAGAAGGCCCAGGACTTCGTAACTTATCTTTATCTGACTGAACAGATACCTGCTACGGCTCACGGCTATCACTTCCCTAGTATTATTTTCTACCTTATTTCTGCTTGCCTCATTAGATGAAAAGTGAAAAAAGATGTTTCAATGATTTCATGTTGATTATATTTTATGTTTACACCGTATGATTATTGCTTGCCTCTTGTGGTCTTGATCAAATTATATTATTCTGTGACTACTGGAAGTTAACAGGTAACATGTCTGTAATAAATTGTAATACGGTCGAGTTTGGCTAAAAATAATAATACATCGAATGACGATGTAAGGTACCAGATTACATCAATTATTGCTCCAACATAATGAATTATTTTTACATTTGAAAATAAATTATATTCCAATCAAACAGTTTCAAATTAGGCTATAATGCTGAAGCAGTAAAGCTAAAGCTTGTAACTTGTAAAGCTGCCTGGATTACATTTGCTATAAAATATTTAAAACTTGAATCTGCTTTGTTGTAACTTGTTGGTATGAAACTTAATTATGAAACTGTGAATGTGAAGTATTCGATGCTTCAATAAATCTTATAATCCAAGTTAATAGGCTGTTGTTCATGTTACAATCATGATGACATTTGGTGATGATTCTATTCATTAATTTTATTGTTGAAACAATACGGTAAACAATTCTGCAACTTTAATCTTCCTCATGCAGTGTGAATGTTAAGAAGAAATAGCTTAACATAAGATAAACAGCACATTGGACTAAATTTCTAGTATTTTACAAGAAATCTATTATACAAATCATAACCTCTAAGAAAGCAATTTGACTTACAGTTCGTGACACATTCAACAAGGTATAATAATCTTCTTCAATAATGATACTTTCTTCGTCATATTCATCATCATCCATTTGTACACTATTATTCGCTTATAAATACAGGTAAACAATATTTAAACTCTTCAAAGCAAGTAAAACTGAATTCCAGAATTTATTGGAGCTTCCGACATTATTTTCAATTTGAACGATATATCGATGTCTATACATCGATCAGCTCATTGGTACTAGTCAACTATCGATAACTCGATGTATCGAGGTCTTAATCGATATAGCTTTAATGGCGGTCGTTTCAAAATTCAACTCATTTGAATATTGTCATAGATCGCGGTAAGGAACTTGATGGTTCGTCTATGATATTGTTCAAATAATTGACCATCATATTCACTCAGTAGCCCAATAACATTGACTATTGATTCAAGAAAATTTGATTTTTTCTCAATAGTAAAGTTGTGTCTTAACAGTGGCGTAACGTTTTCCAATTGGGCCCCCCCGCAACCGATTTTCCGGGCCCCTCTCCTCAAAATCATATAAATATCCCCCCTCTCTCTTGTCACCCCTCCCATAAAAACTTGATTGATTTTTTTGGGCAGTTATAATTATGTAAGAGCAAAACACCTTTTTATCTAAAAAAAATTAAAAAATTCAATCATGTTTCAAGGGGGGCTAGTCTAATGATTTTGGCTGTAGCCTACGGGCTCCTGAAAGATGAAAATAGTTGAGTGTTGATTATATTATAAATAATTATCTAATATTAAAACTCACACTGTATTTCACTTTTATATACTGTATTGTTTTACTCACTTATATTGGAGATGCTTGAGGGATGCATTTCACTTCTGAAAAAAAGCTTCGTCAGCCTTTGTCACTTTTCAGAAGTGAAATGCATCCCTCAAGCATCTCCAATTTTAGTGAGTAAAACAATACAGTATATAAAAGTGAAATACAGTGTCAGTTTTAATATTAGATTGTTCATTAAGTATTTCGTCATGGAAAGCATCACAGATGTATAAATATTCCTTCTGAACATTGTTTAAAAATGTACTAGTCGATAAAAAATAGAAATAACTAAAACATGAGTGTACAACATCACAATACCATAAACGCAGCATGTTGAAAAATAGAATAACAATGAAAAAAAATGGCACTCTAAATAATAAACTCACGATCACGAACTCAATTAACTTAATATACATCCGGTTTACTCTAGGCCAATTTATCGGACACATGTAGGGCTACATGCATCTAACTGGACGATTCAAAAGAGACTGAATTCAAAATACTGTATGAAGAAAAATGTTGACTTTATTTCTACACAACCCCATTACATCACAATATTAGGCTAATATACATTGAGGAATTCGATGGGAAAATAATATTAATTTCCTCTAATATTTGCACTTTGGAGACATGATTTGTGACAGTCTAGATAAGTTTGTTTGAAGAGTGTTTTGTCCTCGGTATGTCTCCATTTCCATTTCCTGAAGTCACAACATCCTGCTTCTGAATTCCTTCACTAAAGCTATTTGCGAATTGATAAAGTAAACAATAAACCTGACAATAATTAGCCAATTCATTCTTCTTCCTTCAGTAATTCAGTTTTATTTCTTTTGAAAAATAATATATCAGTCTGAGCACGGGCCATTTCTTGAAAAAATATAATTATTTTCATTCCGGGCCCCCTTATAGCCCGGGCCCCCCCGCGCCACGGGGTCTGCGGGGGTGTACGTTACGCCACTGTGTCTTAAGTTACATGTTATATAAAATAAATGATATGATTCAAGAAGGAGTTTGAGTTCGTCAAATTAGATAAATAAAACACAATACGTTACCGTACTGCTTATTTTTTCCAGGAGACAAAATAATTTTATTTTGAAAGAAGAACCTATTTCTTAATTCAAACAAGCTAAATTTCACAGCATAAAATCTGAAAATCTAAATAACTGATACGCCGTACTGTATCTAATTCTTCAAGATCTGCCGGAAGTAAGCTACATTGAATATTTTTTGTCTCGTACTCTGGGCTCGCTGCATGCAAGAAGTCATGTGCGCCTCAAATCTTACATTTCCCCTGTTTTTGGTGTAGTATCTGCTCCTGTAATCCGTTTACCCTCCATTTTTTTATGCCAAGCTAAAAAGAAAAGGAAGAGGCAGGGCTTGGGCAAGATCCTTAAGCAGGCTTGAACAAAATATCTGCATGAATATCGATGTGGCTTCTGATACATTACCGTATCACCCTCTCTTCTGAACTCTGAACACTTGAAGGCTGTGACTCGAAGCTCCTCAAGCAACAATAACATAATTATATTAATATGGAGGCTCAAAATATCCAAATGCTGTTAGCCTTATTGTGAATTAGCTTGAGGTGAATTAAGTTTTATTCATTTCAGATACAAAAAAGGCTACATCAATTATTGTTTTGCTTTCGGAAAGTCTCTGTGGAATAATGATGGCTAGGACGCAGGAAGTGGTTCAAACACTCCTCAAAGCCAATGTAGCATTTTTTCTTGAAATTTTCCATGTCTCTTGACATTAAGATGAAGTTTGAATTATCCACAAAAATATGGATCGTGCACATTTGCAGTTAGGTCATTGACAAGAACCAGGAAAACGATAAGGCATATGTATATTCAATTTTATTATAACTATCTTTATAGTAGGAGTTCTATATTACTCTTGGATTTCTTGTTCTATTTTACTATAACAAATCCGCTCAATTCCAATTTTGAAATTCATTTATTTGCCAAATGTATTTTTACAAGCAAATAAAACATTGACATATATATGGTGAAATGCTAACATTTCAAAGATATCACAATATCAAATCATGTACTGAAATTTCCAAGCAACTTATTGAAGAAATTAGTTATGAAAATAACAAAGAAAAAAGCCATCTTGTATCAATTTAAGTTACTTGCATTAAACACAAATGGCAATTCCAGCATAAGTAAAACTTGTGTGCCAGCAGTGAGTTGCAGAATCCAATTTTTACTTATAATCTGAGAAAAGCCTTGATAAAACTGTTGAAATAAAATGAAATAATCCGAGTTCATAGAATATTGTGAATGTATATAGTAATGACAAAAACGTCTTCATTTATCTTCCTCGTTCGACACATAGCTGAGCTCAACTGGGATGGGCTGCAGCAGTATAATATATTGCTATTATAATATTGACTATTATCTATATAAATAAAATTAGAGTTTTGTCTGTACATTTATCAGAATTATATATTTTACAGTTATTTTTAAGTTTTATACATTAAAGAAGCCGAAACAAGTCTATCTAAATTTCTGTCTGTCGGCCCCGAAGGAATTTTATGCGGCCTTCTCCTGAAAAACGAGAGCATCGATCGGGATTAAAGTTATGTATCAGTATTGAAAACCTTTTTGACAATGTCTTTAGCTATAAAAAAACTAAATTAACTTTTTTTAACAGAATAATAAACGTTTAAAAAGCAAGTATTGTGCGATTTTAGAACCATTTCTTCTAATTTTTTTCCACATAAGAACAAATCACGTAATTTATCATGATATATCAATCAAATATTCTCTCTGATATCTGTCACTGAATTGTTTACGTTCTAAGTTGTTTACTAAGCTGCTAACAACTTCATGATCGTTGCTATCAAAAATACCGAAACATATTTAGTATTTTTTCTAAACATAATCCGTACGAAGGACGGGTACAATAGCTAGTGTAATATAATATTGCTAGCATAACATATTGACTATTTATTTAAAATGCTTACTTTTTTATAGTGTCAAAAACACATTTCTATACATCCATCCATCCATTTTGCTGAGTAGCCTTGCTGTAATTCTAGTCAATGAAGTCGTTTGGTATCTTGTTGATTAAGTATAGGTGGATAACCACGAGAATGGCATTGGCCCCCATAATAATACAATGTATTCTCATGTTAACTGATATCATTCTCATGGCGATCCACCTACAGTTGCAGTGGTAAGAAAATTAATGTCCTGGATTTCTTGTTCCATGAACTGTGTTGTTAATATTAACTTTTCAAGTGAATTCAACGACTTGCAGTCAAATTTTATTAAGAATAAGTAGTATTTTACTTACTCTGTAGGCCGAACGTTTTCGAGTTGTTAAAACCCATTTTCAAGCATCCTAAATATCGATGTTGGTTTTTTGGTTAAAAGAACTGTGGTTTCTGTATAATGTGGTCAAAAAGTTTGTGTGATTTAAAATTTAATTGTTCGTTGAGGATGTTTTGTTTATTGTGTGTGTGGTGTGTTTGTAAATTTCAAATTCGAATCTTTTTTGTATGTAAAGCTTGTAAATGTTCCTTGTAGCGTTGTTTGAATGCGCGGCCTGTTTGTCCTATGTAAAATTTGTTACAGTCAGAGCAGTTCAGCTTGTAGATCCCTGGGAGATCGTATTTGTTCGTGTTCATTGTGGTTTTTGGTGCAAGTGCATTTTTTATTTTGTTTTTTGTTCTGAATGCGACTTTTGCAGACCATTTCATTCAAACTGGACACACTTTTACTGACATCACTACCAACTTACACATTCTATATATAAAATCTAAAGGACACGAATTCAACACCTTGGAACAATTTGAAATTTACAAACACACCACACACAATAAACAAAACATCCTCAACGAACAGTTAAATTTTAATTCACACAAACTTTTTGACCACATTATACAGAAACCACAGTTCTTCTAACCAACAAACCAACATCGATATTTAGGATGCCTTGAAGATGGGTTTTAACAACTCGAAAACGTTCGGCCTACAGAGTAAGTAAAATACTACTTATTCTTAATAAAATTTAACTGCAAGTCGTTCAATTTACTTGAAAAGTTAAAATTAATCTGTGATGTTTTCCATGACGAAATACTTAATGAACAATCTAATATTAAAACTGACACTGTATTTCACTTTTAAATAATGTATTACTCACATATATTGAAGATGCTTGAGGAATGCATTTCACTTCTGAAAAGAAGCTTCGTCAGCCTCGTCAGGCTGTATTATTTAAAAGTGAAATACAGTATCAGTTTTAATATTAGGTTGTTAAAATTAATGTCTGCATATGCTGAGCTTTGTATTGTTGATGCGTTTACTGTAAGGTGTTGGGTGAGTGATGAATAGTTCTTTTTTGTATAAAATTTAAAGAATACCTCATTAATAATAGGTAGCTGAAAATACTGTACTGGTAAATTCAACACTTGTGATAGCTATTTCGCATTGGTGTAATACTTCCTCAGACGCATGATTGGAGGTCTCCTGAATCAGATTTTAAAAATTGTGGTTATGGTTGTTGGTAAGAAATCAGTACACCAATGCAAAGTAGCTATTACACAAATTTGTAAGTGTTAACTTCACCTATTTTTCAACAATTATTTATGTTTAAATATCAAGTGAAAAAGATACATAAAAAAAATACCTCATTATTTATTATTCGTGTAGCCTACTTCTGTGTAAGTTTAAATAGTATAATTGTTAATCTGAAATCTGTGATGTTTTCCATGACGTAATGCATTCCTCAAGCACCTCCAATATATGTGAGTAAAACATTATTTAAAAGTAAAATATAGTGTCAGTTTTAATATTAGATTGTTAATCTGACTCGTCTTATACTCCTTAACTGGAGTCTCCGAGACGTAATCTACAAAAAAGTATTTCTTCAATTCTTCTACTACAAAAAACATACAATAAAGGGTTGATTACATTGGGATAGTTACTCGCTAAGCGAGTAGCGAGTAGGACGTTACTTTCCGACCGTGCTACAGCAGCTCAGGATACCAAGCCAAATTATATTAAAAAAATTATTTCTAGAATCACCCCCATACTATGGAATTTCTAAGACAATAAATAATATCGCAACACAAAATTAAAAGATGAAGTTTACCAACAATTATTCAATAGAATCTCATCAAAACAATATACAATATATCTCATCTGAAGTGTTATGCTGGCAGCCTGCGTGATTAAGTATTGGCTTTGGCCACAATAATATTGTATTTTGGTGTTGGCTACTCTGCCAGAGAGTACAAATGTGACCAAATTCAAAGTAGACGGGCTCTCAACTTTGAATTTGGTCACATTTGTACTCTCTGGCAGAGTAGCCAACACCAAAATACAATATTATTGTGGCCAAAGCCGATACTTAATCACGCAGGCTGCCAGCATAACACTTCAGATGAGATATATTGTATATTGTTTTGATGAGATTCTATTGAATAATTGTTGGTAAACTTCATCTTTTAATTTTGTGTTGCAATATTATTTATTGTCTTAGAAATTCCATAGTATGGGGGTGATTCTAGAAATAATTTTTTTAATATAATTTGGCTTGGTATGCTGAGCTGCTGTAGCACGGTCGGAAAGTAACGTCCTACTCGCTACTCGCTTAGCGAGTAACTATCCCAATGTAATCAACCCTTAAGCAATTTAAAAAAGCAACAAAAGCGAAAATCAGGAAGGATCACATAAAAGAGAAGGTTATAAGCGCAGTCCTGGGGCTGCTAGCCGATAGGATAGGATGTATTAGATAACGAAAATTGGTTGATTGACAGTTTTAATGATTATTTTAAACTTTCTTAGTAATGGCGAAGGTGATATTGTGGAAGGTATCCATAATGAATAATAAGACTAAATTGTCACAACCACATTTATTACAACTTCGAGAAACTAGTTTGAGTTTTCAGTTTGATTGAGATTGATAATGGTGAAACAACCGAAGTTGTAATAAATGTGGTTGTGAAAATTTCGTCTTATTATTCATGATTATTTTAAATAAATAAAGTACAATTAATTATATGTCGAAAAATAATTTATTATCTCATCTATAATTTAATAGACAGTACATGAAAAAATATGTGACAATCATTTATATAAACTTAATATCCTATATAATTTACAATATATAAAATAACATCTATTTGCTGTAATCTATCAAAGAAAACCGTAACGCTGAAGAATAAGGATTTGATGGAGGACAGGAAGACGAATGGGGGAAAAATTAAGGAGAAAAAAGAAGAGAAAGATGAAGTAGAAGGAGAAGGGGAAGAAGAAAAGAAGAGAAAAAGGAGCAGAATATTTTTTTCTTTCTTTTTTTTTTGGAGGATGAAGCCCACATAGGTCTGAGACCTGTGCGTGGGTAATGAATTGAATGATGGTGATTGATGAGTTGGACCTTCAGTTTTAGGCGGGTTGCGAACCACCGGGAAGTGATTTTAAAGCAGAGAACAGAATCCTTTTTGCTGGTCAATCCAATAGGTAACCCTTACAAAGAGCGCCCAGGAGTTTCGTAGCTTATCTCTGATTGAACAGATACCTGCTACGGCACTCGGCTATCACTCCCCTATCAAGAAGAAGAGAGGGAAGAAGAAGAAAAAATAAGAGGGAAAGAAGAAAAATAAGAGGGGAAGAAGAAAAAAGAAAAGGAAATGGAATAAGAAGGAAAGAAAGAAGGAAAAGAAGAAGAAAGGAGGAAGTTGAAGAAGAAAAAAGAAAGAAGCGAAGAAGAAAAGATGAGAAGAATAATTAGAAGAGGGATTAGATTAGATTAGATTATATTTCTTTATTCTTGTAAATTTGCATATGAATGGATAAAAACAAAATTATCAACATCACATAGATATATATAGTTGTATTCATATAACTTGGCAGCGTGTAGAAGATGGGAGGACTTGCTACATCTAAACCCAACTGCTGCCAAGTTATATGAAAACTACAGTACAGTAGTGAACTCAGAAAATACTATTTTTATAGTGCAAAGAATTAAGTACAATGATCTCATTTGTATGATCTTAATGATATTAACTACAGTAATGACAATCTAAGTGATGCAATTACATGAAATGGCGAAGTTTGGACAAGGATTCGTCCATTCTTGACACTTAACCAGGGATAAGAAGGAGAATAAGAAAATGGAAAAGAAAAAGAAAAAAAAAGACTATTAAATTAAATGGGTGAATATGTTGTCATGCTCTAAATATCCCCATTCAACTGGATCGGGCAACCTGCCAATATTGCAATAATAATGCCGCTGACAATGTCCGCTGTGGCAATGGTCTCCAGCATAATTTAAATCATTAAACGTAAATTCTCAACTAATTACGTTGCAAACATTTAACAGTTTTTTTTTTAAATTGTAATACCTTAAAATAATTCCAGCTAGATAACTAAACATAAAAAAATCTACAAATCATCAAAAACCTGTATCCTCAGCTTCCTTGAACTTCTTTCGCTAGACCGCAAACAAAAATACTTGCCCAAAAATTTAAATCTGTAGCCATCGAGCTCGATAACAAATTCACAGGTCCTTTTCGGAATCGCTGAAAAAAAAAAACAAACGAAGTATGTGATTGGAAGTCATTGGTAGAGTGCCTACATGCGCAAGGCAAATTCATACAACTGCCAATAATGAGTTGACAAGCTATACAGTAGCTCATTACTTTTACAAATAACAAGAAGCAGTTGACGATGGTTAGCCTAAGGTAGAAGTTGTTTTCAAAAGTTTAGTCAATGTAAGCCTAACTGAGGTCCATATTCATGGAAATAATAACTCCTGTTGCCCTATGTGTGGAGCTGGGAGCATGAATGAATCTTTTGAATGAATGTGAGGATTGATAGGTGAATGTTCATCTCAAAATGACGAAACATATCTGTATAAAACCAGCTAAGACCTTACAACACCTTTATATCTATAGAGCCTTAGATCTAACACATTGAACAGGATGTGACAAATTTTACTGTAGAACTGTTCATGGAGCAATTGGATTGTCCAATTTTTTTGCAGTTTACTAATGGTAATAACCAATTCCAATATTCCCATTATTAAATTACAAAATATATTCGACCAATTGATTTTCCAAATTAATTTTTCAATGCTAGTATGTCTGGTGCTAGCAGAATAATAATAGTATAGTGGCATTCATCGATTTCTATAAACCTATTATTCTATACCGTTGTATATTTTTTTAATGTAATCATCATATAATAAATAACCATATGAAAGAACGAATCTGTTGTCAATACCTGCAGAGCGGAGGTCTTCATTGTGTTTTGTAGCATTTAAAAGGGAATTTCGAATTTATCAATTTCCATGATTGTATTTGATACTTTTGTATTTTTGAGAAATAAATAATCATCTCATTTAAAATAACCATATGAACGAACGAAAACTTTTGTTGATGACCACACAGCAGGTCTTTAGTGTGATTTGTAGTATTTGAAAAGTAATTTCGAAAGCTAATTTTTTATTGCGGATGATGTCCACACGAGTCTGTAAACTTGTGTGTGGGAAATTAGGTGAATGAAGAGAAACATCCATGGCTGAATGAGACTCGTACCCAAGGTTGTAGGAAACGAAGCCCGACAGAGTCTTATCTAATCACAGACAAACGATCCAATCAACTGCACTACCATAGCCACCAATTTGAATAGATTCAGTAATTTATAAAAATGAGTCAATGCAAGTCGAAATCGAGGGCCTTATTAATGGAGCGATCTTGAGACTTCGTTATCTGAAGGGAAACTTGAAAAGCCTTTGCACAACGCTTTGGAAGTCACCCTTGAGTTAAAGAAATCTTAAGGTAAGTTCATAAATACGGACACGAGTCTCTTTTTGCAACTTACTGCGAATTCGATTGTCCTTTCCCAAAATTTGAAAAACGTTTTTGGTCTCAACAGCCACATAGCCTTCTGTGCCAATAGATCCGACGTCTTTTGATCTCGTTACTCTCATATAAGCTCCAACTAGGTCGGCTTTACAAATGTTGGTTGAAATCTCCTCTAAATGTTTGGTTGAAGACCTGCAAACAAGTTTAATGAAAGGTTTATGACATTAATAATATTGCAGATGCGTGTGGCGAGAATGGCAAACAAAATACAGATGGGTTAATCATTTTAGATAGTTTTTGTTATTGAATCGTTTGTTAAAAGTAAACAATTTAGATATAATGTTAGATTTCAAACTATAAAAATAATTCAGATAGTAAATTTCGACTGAAGTGCGATGTAAGTAATTCTTTTATTGGTTTACGACCCTAAGACCCTTACAAAAGCTCACCTTTTGAGCTATGATTTATTTATTAACATTTTAACGGATTACACCATTACTACATAAAATTAATAATAAAGTATAATAATAGTAGGGGTCCATAATCTAAAACATAATCTAAAACTACATAAAAATAAATAATAATAGTAGGAGTGGGCTTATTCCAATTCTTGATACAGCGAGCGATAATTAAAACTTGCCTCAGACGGGATTACCGCTATCCAACTGATCAGATATATAAAGAATTCAAAGTTTTCAGCATTAGACAGCTTTACATAAAATTATTATTGACCTATATATACTACAATAAAAACTCAATATTCAATAATCTAGTTCACGCATATTACACTAGAAATCTCACTAATTTTGGTATTATCCTTCCCCGACTCCTACATAACTGCTTAAGGTATAATACAGTAGTAAGTATATTTGTCATATTTTATACAGATATATCCCCAACCATCTAAAACAAGCGGAAAACTTCAGCATTAACATTTACAAACACCATTTGAATAGATGGTTATTTGCAATCGGTAGGGAGGCTGCTGAGCAACTGATTCAATCCGCCAATAGACATTGAGTTCCACTTATCAGTGGTAGTTGTGTATATATATATATATATATATATATATATATATATATATACTGCTATCCTTTCATTCATTCATGTCAGCTATTGTTTTTCTAATAAATTATTTTATTGCTAATTTTTTTTTTTTTTTTTTTGAGGATGAAGCCAACATAGGTCTGAGACCTGTGCGTGAGTAATGAGTTGGATGATGGTGATTGATGAGTTGGACCTACAGTTTTAGGTGGGTTCCGAACCACCGGGAAGTGATTTTACAGCAGAGAACAGTGTCTTTTTTGCTGGCCAATTACGCCTAGTAAGGATTTCTCTTTTGTACTTTATTCTATTCTACTCTGTAATAATCTTAATATTGGCCAATATGTTATTTGTTGTTATGCTGTTTGTACACTTGTAAGTTATACTGTTCAATATACAAATACTGTATTGTTTTATATCCAATATGAACTCATTCTCAACACTCAGATTTCTGTCTTTGTGGGGAATATTCACAGTGTTTGGAATTTTATATTGTACAGGTGTATTTTGTGAATAAAACTTTGAATTTGATTCCAGAGTAAATTCTAATGTTATTGAGGTTCGCCTATACTCGATTCTCCATTGATTAGAGCCAATTCAGATCAGGGAAGTGATAGCCGCGAGCCGTAGCAGGTATCTGTTCAATCAGATAGAGATAAGCTGCGTTCTGTAGGTCCTGTTTGTAACGGTGACCGATTAGATTGGCCAGCAACAAAAAACACTTTTCTCTGCTGTTAAATCACTTCCCGGTGGTTCGGAACCCACCTAAAACTGTAGGTCCAACTCATCAATCATTATCATCCAACTCATTACCCACGCATAGGTCTCAAACCTATGTGGGCTTCATCTTAAAAAAAAAAAAAAATATTCTTGATTTTTTCAACTGTCGTGGGTCAGGTGTGATTTATTGGAGAAATAATTCAACTATGTCTTATTTTATGTCTTATAATAACATAGTTTTAGAGTGGGGTTTACATTAAGAGAATTAGCGATAAATTCTGCAATGATTAACCCCGTTAAACCCCATTTGCACAAACGTCCTATCATAATGATGGTTCATTATTTGTTCCATAAGATTAAGCCATTATCTATATATATAAAAATGAATGTCTGTATGTATGTATGTATGTTCCCTATAGACTTCAAAACTACTTGACAGATCGGCATGAAACTTTGGGAATATGTTGTGTGAATATTGGGGATGGTTTCTGACCATAAATTTTAATAGGGGAGCTAATAATTATTATTAATTAATCCATTTTATAGACCTAACCTACTGAACTTGCCGGCCAAACAGCTGATAGAAGTCAACAGTTTTTAATCATATGGCAGGCCCCTTAGCGGCGTTATTTACGCTGTCTTTGAACAGCAAAAGACTTTGCACTTTGCATGTAGGCTACCGTGCAATATGTAGGAAACATACGACTGGGTATGATGAAATGTAATTATGCCAGGTTGATGACATCTGTTAACCAATGCAGCTAGAAATTTGAAATGCAGCCTCAGCGGGAGGTGGCGAATAATAAAATAAAAACCCTAGCTTCTACCCTTATAGGAGGTTTAAATTTGAAATGTTTCTTCATTCAGAGGTGGTGATTAAGAAAACAAAGAAGCCTCTATAATCAGCTGGAAGAGCGCTAGGACTAACTTCTTTCCTAATTTGAAATGTAACCTCAACGGGAGGTGGCGAATAATAAAATCAAGGAGAATTTTTATGAGAACGCAGCAACGCGCGTAGGGCCAGATAGTTTAGTATAAAAGTGTTGCTATTCGAGAAATTATAGCTAGATTACAATGCAGCCAACAGAGTCAACTAAAATTATCAAATTCCGAGATCAGCTGAGCATGAAATAAAGTGTACTTAAATTAGTTAAATAATTCGTTAATGGGACAATGTGGATAAATCATATTACTATAAGGTTTGGAGAGTAAATTAGCTTCTAGTTTATTATAAAATACATGCATTAGTGACTAGTATTGGCCATTGCTGTAAGGCTTGTTTTAGATTATGATAAGTTATAACAAGATGGCGCTTGTGCGAGAATGATGGTGCCACATTTATACAGAAACACAATTTATTAATTTCGAATTCCTATTTATTTAATTCTATTAATTAAGTGCTATTAATTTATTCTGAAGACTTCCGCGATGGCGGATATTGACAACAGCATTAAATAGCTGATGAAAATCGATGAATGCTACTGTACAAAAATATCAGTCACAACCGGGAATCGAACCATGGACCTCCCAATTTAACCACTAGACTAGATTAAATTTAATAATTAAAATATAAAATTACAACAATTTTTATTGGTTGCACAAACCGATATCACTATGATGGTTCAATATTCGTTCCACTTTTATACCTAGCTGCTATGTGAACGTACATGATTATATCTTTATACGTACTAGCATTCGTATGATCTATATATCTTGAATGGTGGAGCACATACCTTGCATGAAATGTATAAAAGTTTTAGTTTGTAGTAACTGACAATTTAGCAAACTGACAAATATACAGGAACAGAATTTATTAATTTTGAATTCCTTCAAGTGCTATTAATTTAAATACTGAAGACTTCGGCAATGGCGGATATTGACAACAGCATTGAATAGCTGTTGGAAATCGATGAATGCTAATGTACAAAAATATCAGCCACCCCGGGAATCGAACCACGGACCTCCCATTTGCTGGTCGGGCGCCTTAACCACTAGACTATAGTGACCTTTATGAACAAGACTTCCATTTTCAATGCTATTCAATGCTGTGGTCAATATCCGCCATCGCGGAAGTCTTCAGCATAAATTGATAGCACTAGGAATTCGAAATTAATAAATTCTGTTTCTGTATATTTGCAAGTTTGTTAAATAGTAAGTTACTTTAAACTAAACTCTTATACATTTCATACTAGGTATGTGCTCCACCATTCAAGATACGAATGCTAGTATGTATAGATGAATGCTAGTATTTATATCATAAGAATGCTAGCATGTATATAGATATAATCATGTACATTCACATAGCAGCTAGGAATAAAAGTGGAACGAATATTGAACCATCATAATGATATCGGTTTGTGCAACCAATAAAAATTGTTGCAATTTTATATTTTGATTAATAAATTTTGATTTGAAATCATTCTCATCATTTATTTTTGACAATAAAACATTTTCAAATTACTGGGAAAACAGAGAAAAAACACTTCAGATTATTCTTATCAGTTACTCCACTCCACGGAAATCTTTAGTAAAAGGTGGAAGATTTATTCGTTATTGAATGGAAACCAGTGTAATTAACCATCAAAGTTAAAAGTATTGAGCTGTTCACATACCCGATATTGTGAAGACTGAAGCCCAGCACCTGCTTCATATAATCACACCACATCGAGTGGACGGCTTCAAAATCGTTGAACTTCAGTCCCTTTTTGGGCAAAACGTGTAGACGACATTTCCGTCTTTGTCCGTTCGACAGTCCCACACACTTCTTGTCTCTTTTCTTTTGCTCTTTCTTTTCATCGGTATCTTCCTGTTTCACTTTCAGTTTTGCAAGCGAAAAAGTCTGCAACAAACAAAAAATAGCATTTTTTTCTGAGGATGAAACCCACATAGGTCTGAGACCTGTGCGTGGGTAATAAGTTTGATGATGGTGATTGATGAGTTGGACCTACAGTTTTAGGTGGGTTCCGAACCACCAGGAAGTGATTTTACAGCAGAGAACAGTGTCTTTTTTGCTGGCCAATCTAATCGGTCACCGTTACAAACAGGACCTACGAGAACGCAGCTTATCTCTAATTGATTGAACAGATACCTGCTACGGCTCGCGGCTATCACTCCCAGTTCATCAATGACTACGTTATAGTTCAAATTCAAATTTTATTTCCGCTACACAACAATACAATAATATTTTAATAGTTCCAAAGGTTAGAAAACCTGTTTGGTTGGGAAATGAATACTGAACAAAAAAATAAACAAACTAGATGAAAAATGAAGAGAAAGAATTAAAATTAAATTGAAAATACAGAGGCAAAGGAAAGTATTTCAATTTACAGTAGGAGGAGGAGGAGGAGGAGGAGGAGGAGGAGGAGGAGGTGGTGGAGGAGGTGGAGGAGAAGGAGGAGGAGGTGGTGGAGGAGAAGGAGGAGGTGAAGGAGGAGGTGGAGGAGAAGGAGGAGGAGGTGGAGGAAGAGGAGGTGGAGGAGAAGGAGGAGGATTAAGAGGAGGAGGTGATGGAGGAGGAGGAGAAGAAGAAGAAGAACAATAAGTGAAACAAGCAGCATCAATAGAAGTGTCAGGCTGCAATGTGTGTGTGTGTGTGTGTGTGTGTGTGTGTGTGTGTGTGTGTGTACAGCTATCCTGTGTGTCGGGGAGAGAAAAAATATTTGATGAGATAGTTATTTAAAAATGAAGGTAAAATGAAAAGTTATATCAATGAGAGCGAATAAAAGTAGAAGAAGGAGTAGATAGAGTAGAAGATGGAGAAGGAGAAAAAAGGAGAAGGAGGAGGATTAGATTACTTTATTTAAGAAGAGAAGGAGGAGATAGATAGATGACTTTTATTTGTGCACTTTACAAGTAATAACCTAAAAGTGCTGTGGGCGAAGTTGAGGCATAAGAGCCCCCTCTTCCACTTAACCCACGAGGAGAGGGAGGAGGAGGTGGAGGAGAAAAAGGAGAAGGAAGAGTAAGTGGGGAAAAAGGAGGAGGAAGTTTAAGATTCAGATTCAGATGACTTTATTTGTGCAAATTTACAATGTATATGAATGATAAAAGTATTATTAATATTAGCAACTCTCAGATCCCCTAGTTGAAGTGAAGTACAGTTATTAAAAATTAAACATAATGGTTGAATAGTTTTAGTAGAAAGGATTAAAAATACAACAAGTATATATTTTAAGGTATAATACAACAGAAATTATGGATGTGATTGTTTGAAAAAAAAAACATAATAAAGATAGAGCTTGGATCTGAGAGATGAATTACACAAAGAGGCGAAGTCTTGGCCATTGAGGCCATTCTTACACTTAACCTTTTACCTGAACATGTCATACTAGTTTACATTGATGTGAATCAAATTGTCTAAAATGAATTATCTAAGTTTGTATAATCAATTCAAATGAGATAAATTAAAATTTAAAAATTTAACATGTATACATCAAAACAAAAAATAAAAGCATATTAAAAATAATTTGTGGATTCAAAAAAGAAGTACCTAAAGATGAATAGATAAATAATTTAGATAATAGATAATAACCTAACCTAACTTAAAGGATTATAGTATCATTGATCATGCAGTTGCCTCAAGGCCGGACAGACGCTGCCATTTTCTCCAATCGATGTCTCCTCAGAGACAGGGAGAAGCCCGCTCGGCTCTCATGATTCCTAATTGAAAGTGGGAGTAGATTCCAAGCACGACAAGCGCTGAGAGGAGGAGGTGGTGAGGGAGGAGGAGGAGGAGGTGAGGGAGGAGGAGGAAGTGGTGAGGGAGGAGGAGGAGGTGGAGGAGAAGGAAGAGTAAGAGGAGAAAAAAGAGGAGGAGGAGGAGGTGAGTGAGGAGGAGGTTGAGGAGAAGAAGGAGAAGGAGGAGAAAGAGCAGGAGGTGGGGAGGGAGAAGAAGAAGGAAGAGCAAGAGGAGGAGAAGGAAGAAGAGGAGAAGGATAAAGAGATGGAGAAGGAGACGGAAGAGAAGAAGGAGGAGAAGACACACATTTCTCTTGTCTTCAAAAATAGATTTAGAATTCCAATCTGATGAGTAGGTTTTGAGTGATTTAGCATTAAATGGCAAGAAGTAGGCATATTTTGATATCAAAATATACATCAAACACATATTAAAAAAAAGGTCAAATTATGTTAACTGGACATTTGTTTAAATCCACATTAACGATTGTGGATTTTTTCAAATCCACATTAGCATGGAAGCAAAGTCAGTTCAAGCGCTTGTCTGTGATTAGATACGACTCCGGCTGGCTTTGCATTCCTGCTATCTCAAGTTCGAGTATTTTTCAGCGTTGGATGTTTTCTGTAATCATTCACTCCTTGAACTCACTATTCACGCACAAGTCTGAAAACTCATCTGGGAATCATCTGATCTAAAAATGATCGGATTCCAACCTAAATGATAAGGCTCTAGCTTACACTGTGAAAAAGAAGATGAATAATCTAATAGACAGAAAAGGTAGATTAACTTACTTTCTCTAGTTCCTTGGCAACCTCTTGATTAAGAACACGATTGGAGATGATTTTCTTTACAAATTCTTCAATATTTGATGCATTCTCAGTTAACCCTGTATCTGCTCCGGGCAAAATGTTATCTGGTAGTTTTTTCAAAACTTTCTTCGCTGAAAAATAGATTAAAAAATATATTTAAAAAAGGTAGAGTTACTAAGTTATACAAGTATCCGATTCAACAATGATAAAAATAATAAGTGAACGGCTTTTAATGATGGGGAGACCCGTACTGGTAGTTCCACTTCGCCGTTTGAGCCATGCTATAAAGAACATGGTGTACCTACAATTTTAGGTGGTTTCCGAACCACCGGGTGAGTCATAAAGCTATCCATATTCACTAAAAATAATCCATACATGCACTTGAAATCAGTAAAAAGTAGAAAACAGATATATTCTCTGCTGTAAAATCACTTCTCGGTGGTTCGGAGCCCAAGTGAAACTGTAAGCCCAACTTATTAATCACCATCCTCCAACTCATTACCCACGCCCAGGTCTCAGACCTATGTGGGCTTCATCCTCCTAATATATATGCTATAACTTAGCATGTAAATAAAGTGTAAAATGCATCAATCACGTGAATGATAAGAAGCATCGATGACTGAATGAAAATCAAACCCAAGGCTGCACGAAACGAAGCCTGTCAGAGATTTATCTAATCACAGACAAGCGCTCCATACAACAACGCTGCCAGAGCCGCTTCATTGGGTGGCCGATATTAGGAAGATTAAAGATTAATTATTATGGTCATTAGTTGAAAAATAATTAATAATATAAAGTTTTGAAGGATTTTGTGGTTAGAAATTGTGAGAATAAGTTAAAAAAACATAAGCATTTCCTTTAATAACTTGAGATAATGTCTTAGCCATAACTGAAATATAAATTCAAACTTATCTTAAACCGGCCGATAATTGGTAGGTTCAACTTATATGCGCCAAAAATAATCCAGAAATTTACTTGGAATCAGTAATAAGTTGAATACAAAAACAAGACTTGGAGATGAAGTGCAAATATTTTTATTGGATGTTCAGCATGCTCATTATCTTCTTTTTTTTAATATATTAGCTAACTATGAAAAGATGAGAACACACATACCTGAAGTCATTTTGTTCAAGATTTGGTAGCAGTTTCACCTTGAGTTCACAACAACAAAAGTTGTAATGAAAAACCAAAGTTAGATTGTCTTATTGAAGCAACAGATGAATTATTTTCATATCGTACTATCCTCAGCTAAAATTCCGCCTAAAATGATTAATGAACTGAAGATGTAGCAGTAACCTAGAGCAGCGGAGTCAAACAAAGTACTCCAGTAAATACATTTCAAAGTAATGTATTATAACTTTTCAACCCAACTCACATTTCCGAAGAGAATGATGATGAAATACAATCAAATGGAGCATTAGGACATTATTAGCGAATTATAAAAGTTCCGATTACAATTGAAATGATGCTGTACCTACTACAAATAATTGTAGTCATGCTTAAAGAGAAAATGATTGTGTAAACTTATAGGTTAGATTTTTAGATAGGTTATGGTTATTGGTTATTGCTGACTTGTTCGTTCACTACAAATGGCAGAGGCCAGTGGCTGTATGATCAACCAGCAAACAAGCGCAAAAATTCAAATTTTTAATTTTCAGGTACCGGCATTCTAAGATTAGATTAAGATAAGATTATGTAAAAATAGAAGAGGCCATAAAAAAGAATCGTTCTCTACTGCGAAATCACTTCCCGGTGGTTCGGAACCCACCTAAAACTGTAGGTCCAACTCATCAATCACCATCATTACCCATGCACAAGTCTCAGACCTATGTGGGCTTCATCCTTAAATTAATAATAATAAAAAAATAGTTCCGAACCACCGAGAAGTGATTTTACAGCAGAGAAGTAAGTTATTTTTTGCTGGCCGATCCAATCGGACACCCTTATAACTTCCTTATCTCAAGGGATACTTAGAAAGCATTCAGGCTTATTAAGTTACCCTTGAGTGGAAGAAGCCTCAAGATAGTCATGAAGGGCTTTTCAAGTCCCCTGAAACGAAGAAGTCTCAAAGTAGTTCAATAAATACGGGCTTTAATCTTAGTAGCTACATGGGGTACTCAACTCAGCTGAGTTAAAATGGATTTACACCTAATGGATGATTCAATTAAAATACCTCTGTGAATCCTTGAAAAACATTTTTTTCCAATTGCTATTAATAATTCTCGCTATTTATTAATGATAATAATAATAGTCCTTTTAATTGTTGTTTTCAGTGTATTGATGTATCAATGATGTTCGCCGAGGCTGTACGCAGAACCCACAATGGCGAGTCAGTTTCGTACCGTATCTATTCTCCAATGTTCCATACTAGAGTTAATCCAGCAGAATATGCATTTGTATATTTCGAAGACTGTGAATCGTTATGAGCGATAAGATATTTGTGTTTGTCAATGTGCTTGCTCAGTATTCTTATCGTTTCTAAACAGCGAAGAGCAAAATCTATTAATTTTAATCTTATGCTAAAGTAATAGGTGTACTAGGTTTATAAGATATGCTTAGAACAGTGAACTTTATCATCTTTATAGGCTATTCATAATTATGTTATAGAAATCGTTATAATTATTCTATTTGAATCTAATCCATTCACTGGAGACTACACAGCTCTGGGTAAACTCAAAAATAGACTCAGTTACCTAGCAAGCGTGTTTTCTTCTAAGTGAACCAATGTCAATCTATTAAATAAGACTGAATCATTCAAAATTGGCCATATGTGATTTGATTTCAATTGTTTTGTTTATCTTCGTGAATGGATTACAGTTTTATATTTGAAGATCTTATAGTAAAATCAACATTTTTATTTTCAATAAATAGTGGTCCAAATACATTCAGTGGATTACAGTTTTATATTTGAAGGTCTTATAGTAAAATCAACATTTTTATTTTCAATAAATAGTGGTCCAAATACATTCAGTGGATTACAGTTTTATATTTGAAGATCTTATAGTAAAATCAACATTTCTATTTTCAAAAAATAGTGGTCCAAAAACATTCAAGTTTTTTTTGTGATACTGGTAATTGCAATTTGGATATTCTTCTTGAATCTGTTGTATGTGCATTGTCATAGTGAACTGGGCTTGCGTGTAATAGCTGAGAAAAGAAAGTATAAACAAGTGTAATTGAGTCATTACACCAGTTTCATAAACAATCTTTATCTTGAATATGTTTAAACAAATTATTTGTTTTAGACACTTATATTATCTTATGATGGAATATTTCTACACCTTCTGTTTGGTTCGTATTAGTAAAATGTTCATAGTTTTTGTTGTCCAATTCGTCAGTCTGTTGGTTTGTATAATTCTGCTATTTAGTAGTAGATCATTTAAACTGAAAAGTTATCTGTCTGAACTTTGAGATTGCAAATCCAACATTTGTAACATTTTTAAAGTTTTTCAATGTTCAGATTTTGAAACAGAATTCATAACAATTTCATAATGTGCCTTATATTGAAAACATTTTTGAGCATCTAGCAAGATCACATTAGTTGCAACATTTACTGTACAATCATTAATTTTTTTTTATTGAATAATGTTCAGCAATAGGATTTATTGATATGGTAGACTTATGGCAAAATGAAATGAGTTATTGCATCAACATCGCTCTTATTAAAAGTATAACACTTGATGGAAACAAACACAAAAGTACTCATTCAATTTCTTGAGCTGTTAGATATATTGGTGTCATCAATTCTTTTTAGTCGGTAAAATGCAAGAACAAAAGCCCTGACCCGTCTAATCCTGACAATCTTCAAGATGATCAAAAGAAGACAATTACGCTAGAAATTGTAGAATGTAAAAGGGCGTAACTTCTTTCAACTAGATAGTGTAGATTTGTAAACGTTCTATTCATTCAAAATTCATATATATATATCTTAAATATATTCCACCGTCTTAATGTGCTAGGCCTATTCTAGATGTGTAATTTATTAGAATTAGATTTTAATATATAATTATGGATATTGTCTGGCAAACATTCAATTTAATCCAATGGATTTTGTTACTTTCATAAATTATCAGTTATACGAAAATAACTGACTTTCTAATTAATTTTTAGCGTTAACTATTTCTCATTTTAATTGGATAGAGTAATCCTGAAATATCACTAGAACATGCATTTCAAATTTTATTTATGAAAAAAGGATTCGTCAAATTTTTGTAAATTCGAAAGTACAGATGCATATTATGCAATGAATGGATATTTTTATAATATAAGATTATGTTGAACTATCATGTGTAGAGCACGGGATTTTTTTGCCACTTTTTTCAATTTTTGTAGCCTAGAGTGAAATTTTGACCATTCTTGCAGAAGTTTAACATGGTACCCAAAATTGTAACGCAGCTCTCACCCAGAGAATTTATTCTGTGAATAAAATAATTATTACTGTTGAATAATTATTGTGATGAATTACGATTGTTAATTATATTTTAGTTTACAAAATTACGGTTTTAAGTTTTTAGTTGACGTATCGATTCAGTTATATTTTAAATTATTATATATTTTCTTTGTTTCTCAATAAGTTTCCAACTTCTAGCTGATAGTTTCCCCCTTTTTTTTAACTGTTATACTACATGATTGTTGTATGCCTTTATTTCTTATGTAGAAATTCAAATTCAAATTCAAATTTATTTCCACAAAAAACAACACAAAACATAATGCACTGAAGATAGAAATTAAAATATTCTTGAAATATTCTTATCCAAAAATTGAAATAAACATTACAAATATTCAAATTCAAATACAGATATATAAACATTTATTTATCTATTTGAAATTTCAGTATTCCCAAATTAAAATATTTTTAAAACAACAAATAGACAAAATTAAATCATTTTCTAAACTAAACAAAACACTTCAACACTCCTAAAATCAATAAATAGTGGAAGACTACTGGCATAAGTAGAAACTTGTCCGCCAGTAGGAGCAGAAATAAATGTTATATTTTTGTAAATTAGTTATTTTTTGAAAGTTTCCTTCTAATATTAACTACAATATTAAGAAACTCTGAACAAGTTTATTAGATTTGTTTCTACACAGATCTAATAAATAAACTCATGTTGATGAATTTATCTATAAAGTTTTAAATAAGTTCTGGTCAAAAATTCAACGGTGAGTGAATGAGTTATTTTCTGTAGCTCTAGGACGAAATAGTGAGAACAGACAGATGAAATAACTAGATAATAAAGTTAGGAATAAAAATCCAAAATTATTTTTAATGGATTATGAAAAACTCCGTAAAATACGATATTCCTATTCAGCATGCAGAAGATTCCATTTATCGTTATTATCGATTAATCGATACTCCAAAGTCCATATAAATCGATAGCGAACTTATCGATTAATCGATGTGTTGATTGGACCTCGTTCAACCATTGATCAGGGATAGTAAGGTTGATGGTTCGTCTATGGTTCAACGTTGAGTAAAAAATCGAAGAAGATTTCAATCTTGTTTTTCCTGATCTTTTAGGGTGAATTGAATTCGGAAATATGATTTATTATACAAAAACAAGCTGAGGAATCGATTTAGCTATGTTTCAAGTATGAAGCTATAGTATTTTTTAATATATCGCCAAAAATGCAAAAATTATATTGAAGTGCATGATTTTTTAGTGGTTTTGCAACTGTTTCTGAAAAAATTACCGAAGGTACGGACTTGAAACTATTTTGTTTGTTCTCCAGTTTATTTTGCAGAAGCGATTGCATTTCCAATTTTTTTTATTTTCAAAATTCGCTGGCAATATCCAACCATAAAAATGGATTTTTTATTATCCTGAATATTGCAGGGCCTTTAGAGGTTCAAGACTGGTCAGATTCAATGGAAAGTTAAATGAGCAATCGAATAAAAATACTATTAAATGTGTAGCTATTAAAGGCTTTGATAGATGGAAATAAAAGATGCAACATATTTTTACAATTTTTCGGCATTGCAAAATCCTTTGGGCATGATTCTTCATTGAAATCTTGAAATCTACAATAGGAACATCTGATAAAATAATTATAAACGGAATTGATTCTTAATTACTCGCCCTGTATGATAGCTAGGTGTGCCAATAAATTTGGTGTGGACATTCCTCGGGCCAAGCCCTATATGTGTACCAAATATCAACCAAATCTGAGACAATTTTATGTTTTGCCTAAAAAAGAAGCACGATTTTATAGTCCATGTTTTTATGCAAAAATCTTCAAATATTTAAAAATGCTCATACTGCGGTGGTTGATAGTAGGCTACTTGAAGAGACCTTCAAAAATATGTAATCGAATTGGAGAAATTCGCTCTCCTTCAGGAGTTATAGGCATTTTTAAATATGTAATAACTTCTTTCTATGTTGATTACTCGCCCTGTATGATAGCTAAGTGCGCCAAATTACGTGTGGATATTCCTAGGGCCAAGCCCTATCTGTGTACCAATTATCAACCAAATCTGAGACAATTTTATGTTTTGCCTAAAAAACGCGATGGAAAAAGTGGAGAGAAAGTTGAGAATGTTTTTACAATGATGAATCAAAAAGCTCAGGTGATGAAAGAATTAAAATCCACATTTGGTTGGATCCACACAGTTAATTTTTTTTTTTTTGAGGATGAAGCCCAAATAGGTCTGAGACCTGTGCGTGGGTAATGAGTAGGATGATGGTGATTTATGAGTTGGACCTACAGTTTTAGGTGGGTTCCGAACCACCGGGAAGTGATTTTCAGCAGTGAACAGTGTCTTTTTTGCTGGCCAATCTAATCGGTCACCGTTACAAACAGGACCTACGAGAACGCAGCTTATCTATCTGATTGAACAGATACCTGCTACGGCTCGCGGCTATCACTTCCCGACATTACATCTTTCAACTCTTCAGTATGTTGGCAGGCGATAATCAAAAATTGAAAATAGTATTTTGCTATGTAAATGTGTAAGACTAGTCTACTTGGGAGGGATATTTCAATTAATTATATACTTTTTATTGGAATTTCCTGTGCTCTTCAATAGCACTTGTACTTATTATTGACAGGCGAGGAACACAGCTCAAAAACGTAAACAACAACCTTATAAAATAGGGGATTTGGGAAAATCTTAGGTTTTCAGAATATTATTTCAACGTATTTTGGTCATAGTTGGGCTTCACACAGTTAATTAAAATAGAGTAGATAAAATTATTTTGAAGATAAATTCAATAACGATTATTTTTATGGTGGTTGATGAGTTGGACCTACAGTTTTAGGTGGGTTCCGAACCATGGTGTTTTACAGCAGAGAACAGACACCTCTTTCTTACTTTCTGAAAAAAACTGTGATTAGAAGCAGATTTCACTCTGAAAATGGCTTTTAGGCCAAGAGGCTTCTTTCTCTTTGGCTGTAACATAGTGGTGGTTGTTGGTTGAGGGGGGGGGGGGTTTGGGCTAAAGTCCCTCGAGCCCATGAAGATGAGCCTATGTTTGTCAGTTGCGCCTTTTAAGGAATGAACTTCTTATAATTTGATATAATGTGTTAGAATTGGTGTTATTTTTCCCCTAAAGAATGTATCATTAGACCGAATTTCCAATCCCGTTGTTTTTTTTATAGAGAATATTCTGTGCAATTTTGAAATTGAAATCATAGATGTAACACTGACGGCGATTTACTGTCAGGAGGGGGCAGATTCACTGTTTGATAGAAGTGAGGGAAGATGAAAATCAAATGTACTAGAAAATAAAGAAATTAGATGTTTTTTTAATTTTCTCTGAAAGTGAAAGAGCCTCTGGTACTATTCCCAATCGTGGCCACAGAAAATTGAAGCCATTTAAAATTGAAGCCTGTGTTAACAGTAGGATATTCAAGCTTTCCTACTAAAAGAACAAAAAAATAATATTCATATTGTCTAGTTTTTACTCCTAGATAGATAACTTAACACTACATCTCATACATGACACACATTTAAAACTAGATCCAATTTAGAATATTTAAAGTTGGACTGAATCGGCCAACGCCCCCTTGCAACCTTAACTAAGCTATGCTGTTCATACTAATTTTTCAATTCATTCTTGTGAATAAATTGAAATGCTCCTGGCAATGTGTCTTTTATTCTACGAATAATATTTGCAGATCGTTAATTTCAATATAAATATTACGTCATACAGCAGTTTGTCAATTAAATTCAGTATTTGAAATGAGTTCCAGTTGAGCTCAATAATTCAAATTAACCGCTGGATTCAACGAACGAGAGTGTCGGGTCACGGTTACTTTTTGAACGCACTTTGCCTTCTCAGCAGCCAATCATAACGAATTTTCCTCAACGGTCAGGTCTTGCGGCTTGTCAGTTCAAGAACGTTCTTTGCGGTCTCATCAGCCAATCATAGTGCAGCGAAAATTCCCTCCAAAACACGATTATCCACGTACACCTAGGGACAACGACGTCAACCGTCAACGACAACCAGTGAACCAGTCCAGTGAGTCATTGTCTATTGTTAGTTTCGAGTTGAATACGCTAGTTCTTACTTCTTACTTCTCTGTGGCTAGTTACTGTAGTATTATCATCAACATTTCATTGAAGTGCAAGAACGTAAGTGATTTGAATTATTTATCATTATTTACCAATCTTGAATAATTATACCCGCTAATTATTATTAGATAATTATACCCGCTTAATAATTATTAGAACGCTTCTATGCGTTGGTGGCCATTTTCGCGGGGTTTTGTGACGCTAACAAATTAATTCCCAATTACCCATTATTCAATCAGATACAGCCTACTCAGTTTCATCTAGGGCAGCAATTAGAATAAAAGTGATTTAATAAGTTGTATATATCCGCCGTTGCAGAAGTCTTCAGTATAATTTATAGCATTTTAAATTAATAGCCTAAATTATGTTTGTTTGGCGGTTTGCAAAATTGTCAGTTCTTTCAAATCCAACTTGTTAATAAGTTACCTCTAGACTGTTGTATCTTGGCTGTAGTACTCTCAGCCTATTTCTACTGTATATGCCTTTTCAGATATAAACTTTTTTTCTCGAACGAGCGTACGGTAACGCTAACGAGAAGTGAGGTAGTTTGCAAAATTAACGCTTTCCTCAGAGCTTATATCAGTATGCTATTTAAGATTTGCAGTTCCGTATGTAGTCCAGGTTGGTGCAGATCGATCACTATCAATTCCTGGATTGTTTGTTCCATGACGATCTGCGTTGTTAATATTAACAAATATTTGATTAATATTTGTTAATATTAACAAATATTTGTTAATTCTTAACAAATATTTGACTGCATGTCGTTAAATTTCACATGAAAAGTTAACACTATCAATTCTCAGGATAATCGATTCGTTCGATTATTTCAAGGGACTACATACGGAACTTCAGCCCATTTCAGCTAACTGATGAACATAGTACGCCAAGTACGGTAAGATATTTGTAACCGTGTACGGTAAAGGGCTGCGTAGCTCAGGTAGAATGAATAATGATTGATTACTCACTCAAAATATAATTGTATCTATATTTGAACATGATAATTTGACATCTCACATCTACCAGTTATCTCGCAACAAAATATATGCTAACTATGCTAACTGAAATAGTCCTACATAATTTCAATCCAATTAAAAAAAAAATAATTGAATATCTATATATCAGTAACTCCATTTGAGGAATATCGTCATGAATAGGTTTTAAATGTTGCATGTGTGTAATACTGGGACAGATTTACCTTGAAATTACATAAATTAATACCTTATTGAAATTAAAATAAGTGAATGGACCTCGAAAATCATCTGAATTATCATTTACGCATCATATAAATTCAATCAACACTTCATCACCAACATTGAATTCGATTTTCTTTCTTGAACCATCTTCATTATCTAAAATCTCAACACCTAATTTTGCGTGGACTACTCTTTATTGAATAGAGCTCTGGTCGCATTCTGTAATGTATTCAAACTGTCAACTTGCAATATTGGATTCTCAGAACCTGATCTAACTGCTGAACTAGCATTTCTCTCCAGTAACCCACTATTACTTACTGGCCTTCAGATTTGTTCTCAATGCTCAAACTACTATCGTTGCATAATTTAGTTGTCATGCTTACTACACTGTCGTTTGATTGCAAAAATGTATCAGTTAATAACTCATCTTGGCAATGCATAACTGTATTTACATTTAAAACAATTACGTCATATCTAGCATCTATCTTAGCATCGTTGATTCCAAATTTCTGACTAGCACATTGACATCAGTGAAAACCTGTGATTTCGTTGATTTCACTTTCTAAACAATCATTTGCAGATCTGTCATTATAGCCCAGGCAATGAATGTTTTGTGTCGTAACAAATTAGGGGAAAGCTGAATTTTTGCAGGATGTTAGTATACATAGTACTTACTCAAAAAAACCAAAGTCCCGACCCCCACCCCGCTTGCTTCCCCCACCACCCCCCTATCGACATTGCAAGAGCAGTACTTCAGTTAAAGGCTTATAACTCGGAAACTAATTAAGGTATCGTTGTGATTCTCATCTCATTTAATACTCAAAACTATTCTCTAAAAGATATGTCATATACATTTTCTATGTAGATAGCCTAGTTTTTGAGTAAAAATATAGTTTATAGAAAAAAATGTCACCACGAATCACAAAAATCAACTTCAACTGATCATATATTTTTTAATATCGCGTTATTGGTTGTGCCGTTCCTTACAAAATTTTTGATAATTTAATAAGCTTTAAAATGATGTGTCTATTGATTACTATAGTTCAAGTTATGGCGTCATAGTGAGTGATGAAATAGTAGCGGACACCGCGTCGCCGAACCCTACAGCACTGTGTATTGCATGGCGCTTGGCTATCCAGCCCAATCCAATAAATAATTATTGTCAGACAAGCAAGACTATATATGCCAATCAATAGTACACGTTTAAAAGTACATTTTCCGAAAAGTCCCCTAAAATCCCCCCTCAACTTTTCCCCCAAGCCCCCTCAAAGTTGAAATGTTTCTAATTATTGGAAATTCGATATCTCCGTAACTAACTATCGAACAGAGTTGATTCTTCTTCCATAATATCAGTCATTTTATGTTCTGCAATAAATGTGCTATTCACTTTGCCGGTAAACCTGATAGTTTCTTTTATAAAAATTGAAATATCTTCAAAAGAGAATTCTATCAACTAGATTTTTCATTATTTAGGGGGACATTTTTGTATGTCAATTTACAGAAAATAGCGTTAAATAGAAGTTATAGAACTTATTTTTATGAATCCAAAGATGTGTGTAACAGCATACTGACGATTAGTGATGATGATTTGTTCGATGAGAGATGTAGTCAGGAGGGGGGTACCCCTTCGCTAACATCTGTCGCACTCCACCTTTATGTTCTCAGCTCTTCGAGTCTATTTCAATTCATATGTAAAATGTCACATTTGACCGATAATTTGGAATTCTACTTGAAAGGGCAGTATAGGCTTCCCTTATACTACATTATTTTGTAAAATGATGATTTATCATTATAAATAGTTATAACTTGTAAACTACTGAAGAATAAATCGCAAAATTTGTCTCAAATTGTAGGCATCATCTTTTTCTTTCATACCCTCAGGAAGAGAACTGCTGAAAACACGTTTTAAATCAAGCTAAACAATTTTATATGTAGCAAAAATTTTGGTAATTTTCCAGGTTTTCCGATATTACAGCCACACCATGTGTCCAACATGAACTAAACAGGATACCTTTCTTGTGCACAATACAATTACCCAAAACTGGGTACCAACGGCAGGCTTGTAGCATGAATAGAAAGTTATAATCATTCATAAAGTTGAAATTTCAATTTTTTCATAATCGTTCAACATTTTGAATTACAATAACTCAAAATTCATGCATGATACAAAGATGCCACTGGCATGTTTCAGGGAATTGTATATTGTCTAAAATAACTGTGTCCTATACATTTTTTGTCCAATACATTGTATGACTGTACTATCGGGAAAACCTACGTATAGAATTGTTTAGTTTGATTTAAAATGTGTTTTCAGTAGCTCTCTCACTAAGGATATGACAGAAAAAGGTGTTACAGTACCTACAATTTGAGACGAATTTTGCAAGTAGTTCGTTCTCAAGTAGTTTACGAGTTATAAACTATTTATAATGAAAATCGTCATTTCCCAAGTGCACTTTAGGGCGGTAATGGGCAAACTACGGCTCGTGAGCTAGCCCGGAACATGATTTCGAGTGAAGACTAAAATCACACATGCAAATTAAGTTATATGAAATATAATGTAAAAAATATATTTTTCTTTGCTAAATTAGGATAACGGTTATTTATTCATTTATCTTTTCGATTTCGCAGTACAATATTACCGCATCTCAGTTTGCTCTCAGTGTTTAGATATGAGTTAACTTATTAAGAATTGAGCTACCGCTTACAACATAAAATCGACAGGGAAGGAAGAAAGACTCAAATTGCAATTACTATATTATGACGATATAGGCCTAATTCTTGTTCATTGTTTCAAGAGGTTTCCTGCCTCTGTTGTCATTGGATGACGTTTTCATATGTTGAAACGAATAGATGCTTGAAATTGGTCATCAGTTACAAAATAAAGAAACTACTGTAGTTTCATTATTGATTATCAATGCCAAAAGGTCCACACATTAAAAAAGGTCCAACTGGAATGTTTAGTCTCAATGAAATTGTGACATCACTTTTATCCAGAACAAAAAAGAAGTTGAGCTTTTAGAGTAAATAGTGAAAAATACCAGACATAAGTATAACTACCAAACATTAAAAAAAACTTTAATTTTTTTCAAACTTAATATAAAAGTGAAATTAAATGTAAAAGGCCATCTATAAATAGATTGTTAGAGAGACATTCAAATGATATGAGCACTAAATGAACTTCATTCTAATGAGCGTCAAAATGAGTGAAATGATGTCTAGAGCTGCTTAAATTACTGCTTTTAAACGCTAATTTACCAAAACCATTGTGGAGAAGTACCCCCTGTCACCGCTTACTTTGATAAGATGGGTTAAAAATCAGATTGCTTCTAAAGCTAATCTCAGTTGGATTACTGCATCCCTTCGTGAGTTAAACAAGAGTCTTTCTACTACATCTTTATTTTTAGGATATTATTCATTGAGACTTGAATTTTTAATTGATGATTGAAATGTAAAAAATGAGTACTAATCAATTTTTTGACCCGCACATATTTTTTGACACATAATTTCTCATTTCATTTAGCCCCTCCTTCAAAAGTGTGCCCATGTCTGATAAAGGGGGGAGCCTATACTGCCCTTTCAAGTAGATTTCCAAATTATCTGTCAAATATGGCCTCAAAGAGCTGAAAAAATAAAGGTATGGAGTGCGACAAACCGTTCCTGAGAGAAGGGCCCAACAATGTTAGCAAAAGGGGCACCCCCCCCCCCCTACACCACTCATCCAATCAAATCGTCATCTCTAATCGTCAGTATGCTGTTATACACATCTTTGGATTCATAAAAATAAGTTCTATAACTTCTATTTAACGCTATTTTCTGTAAATTGACATACAAAAATGTCCCCCTAAATAATGAAAAATCTAGTTGATAGAATTCTCTTTTGAAGATATTTCAATTTTTATAAAAGAAACTATCAGGTTTACCGGCAAAGTAAACAGCACATCTATTGCAGAACATAAAATGACTGATATTATGGAAGAAGAATCAACTCTGTTCGATAGTTAGTTACAGAGATATCGAATTTCCAATAATTAGAAACATTTTCAACTTTGAGGGGGCTTGGGGGGAAAAGTTGAGGGGGGATTTTAGGGGACTTTTCGGAAAATGTACTTTTAAACGTGTACTATTGATTGGCATATATAGTCTTGCTTGTCTGACAATAATTATTTATTGGATTGGGCTGGATAGCCAAGCGCCATGCAACACACAGTGCTGTAGGGTTCGGCGACGCGGTGTCCGCTACTATTTCATCACTCACTATGACGCCATAACTTGAACTATAGTAATCAATAGAAACATCATTTTAAAGCTTATTAAATTATCTATAAGTTTTGTAAGGAACGGCACAACCAATAACGCGATATTAAAAAATATATGATCAGTTGAAGTTGATTTTTGTGGTTCTTGGTGACATTTTTTTCTATAAACTATATTTTTACTAAAAAACTAGGCTATCTACATAGAAAATGTATATGACATATCTTTTAGAGAATAGTTTTGAGTATTAAATGAGATGAGAATCACAACGATACCTTAATTAGTTTCCGAGTTATAAGCCTGTAACTGAAGTACTGCTCTTGCAATGTTGATAGGGGGGTGGTGGGGGAAGCAAGCGGGGTGGGGGTCGGGACTTTGGTTTTTTTGAGTAAGTACTATGTATACTAACATCCTGAAAAAATTCAGCTTTCCCCTAATTTGTTACGACAATGGCCATTTTTTTGCATTCATTGCCTGGGCTATTATTCTTTTACTTCAGTATGTTCAGTTTCTCTATATGAGCTTGCTGGAAACGTTTTCCCATTATAATAGCATTTCCTAGTTTCATGCCCTCTTATCACAAATCCTACACTTTTTATATCCCTAAGCTTATCATAACTTGATTTGTAATAATAATTACGGGTGAAATGGTTAGTTTTTCCACAACTTTTGCAAAACGTTTTACTTTTTTGCCTGACACACTTATTGAAATTATTTTCATAATGCGGATTCATATTCTTATCACAAAAATCATTATTACAAATTTTATCAATATAGTTTCCTTCATTCAACCCAAAATAATCCCGATTCCTCCAAAAATAAATAATATTTCTACTCAATTCCAATAACTACTCCAAATTTACATCCTTTCTCGCAGGGTCAAGAAAATCATTCTGATTATTTATCAAGTACTGTGAAAATTCAAATTTCTGTAAATTATATATTACTTCCTCAATTGATTCGTTCTTCAGCATAATAATCTTTTCTAAAATGTGGGGTGATAATCCTTTTAAAATATATTTAAGTTTTCTAGTCTCATTTTTTTTTCTCAAACTGTTTTTTTTTCATTTCCTGCTATCAACTGTTCACTAATCAGTTCAACATATTTCCTAGCTACTCCTTCAAGGTAGAAGTACAAATAAGTTACTTTTTCATCCCAACCATTAGCTGAGGAAACACGTTCAAAATAATCAAATAAATATTCAATATCCTCTTCTTTTTTATTCGAGAATGTCCAAGGAGTGAGTAGAGTCTTTAATTTATTCGACATTTTCAATACCAGATATAGTGTCATATAATGCTTCTTTTAGTAATATAATAGATCAGGGATTAAGTATATGGATTAAGTATATATACTTGATGGTCTATGGTAATATTTACTATTTATCTTCTCCAACATTTTCTTTAATACTCTTTTTTTTCTTATTCATATTCTTCTCCAATATTAATTTTTTTAATAGATGCTTTCATAAGCTACCTAACTTTTTAGATTTAAACCCCCATCAACAACTCTCTTGCTCTGTATTCGGGAAAGTCCAACAGTTGATGCCAGATAATATACACCGACTGAGCCTCTACCAAATATGTAACCGTGCATGTAAAGGGCTGCGTAGCTCATGTAGAATGAAATGATTGATTACTCACTCAACATATTTTATTTATTTATTTATTGTGACAAATTTACAACGAGTGTGAAGGTGCAACAGACTCAAGTCCAAAACTGCTCCCTTCACAAATTTTGAAAATGTTGCATTGTCCAAAACATTGAGGTTAGCACAGAAAAATTTAAGATATGCTTAAAACCTTCACTCGAAAAATAATAAAATGAATTTTCTCACTTGACCACTATTAATTTGAAAGTTAACTCGAAACGAAACACGGTAATTGTGCCGCAGATGTTAGCAAATAAAAAATCACTTGAAACCTTCACCAAATTGTAGTATTATGTCTCCTGATCACAATTATCAAGTTTTTAAGTGTCGGTCTCAATTAAATAATTAATTATTCAATATTAAAAACTCACCTTTTGAACATAAATACGGCTCTGAAAAGCCTTTACATCCTTAAAGCCTTTACCTTGAGCATAACATCATAGACGAACAGATAGTTAGAGCAATGGAGTGCCATCAAGGATTAGTGCCAATGGATTATATCAGTGCCATCTACATCAGAACATCAATGGAAACTGGAATGGAACTGCATAACCAAACCTTTCCTAACCTGGCTAGATGTGACTGAACCACCTCTGTAAATATTTAAAAGGTTTAAAGGTAAATATTTAAAGGTATTTTAAAGGTGGTTCAGTCACATCTAGCCAGGTTAGGAAAGGTTTGGTTAAGCAGGTCCATTCCACTTCGTTCCATTCACGCAGACTACGCTTCTGCGCATGCGCGAAATGTTCGCACATCCAAAAGCCTAAAATCTAAAACCCAGGCTGTGGCTAGCTGGCTACAGGTTATGTATAATTATGTGCGATGCATCAAGTAATGAGATTTTGGAACAAATTGAAAATGCCTTTATTAATAAGTAGATAAATTGCATGAGTAAATAATTAATAAATTAAAATGCAAATTATTATGTTGCAAAGATTCATGCATTCTAAACACTCAATTAAAGTTAATTGCTGAAGGTAGTCATTTTGGGGCTCTGTTCGAAAGGTAGGTTTTCAATATTGAATAATTAATTATTTAATTGAGACCGACACTTAAAAACTTGATAATTGTGATCAGGACACATAATACTACAATTTGGTGAAGTTTCAAGTGATTTTTTATTTGCTAACATCTGCGGCACAATTACCCTAAACACTAAAAACAGTTAAATATAGTTGATATTAAATTTTTATAAAAACTTTTGAGTCGAAAAATATTATCTGGTTGCTATGGTGTTAACAATATGTGTTGATAATATAATATTGTGTCTATATTTGAACATAATAATTTTACATCTCACCTATAACAGTTATCTCACAACAAATATATTATTTTATTAAATTGACTTTAATACAAGTTATTAATTTATTAGAAATAAAGGGGCTGGCAACTCGCTTGGCATATCTGAATATTAAAAATGTTAGAACAAGATGAATGTTGATTGGATATGGGAGTCGGCCTATTCTTTAGCTCATGAATGAAATTGTAAAATTAACTAAGGTTTTACCTTTTGTGATGGGATGCCATGCAAGAGGAAGCTCCTGATCCATCCTGCATCCACTAACACAAGACACCAAGTTGATTGAAGTGTTACTTTGACAATGCATTCATTATATTAGAAACAAAAATGTTACAAGCATCTCAATGTCAAAGACAAATATGAATTCATAAATGGCATTGAAATACTTCTGACCTGACCTAATCAACATCTATTTTTTTTTGGACCTACAGTTTTAGGTGGGTTCCGAACCACCGGATTGCTTCCTCAATGCCACAACGTGTTTTAAAATGAAACATTCTACTGTTGAATCAGATTTGAGAAATAAAACTTATACCTTACAAACTTTAACTTTAAAACCAATGGTGCCATATTTCAAGGATACATTCTTGATAATCAGTTCAGTTTAGGTATCAATAAATTAATTGTATAGCTTTCGCGATTTTTAAAAATAGTTTAAATTTGTTTAATCATTGAATGAGTTTATGGGAGCCTTCTCATTATCGGTGAATGTTATCGGTGGCGTCTGATTGGTTTATTCTAATTTTTTAACGTTAAGAATTTGAAGAGATCAACCAGACGTCACCGGTAACATTTACCGGTTACCGGTAAAGCTCCCAGGAATTCAGCAATTTTTAAATAAACTGTATATATAGCCAATGCCACGTTCCCGCTTAAGCCGGCCATTCACTATCAGCAGGTACACCTGACAGGCAGCAATTCACTTCCTTCTACTTCTTGTTATTTATTCTGTTTTGTGATTTGTATTAATGTTTTTTTTTCAGTTTGCAGGAATGGAGTGAGGAGGATATTCTTCTTCATTAGGTTTTATAATGACCACGCCCAATGCGCCTACGTGGGGATCTCCTCATTGAGGGAGTATTTACCCCAAAACGAATTTCTCTCCTATCATAAAAAGACGGTGAGTACTCGCTTCGCTGCTATTCAGATCAGAATTGGTCTATTTCTCCATTACTAGTAGTTGTGTAAACAGTAGACCTCACGCCCAAAAATGAGGGTGCTTGCGCAGAGTAACATCCTCCATGTACTCAATGATAACCACCATTGCTAAATTAAACACAGTCATCAGACCTAACCTTTAATATAAGTTAAAGTATTTAAATAAAAAGTCAAATTATATTTTCGAGGTTAGGTGTACCGATATTGATAAATTTTCTTGTAATTAAATAGTTTCAAGTTGACAATTGTAATAAATTGAGTAATATTTCATTAAACATTTAACTAAAATCAATTGAAAACAATTTTTAGCTAGGAAAATGAGTCCAAACAAGGCATCTAAATCTAATTGTTTAACTAAAACTCAGGTAGCTACGCGATCTCAGCAACTATTAACAAAAAAATCTCCAACAGCTCTTAAAGCTACTGTAGATGTAGAAGAAAAGGTTGCTAAACTATTGAGTGATCACACCGAATTGAAAACAAAATTAGAAACATCACTAAAAAATTCTGAGGAAGAACGAATAGGGTTGGTGGATCACATAAAATCTCTGGAAGTTATTATAAAATTGCAGCAGGAAGACCATAGAACTGAAATACTAAATCTCACGAGTCAATGTAGGTCTATGTCAGAGGAAATCGAAATATTAAAATCAAAAATAAACTTGGCTAATGTAAGATCTGAACCTCTGATCAATACAAAAAAAGTAGAACCTAAATCAAATGGGGAAAAAATTATTAGAAATGGTCAAACAAAAACGTATAGTCAGGTTTTGCAAACAGCAACCAAAACTAAAGTAAGGGCAAATAACGATAGGAAAGGTAGAGTACTGCTCTTGACATCCAGTCATGGACGAGACTGTAGTGACCTACTAAATAAAAGATTAAAAAATAAGTATGAAGTTCAGAGCTTTTTCAAACCAAGTGCCCCTATAAACGCTATCGTAGAGTCAGCACAGGAACAAACTAAAGATTTTGGAAAAAACGATTTTCTAATAGTACTGGGTGGCTCAAACAATATAAATGAACCTAATCTAAAACATCTTCCTGAAATAAATCAAAAAATTAAAGAGATTGTGCCACTCAGCCAAAAAACTAATGTAATAATAAGTACAATTCCGTATAGGTTTGATAGGCCAGAGCTAAATGAAGCCATTAAGTCAACAAATAAATCAATTCATAATACAATCAACAGCCTAAAAAATAAGAATTCTAAGCAGTTGGGGATTTGTTTTCTAAATGAAAGGCTGAAAAAACAAAACTTCACTAATCATGGTCTACATCTAAATCAATCTGGCAAAGTAATATTTTGTAATAGGCTGGCAGAGCTGATTGAAAGTCGTTTGCAATCTACTGTCAATAATTCTCCTAAACAATCATCTAACGAACCTTTTTTAGTAAAGTGGCTCAAAACCGGGAAGGGAAACTAGTTTCAGATGATAAATTCATATCTTCAATTGTATTAAAAGACGTTAATCGATCAAAAAATCAGGATAGCATTAGTGGAAGGAACTCTTGTAGCAATCTGATAGGCTCTCAAGATTCTAAGAGATTAAGTAAATCTACTTCAATATGCAAAAGCAACGATAAAGTAATAAGGGATGATAGGGAAGTACCGGTACTCACTGTGTTCCATCAGAATATTCAATACATTCGTAACAAAATAGATAGAATCGAAGTATTTTTTAAAGAAGAGGCTCCTGATATAGCTATTTTCACAGAGCATGGTTTAAAAAAAGATGAATTGTCACAACTTAATATTCCAAACTATTCATTGAAAACGTCGTATTGCAGGACATCTCATCGAAGTGGGGGAGTAGCTATCTTCACTAAAAATGCTAAGAATATGCAAACATTTAATCTAGAATATGTAGAGAAATTTGCTGTGGAAATGGATTTAGAAGTTACTGGTTTGAGAGTAAAAATCGACAATAATTTCGAAGTAGCGGTGTTAGGTATTTACAGGTCACCAAATGGGGAATGGAACAATTTTTGTGAACTATTCAATAGGCTTTTAGAGATTACTACTACTCGTTTTACAAATGTTATTGTAGCGGGAGATTTCAATACAGACTTTGCAACACAGAATAAAATGACAGAAGATTTCAAGGATATTGTATGCATGAATAACTTGGAAATAAAAGTTCATGAATATACCAGAGTCACAAGAACATCACAAACAATAATTGATAACATCCTTACTAATATAGATTACTCTAAAACAAGATTAGGCGGCTCGGAACTATCTGATCATGACTATCAAATCTTAGAGGTGGGGTTGCAAGGTCATAAATCAATTAAAAAGAGTAGAGTAATGAAAGAAATTCAACAATGTGAACAGGGGAATATCGATTGTTTGAAGCAGAATCTGCTACAAGAAAACTGGAGTAGGGTTTACAATAGCAATAGTTTAAATGACAAATATGATAGCTTCATTAATATTTTAAGGTTTCATATTACTATGAGTTGTCCAGTTAAAAAAGTCCCTGTAAAGAACAAATTAGACAAGATTGAAGAGTGGATAACTGATGATATCCTTGCAGAAAGAAATAGGGTTAAAGATGCATATGATGAATTTAAACTATCTAGAAATATGTTAAGTGAAGATAATTACAAAGCTCTAAAGAAAAATTATACAAGAGAAGTGAAAAGAGCGAAATGTAAGAAAACAGCTGAAATTTTGAATAATAGTGTGTACTTTAACACAGCAGTGTGGGATGTAATAAACAAAAATAGGCAAGTAGCTCATGTAGATGCTTATACTAGTGTCCCCAGAATAATTAACGAAAATAACAAATATATTGATGATAGTGTAGACATTTGTAATTTCTTTAACAGATATTATCAACTGGTTGCTAAGGATCTTCAAAAATCTCTCAATACAGGTATTAGTGATGCAAACATGAGGAATACTGAGGGGATTCAGAACGAATTAAAATTCCACCCAGTATGCCAAGACGAGTTGTCAAATATCATTGATAGTTTAAATAATAAAAAAACTGTAGGAATGGATGGGGTATCCAGTAAAATTCTGAAAGAATGTAAAGATCAATTGTTAGACCCTTTGATTCATCTGATCAATCATTCATTAGAACAAGGTGTTTTTCCAGATAACTTAAAAGAGGGGAAGATCTTGCCAATCTTCAAAAGTGGTGATAGAGAAAAGGTAGAAAACTATAGGCCCATTAGTATTTTAAATGTAATAAGTAAAATTTTTGAAAGAGTAGTTCTAAATAGGTTACTTCTGCACCTTCAAGAAGCTAACTTTATCTGTGATGAACAACATGGCTTCCAGAAAGGGAGATCAACAAAAACAGCCATAGTTTCTCTAGTTGAAAAACTAATAGATATAATAGATTCAGGTGATAAAGCTACTGCAATCTTCTTAGATCTGTCGAAGGCATTTGACTGTGTTAATCATAGAACTTTATTGGAAATACTGCAAAATGTAGGTGTAAATGGGGTTGAACTGAAATGGTTTGAATCATATCTTATTGGGAGAAAACAATGTGTAGAACTAACTACAGTAGTTGGAAATAGTATAGTAAAGAATAAATCTAATAAATTAGAGGTGCAAGCTGGAGTGCCTCAGGGATCAATACTAGGTCCATTGCTTTTTTTGTTATATGTCAACCGTTTACCTAAAGAATTAATTAGTGGTAGAGCCCTCTTATTTGCTGATGATACATCACTCATTTTCAGCAATTCCATTCTTGATAATTTAGAAATAAGTGCCCATATAGGTGTGCAGTCCATTGTCCAATTTTTAAATCAGTTGAAATTAACTATAAATAGTAAAAAATGCCAATACCTTCAATTCAAAAACAAACATAATTTAAATGAAGATAGGGCTATAAACGTGTTTGTAAACGATAATCAATTAGACCAGGAAGAAAAAATTGCATTTCTAGGAGTTACGTTGGATAGACGATTGACCTGGACTCCATACATTGAGAAAATATGTAGTAAAATTTCATCTGGGGTATTTGTCCTGCGACAGCTCGCTAGATTGAATGACAAAAAGTTACTTTTTACAGCTTACCATGGGCTCTTACTGTCACATATTAGGTATGCTATCTTAGTATGGGGTAATTCATCAAAACAAAATCTTGATAGGGTGTTTAAGATCCAAAAGAAAGCGGTTAGGTGTATAGAAAGAGTAAATAGATTAGATTCATGTAGGCCGTTGTTCAAGAGACTTGGTCTCCTAACTGTACCCTGCTTATATGTGTATGAAGCTACTTTATATGTAAAAACGAATGATATTAACCAAAATCTTGATGTACATAATTATAATACAAGAAGCCGAGGAGATTATCACTTGGTAAGTCACAATAGTAGCTTATTCAAACAAAAACCTAGTTATATTGGTAGGAAATACTACAACAAGCTACCACAGTTTTTGAAGAGTCTTGAAAATATAGAAATATTTAAAAAACAATTGAAGAAATATTTAGTTGATAAAGCTTTTTATAGTGTACAAGAGTTCCTTTCACATCAAAATTAAGCCTCACCTCAACTAATTGAAGTAATTATGTAATATAGTGTATAATATTGTTGATTTGACTTGTCTTATACTCCTTAACTGGAGTCTCCAAGACGTAATCTACAAAAAAAAAAAAAAAAAAAAAAAAAAATTCAATTTGCTCGGTCTATTTCATGTCTGTTTTTTTACAAAGAGTGGATCACGTTACCAAGGTTGAGTTTATATTTGCGAGACAGCTGATTGCTCAAATCAGATCAGATTTCACATGTCTGATGAATGGATATTTACTAAACAATGTTAATGATTTTTTTTCTTATTATTTAGCCTAGTTATCACTTGATTGAAATATAAATTATTTGTTTTTCTTAACCTTGAACAAATATGATATTTTCATGAATCAGAACTTGATTCATATGAAGACTCAACCAGATGAATGAGAGGGCCCGAGGACTATCATGAAATCTAGTTCCAATTGCATATTATGGAGAAGCTAATTTAAAAAATCATGTTTCCAATGGAAGAAGGCCGAGTGCTCTTCCTTTTAAATATTCTTTAAATGAAAGCTAATTTTGAAAATCTTACACATGCATAGTTGGACATTCCTCAAAGAAAGATCATGCAATTTTTCATAGAATGTTAAATTTTAAATGTTAGAGCAAGAGGTGTTGATTGGTTGAGGGGTCAGATTATTCTTTAGCTCATAAATTAAATTGTGAAATTAATTAAAACGTATATGCGTATGGCTTATATTGGTGGGGATACCCTTCCGGGTAGTTCCACCTCGCCGCTTGAGCCATGTTATTGTTAACATGGTGGACTTACAATTTTAGGTGATTTCCGAACCACCGGGAAATGATTTTACAGCAGAAAACAGATTTTTTTGCTGGCCAATCCAATCGGTAACCCTTACAGAGAGGGCCCAGGAGAGCGTTGCTTATCTAATCTGATTGAACAGATACCTGCTGTGGCTCACGGCTATCACTTCCCTATTGACTAAGGTAATGTGATGGGATGCCATGCAAGATGGAAGCTCCTGTTCCATCCTGCATCCACCAACACAAGACAACAACTCACCGATTTACCGACTCCGTGCTACCTGACAATTAAATATATTAAAAACAAAAATGTTATGAGCATCTCAATGTCAATGAGAAATACTTCTCACCTAATCAACATCCATTGCTTCATCCATACGTATTTCAAAAGCTAACATTCTTCTAGAAATATTCCTTGAGTCAGACTTGATAATATATGAAACTTATATCTTTCAAACTTTAACATTTTTTTTTTTAGGATAAAGCCCACATAGGTCTGAGACCTGTGCGTGGGTAATGAGTTGGATGATGGTGATTGATGAGTTGGACCTACAGTTTTAGGTGGGTTCCGAACCACCGGGAAGTGATTTTACAGCAGAGAACAGTGTCTTTTTTGCTGGCCAATCTAATCGGTCATCGTTACAAACAGGTCCTACGAGAACGCAGCTTATCTCTATCTGATTGAACAGATACATGCTACGGTTCGCGGCTATCACTTCCCTAAACCCAATCATTAAAACCAATGGTTACAATTAGCCCAATCAAATTAGACAAATCGAGATATCCAATTTATGGAGAAATGGTTTTTTTCGCCAATCGCTTCCTCTAACCTTGCAGACCAAAAGTCCCCATGTGCGGTGGGGGGGGGGGTGTCAGTTTACAATTTTACAGTTTTTTGCTTATAAATCAGTAGCGACAACTCAAATTGATGTTATTCTTCTTATCAAAGTTAAAGCTGACAAAATTCTCCACAAAAAAACGTCGTTGGTTGTTGTTGTGTTGAGGTTCTAGAATGTTAAACTGCTTTGATTGCTTTAGGAAAAAATTTTATTAATTATTTTTGCTCAATATTTAAATTCATTGGTTTTTAGGGACGATTGATCTCACCTGCGAGTTGTTTAAAATTTATGATGGTTTTATAAACTGAAATACACCTTGGGGAGTAAAATGACATTTATTATTTCGTAGTAGCTATTACTACCTGGGTATCCAGGTTGGAGTTTTTCTTTTCTTGAAGATAACTCTTATGGTAGTGGTCACAAAATCACAAAATTGGGATGGGTGAGTGAAGTAATTCAGTTCATCTGTTTGAAAAGAGAAGTTAACTGTTTTTTGCACTGATAATGTGAACTTTTAGTGTTTTTTTTATAAGTAAACTATTTTTTTTTGCAACTTTGCAGCTGCGTAATTTTGTGGGTTTTTTTGAGGATGAAGCCCACATAGGTCTGAGACCTGCGCGTGGGTAATGAGTTGGATGATGGTGATTTATGAGTTGGACCTACAGTTTTAGGTGGGTTCCGAACCACCGGTTTAGTTGTTTAGAACAAGTTTTTTTTGTAGATTACGTCTTGGAGACTCCAATTAAGGAGTATAAGACAAGATTGATTGATTGATTGTTATAATCTCATTTTGCCAGGTCTTGAAAGACCTATGGCAAACATCAAATATCAATTACATTTTGCATAAATTATAGTTCATTAAAAATTAAATATTATAGAAAGAGAAACAAAATTTTTAGAGAATAAATAAGAAAAAAAAACAAGTCAGATTATAAACAATTATACAGTCTTATAAACTAGTTACCATAATTACTATATATCAATTAGTTGAGGTGAGGCTTAATTTTGATGTGAAAGGAACTCTTGTACCCTATTAAAGCTTTATCAACTAAATATTTCTCCAGTTATTTTTTAAATATTTCTATATTTTCAAGACTGTTTAAAAACTGCGGTAGCTTGTTGTAGAGTTTCCTACCAATATAACTAGGTTTTTGTTTGAATAAGCTACTATTATGACTAACCCAAGTGAGTGATAATTTCCTCGGCCTGTTGTATTATAATCGTGTAGGTAACATAGGAAGAGCTCAATACACACAATAAGTAAGTGGTGATGGGTAGTTAGCAGCTGTAATAATGATACAGAGCTAATCTGTTGTATAAGACATATCGGTGTGACGATAACACCATAGTGACGTATCATTTTATCAGTGATAGCCCAAGGCAACACTAGATATACAGGCCGTAGCACTGCTGCTGTGACGTCACGATACGCGACGGCCAGCAGCATTCCTACAGCCCGCGCCGCTATGGCTACGAACGCATTTATGTTCTATTTCCTCACATAGAATACATAATAGTAGAAGAATAATGAAGTAACCAAACACTTGGGCAATCAACAATATTGGATGCTTGAGAAATAAATCATAGAAATATTACTCCTGTCTATCACATTGAAATAATAATTACTTTCTTTGGGAATTACATTGGAGGAAATATTGCCATTGGAAACCAACTTATCCATACATGTTTTACAATTAACATATTTACAAATAGTTTTACATATATAACCACCAATGTACGCTAATCCTAACATAGTTTCGTCACAAATAGTAATTTCATCAGCCTCAAACTGTACATTTTCAAACAATTCTATAACTTTACTGGATAACGGTACATCATTAACTGCCTTGTTTGCCAACTCAAAGTTAAACATTTCGCTAAGAGGAACCTCATCATACATAGAGGAGTAAGCCTTAATTATACTAAGAGCTTTAAGTTTCTTTTCAGATTCTAGAACTTGTTGAACACTTATACTGTAGCAAGCCCCGCTCATTAATCTATATTGTCCAAACCTTTCTTCCAAATCGTCTGTTTGAAATTTTCCTAATAATATATAGTGATAATTTAATTTATTTTTCAAGTAGCTAACAACATCTAATAATGCTTGTAAAGTGTGACTCAAAGCGATTTGTGTCTGTTCAGTCAGTTTTCCATGGTTCTTAACGTTTGGTCTAGTTAAATACGAATCGCCTTGAAAAGAAATGTGTTTCCATTTATTCACCCAAAAGAGAAAATTCTTTAAATATGAAACGTTTTCATCATTTAGATTGAAGATAGCATCTTGATTTGGGTCTTTAAACCTATCTCCTTTGAAAGCATGTTTAACGTTTACTATTTTCCACCACTTTAAGACAGTTTGTAAAAACATTATTGTTCCATTGTATTCATCAGTTTGTTTTGCCCTACTTCTCTCCTGAAGAGCGGCGATATTTTTTTCGTCAAAAAGCCTACAGCATAGGCTGACATTTTGCCGTTCTAAAGAAGTAGGAAACAACACTTTTTTGCTCAATGCAGGAGCAAGTTTAATTAAATTATTTTCCTCTTCCCTGTATAATATTTTTAGATGAGATATACACGCAAACTGCTTTTTCTCTGATGCTAAATCTTCGATATCAGGGACAATAAAGGTTTGATTCGAGTCAGTTTGGTTTAACCAGTTATTTCTAATACATTTAAAAAGATGTACCGTATCAAAAAGAAGAAATATAGATCCAGATTTGTCAAAAGGATTTTCAAAACAGGTCTTTAAACTACCTCCACAAAGTAACTGAAACATTGATCTGTTAACGCTATTATTGTCGGAAATAATGGTTAATACTTTAAACCCTATTTCATGTAACATTTTCAAAATTTCCAACACTGTCTCATGTAAGTAATTTGCTGTTAAATTTGTACAAGGAAACAAACCTACAATTTCCTTGTTTTTCTTGACAATACTAGATATCATGAAAGTTTGTACTGTAGTAGCCAGTGATACATCATTTTTGTCTACATTAGAATTTAAAGCTACACCTTCAAGCTTGCCTCCTCTATAACTCAACTCCGGTTTGACATAAACCTCATCTAATAAACGATTACACACACGATCATTATCACTCAGCAATGCTGATTTTTTCCTCAAATATTCCCAATGAGAATTGTCAATCCCGGATTTTCCCACACCAAGCTTAGATGTGAATGTTTTTAGGTAGGCAGGATGGGGCATTGTCAAAAAATTGGATTCCCTTATTTTCTTATAAGCACCAGGAAATGCAAAAAATACTGACGCAAACCAAGCAAGTGTAGTTGCACAGTAAGATACTTTACTACTCACAGCTAATTTTAACTGCTGTTTGCAAAACATTAGTTTGTCTATTATTTTATTGTCCTCGAATCTGTCTGCAATATCATCAACTAAACAGTTTCATCTAAAATGTTTTGAATACTCAATTTAAAACAACAAGTCGAATCAAATATCAATGAACACACGTTATGCAGTTGGGTCCATTTTTTTATGTTTCCATCTTTCACTAAATTTTTCAGCGATGGGTTGTCATTGATAAGAATTCCATTACTGAATGCTCTTATTTTCAGTTCATTGTCAATTACTACACTTGACTCAAGTTCCGGTGTATCTTTTTTAGTCGATCTAATTTTAAAAATATATATGCTATCATGGTTGAATGTTGTAAACACATTTGTGTTTGTTTTTTTAAATTTATCATTCCAGTTACCTTTTAGTTTATCAAAGTTTTCAATGATGTCTTCCGCTTCTTCTGCCATTTTTTTCTTCTCAATTCGGTTCTCGATCTCTTGTTTTCGTTTGATAGGGTCTTTTCTTGGAACAGGTAACTCTTTTGATAAATACGACGGTAAATGTTCAAAACGAGTAGGATAGGCATCTTGTGTCAATTTTAACCGATCGCGTTTTACAGTCAAAGTGGAGCCATCTGCTCGAGTAACAGTATCTTCCCGCACAATAAATCTATCATCAAAATGTAAAATACACACCACTGATCTCTTTGAAGGATTAAAGTCTGCTCGCGGAATCGCTGTTAACCATATTTGTTTTCGAACTTCATCCTTTGGGAATTGAAATACAGTAATATTTGTGGAGTGGTTGGAAGAATAATTACTGGTACACCCGGTAACACAACATGTAGAAGGCATAACTGCTATTACTTACTACAAGTTAACTAGTACAACTATATACTACTATTATTAGGCTATAGTTGTATAATTGCAGTGAACCATTGCAAACAGCACACTTATCAATTTTTAAAATAACTATCAGATTACAGGAGCTGATGTCTATGAAAGGTTATATTTTGTTTTCGCAAAGCGAGGGAACAAACAGCTCATCATTCTAATTAACAGACGACGGGCAAGCACTGCCATCGCGTACGATGACGTAGCGTCTGGAGTGGAGGGGAGCATTACGGCCTGTCTATCTAGTGTTGCCTTGGATAGCCGCGAGCCGTAGCAGGTATCTGTTTAATCAGATAGAGATAAGCTGCGTTCTTCTAGGTCAACTTTGTAACGGTGACCGATTCGATTGGCCAGCAAAAAAGACACTTCTCTGCTGTAAAATCACTTCCCGGTGATTCGGAACCCACCTAAAACTGTAGGTCTAACTCATCAATCACCATCATCAAACTCATTACCCACGCACAGGTCTCAGACCTATGTGGGCTTCATCCTCAGAAAAAAACTGCTATTTTTTGTATGTTGCAGACTTTTTCGCTTGCAAAACTGAAAGTGAAACAGGAAGATACCGATGAAAAGAAAGAGCAAAAGAAAAGAGACAAGAAGTGTGTGGGACTGTCGAACGGACAAAGACGGAAATGTCGTCTACACGTTTTGCCCAAAAAGGGACTGAAGTTCAACGATTTTGAAGCCGTCCACTCGATGTGGTGTGAGTATATGAAGCAGGTGCTGGGCTTCAGTCTTCACAATATCGGGTATGTGAACAGCTCAATAATTTTAACTTTGATGGGAAATTACACTGGTTTCCATTCAATAACGAATAAATCGTTCACCTTTTACTATAAAGATTTACGTGGAATGGAATTTACTGATGAGAATAATCTGAAGTGTTTTTTCTCTGTTTTCTCAGTAATTTGAAAATGTTTTCTTTTCAAAAATAAATTATAAGATTGATTTCAAATTAAAATTTATTAATTAAAATATAAAATTGCAACAATTTTTATTGGTTGCACAAACCGATATCATTATGATGGTTCAATATTCGTTCCACTTTTATACCTAGCTGCTATGCGAAAGCAAATGATTATATCTATATACATACTAGCATTCGTATGAAATAAATACTAGCATTCGTATGAAATAAATACTAGCATTCGTATGATATAAATACTAGCATTCATGTATACATACTAGCATTCGTATCTTGAATGGTGGAGCACATACCTAGTATGAAATGTATAAAAGTGTTAGTTTGAAGTAACTTACAATTTAACAAACACCATAGTGACGTATCATTTTATCAGTGATAGCCGCGAGCCGTAGCAGGTATCTGTTTAATCAGATAGAGATAAGCTGCGTTCTTCTAGGTCAACTTTGTAACGGTGACCGATTCGATTGGCCAGCAAAAAAGACACTTCTCTGCTGTAAAATCACTTCCCGGTGGTTCGGAACCCACCTAAAACTGTAGGTCCAACTCATCAATCACCATCATCCAACTCATTACCCACGCACAGGTCTCAGACCTATGTGGGCTTCATCCTCAAAAAAAAAAAACTGTTCTATGAACATTTAAACACATTTTAAACAGTAAATTTGAACATGGATTTTGAAAAGTCTGAAAGGAAAATGGAAAATCGGGCTTCGAGGTGCACTGAGAGGACGCTATGTGCCAAATTTAGTGCTCCAAATCGTTGCCGTTGTTGTGAAATGCGTCAGACACACACACACACACACACACACACACACACACACACACACACACACACACACACACACACCTAATTTCTTTTATTATATAGAACAAATAACAGTTTTGAAATTGACAAAATGTCAAGTCACATTGTCGCATATTTTATTCTAACTGGGCTTTGAATCCTCTTGCAGTTGAAGACGAAAAAAGGCCCTCAAGGCCCTCAAGGCCCCTAAGTCCAAGAAGTATGAGGACGCTATGAAGCACGCTGAGGCGTTCTGCTACGTCTCCGGGTAAGACAAAACTTAATGGTTGAGTTCATGGGAGTCTTACCGGTGAATGTTACCGGTGGCGTCTGATTGGTCCATTCAAATTTCTCAACGTCTATGAATTTGAATAGTCCAATCAGATGCCACCGGCAACATTCACCGGTTACTGGTACGTCTCCCAAGAACAAACAATGTTTAATGTATCATTTAATTTATTACATAGTCTTCTTCCTCTTCTTCATCCTCATACTTGTTGTTGTTTGTGTTGTTGTTGTTCTTTTTCTTCTCCTTCTCCATCTTTTTCTCCTTCTTCTTCTCCTCCTCCTCCTCCTCCTCCTCCTCCTCCTCCTCCTCCTCCTCTTCCTCTCCCTCTTCCTCCTTCTCCTCCACCTACTCTCTCCTCCTAATCCTCTTTCTCCTCCTCCTACTCACCTCCTCATCCTAGTTCTCCTCCTCCTACTTCTCCTCCTCCTCCTCTTTCTCCTCCGTCTTCTTCTTCTTCTCTTCCCCTTTCTACTCCTCCTCTGTCTTCTTCCGCTACTTCTTCTTCGTCTTTTTCTTTTTACATTTCTTTCTTCTTTCTTTTATCTCCACCTATTTCATTATTATTTAGCAAGTGCATGCTAATATTCATAATAAGCCTAAATAACAATAATGAATTGTAATATTAATCATTATTATGAGTTCTGAAGCTAATTTCTAATAATTAGACTCATGACTTTTATTAGTGCATGGTGTGTCGTCTCACCCATTTGAATCATCTCATAAAAAACATGTCGACCAATTTCAAGTGGATTCCAAACCACCGGATAAATAATAATAATAATAAATCAAATAGCAGTAAGTTATAGCTGCCAGTCACCCATCCATGCACAGCGTTGAGCGATCGTGACTTAACACCGCGATTGTCTCCATAAAACTCAAAAACTTGCTTTTTTTTTCTTGATTAGCCTATGTCTTGAAGACTCCGGTTATGGCGTAGAAGACAAGTCAAGTCAGGTATACAATATTAAACATTCTTATTCAATAGTTCAAACACATCAGCTTGCTTGAAACGCCATTTTGTTTTTTAAAAGGATGAAGCCCACATAGGTTTGAGACCTGTGCGTAGGTAGTTGGATGATGGTGATTGATGAGTTGAACCTACAATTTTAGGTGGGTTCCAAAACACCCGCAACTGATTCTACAGCAGAGCACTGAGTCTTTTTTGGACCTACAGTTTTAGGTCTTCCGAACCACCGGGAAGTGATTTTACAGCAGAGAACAGAGTTTTTTTTGCTGGCCAATCCGATCGGTCACCCTTACAGAGAGGGCTCAGGAGAGCGTTGCTTATCTAATCTGATTGAACAGATACCTGCTACGGCTTACGGCTATCGCTTTCTGTTTTAAAAATCATTACAAGTTTTTGTGCAATAGTTGACACAACGTTGTTTCGTTTTTCAGAGAACCCATCTGACGACATAATTACATAAGAGAATTCCACCTGATGCGACACCATTTTTGATTTTTTTCAAATTCGTTTTTTTTAAATGCTGGACACCTGCAACGACACTGGAGACCAAACCTCATCAACGTACAGCTTCAAAACGTATGTATTTAGCATCAATTTGCTGCCAGAAATTCGATGTTTTGAAATTCTATATTTGAAATCCAGTTTTATTATTCTTCAAGATTTGACAATAATTTATCTAAAGAAGATTTATATCAGCTGATGTGACTAAATCATAATATTTATTTTGACACTGTCTGAAGAAACCCTGAGTTTGTTTGGTCTAGACTTCTGTACTGAGAAGCGACAGTGTTGAAATAGCACGTCATGCGGTTAAAGTTTTTTACTTTGATCAACTCATCTAACTTTAATCATATTGTTTAATTTGAAAGTTTAACTAGCTATAACTTCCCAGTTGAATAGAATTGGAACTAAATTTTGAGCAACACCCCTAATGCCAATTATTGTAACAGCAATTGTATTTGCTAGCGAAATTTTAATTTTTATTCAAATTTTGTTTTACACTTGTAATGTTATTGTTTTGTACCACTACGGGTCTCATCAAATCCAGTAGAAATTGCAGGATTTAATGAATGATTAAATAATAAAGAAATAAATTAATAATGCCTGCTAATGCGAATCAAATGGATTTATAGATAAATTATTTTGTAATAAATAAGTAGATAGGTAAATAATGCCTGCTAAACTGACTTAAAACACATAAGCGGCGGCGTAGAGTTGTCAGGTTAGAATTGAATCTTAAACACCCCCTATCAAGGTTTTGTTTTGATGAGTTACTCCACACTAATATGTGACAGTAAGAGAGTCCATGGTAAGCTGTAAAAAGTAACTTCTATTCATTTAATCTAGCAAGCTGTCACAGGACAAATACATCAGATGAAATTTTACAACATATTTTCTCAAGAGCAAGTGGCATAGAGCAAGCAGGGTCATATAGTGGTAGGGTTGGAATTAGCGTTAACGTTAACATAGTTTTTGCTAAACGTTCTGCCCTTATGTTATGGTATACGGTTTCAAAATCGTTTAAAATGTTACTTACACACTTTACTCTGTGACATAAAATCTAATTTGTCGGAAATTTAAAATAATAGCCAATCCAGTGTTTAATCCAAGGCTATTAATGTTAAAACAAGGTTGTTCCATTTTTTCTGAACTTGAAAAAATGGTGGGTTATAACGTTTTTTAGTTCAATAGCATTGAGTAATCAATGTCATTTAAAGTTGATGTAGATTTAGTCAAATCTGTAATTTGCATAATACTTGATTTTTTCCAGTATAATTTTGAAAAGACTATAAACTGAAATTTATAAAAAAAAGTAATGAAATGTACCAATTTATTGTTTTTTTTTTCAAATAACCAACTACTGTTTTTCAGTTGAGAAGGAAAATTGCCAGTACCTAAGTAAAATAAAATATTTGCCATTAACTGATTTTTTCAATAGCTGAGTAACAACCCTTCTTTCAATTCAGATAACCTAAAATTAAAAAAGTTGATATTAACTTATTTTAAAGACCTATGTCCTTACGCAGATCTTTCACTTCTTGCTGGCCAAAATCGAGGGACCCCCTCCCAAGTTCGGTTTCCACTCTCGCGTTCTCGTTTTTTTTTTGCTTAAATTCCTTCCAAATATCAACCAGTTAAATTTCCGAAGGAGGATCCTTACTTAGAAATAGAAATATTTTATTGTCCAACAAATACATAATAATGTACATTAGGCCTCGTCAAATTTATTCAATTAAAACAAGAATGGTTACTCAGATATAATAAAATTAGTTGGCAATTAGGTTCAGGCAATTTTCCTACTGAATTGAAAGAAGGGTGGTTACTCAGGTATTGAAAAAAAATTAACAGCAAATATTTCCTTGGAGCCAGGAGCTGCTCATTCTCCTTCTCAATTAAAAAAATAATTGTTACTCAGCTTTAAAAGAATTAGTAGGCAATTTTTTTATTTTAGGTTCAGCCAATTTTCCTACTCAATTGAAAAAAGGTTGGTCAAACAGCTAATAAAAAAAATTAGTCAATGTCAAATATTTTATTAGAACCAGGTACTGGTTATTTTCTTTCTGAATAGAAAAAAGGTGGTTACTCAACTATTGAAAAAATAAATTAATGTCAAATATTTTATTAGAACCAGGTATTGGCAATTTTTTTTCTGAATTGGAAAAAAGGATGGTTACTCAGCTATAAAAAATTTGTTGGCAAATATTTTACTCTATTTCAGGTTCAGGCAATTTTCCTACTGAATTAAAAGAAGGGTGGTTACTCAGCTATTGACAAAACGTAATTTTTTGGCTAATATCTCATTGGAGCCAAGTACTGGTAATTTTCCTTTTGAATCGGAAAAAAGAATGGTTACTCAGCTATAAAAAATTTGTTGGCAAATATTTTACTCTATTTCAGGTTCAGGCAATTTTCCTGCTGACTTAAAAGAAGGGTGGTTACTCAGCTATTGACAAAACTTAATTTTTTGGCTAATATCTCATTGGAGCCAAGTACTGGTAATTTTCCTTTTGAATCGGAAAAAAGAATGGTTACTCAGCTACAAAAAATTATTTGGCAATTATTCTACTATATTTTAGTTTCAGTCAATTTTCCTACTGAATTACAAGAAGGGTGGTTACTCAGCTATTGACAAATATCAATTTATGGCTAATATCTTATTGGAGCCAGGTACTGGTAACTTTCCTTCTTAGTTGAAAAAAGGATTGTTACTCAGCTTAAAAAAAATTAGTTGGTATTTTTTTTACTTTATTCTAGGTTCAGGTTATTTTCCTACTGAATTAAAAGAAGGGTGGTTACTCACCTAATAAAAAAAAATAAGTTAATGGCAAATATTTTTTTTGTGCTAAGTAGACTGATAATTTCCTTTCTGAATTAAAAAAAGGTGGTTACTCAGCTATTAAAAAATGAGTTGGCATTTATTTTCTTTACTCAAGGTTCAGGTAATATTTCATATGGAATTAAATGAAGGGTGGTTATTCAGCTATTGAAAAAAATAAGTTTATTGCAAATATTTGATTTTAGTTTAGCTACTGGTTATTTTCCTCCTGATTAAAAAAAGGTGGTGACTCAGCTATTGAAAAAAAGATTAATGGCAAATATTATATTGGAGCCAGGTATTGGTAATTTTCCTTCTGAATCAAAAAATGGTGGTTACTCAGCTATTGGATAAAATGAGTGAATGGCAAATATTTTATTTCAGGTTGGGTACTAGTGATTTTCCTTCTCAATTCAGAAAATGTGGTTACTCAGCTATAAGAAAATTAGTTGGCAATTATTTTACTCTGCGAGATTGCATGAGATCCATTATATCTTTTTTGGGAGTGTTGAGAGTCCGTTGATCTCTCTGGTACTCTATCCAGCTGGCAGCAATAGCAAAGTCAAAAAAGTGCATAATTACTCTTACAGTCCACTTTTGTGTTTGGGTTTCAATCCTGTAATAGCTTATTAACCTGTCAAGGAATTCAACTCCTCCCATGTAGGTGTGGTAGCTTATGACAATAAGTGGCCTTTCAACTTCAATGTTTCCTTTTGTTATTTTACACCATATCTCACAATTATCTACTGGGTATGCCCCCTCTTTATTTGAAATCATTAAAACTGGCTTGTTGTCATGCCATTTAACAAGACTCACTTGACCATCTGACCTGACACTCATGTCTACCGATCCTCTCCCATTTTTCTTCATCTCCTTATCATCCTCTAGCTTACTATTTTCTGGTACACATACCTGTTCCTGTTGCTTCAGCTTCTGAATGAAGCTAGTCCATCAAACACTCTGATGTAAAATACCTGTCCATATAGACAGAAACTTCCTTGGGGATGGTTCTAAGAAGTTTTATAACTGCCTTTCCTCCAATGATTACATCCATTTCATGACCATCCATTTGACGACTGTGCAAAAAACAGTCCATTTCACGACCATCTACCAGATAAATAATAATAATAATATCGTGTGACCTGGCTGGCTCAGGTCTGGTGTCAGAGTTATCAGGTCGCACCTGAATAAGTTCAGGGCCTCTGACGTGACTTAACGACTGTTTTTTAGGCAGCCGGGACCGACAGCTTAACGTGTCCTCCGAAACACGGGAGTGGCCCGAGGTAAAAACTTTTACCAGATGAAGGGCTCTATTGTTCAGAAGAGATGGGTGGTATCCTTTAGGACGACCTAAAAGTTTGATCAACCTACTGCTAGCACAGCCATAACTGTATAACCAAACCTAACCTAACCTGGCTAGATGTGACTGAACCACCTTTGTTTACTAGGTCAGTCAAAATGACAGTCCTACAAATGGTGTCCCCCTGAAAGGGACTGAATAGACGCTGTTAGTGATTACATAATTTGTTGCTAGGGAGCCATTTTTGTTTCCAGACAACCGTTTGCTAATCTCTTCAAATTTCCTATTTGACAGCCTCTATCTCTCTAACCTCAGTAAGAATTCCACTCCAATTCTTTCAGTAAATAACCATAGTTATAAAAGTACTAACATGGATGACATTTCAAGGGAGTACGTATTGATAGGATTTGCCACTCCTCTATTAATGTTCTTCTGAACAATAGAGCCCTTCATCTGGTAGATGGTTGCAGTTTTTTGCACTGTTGTCAAATGGATGGTTGCGAAATGGATGATACCCCTCCAATAGTAAGGTTGCTGAAAATATCTTCTTCAACAATAGGGTTGCCTTTCCCATTGTAAAAAATAAGTCAAAAGGTAAGGCTACTGCAACAAATATTTTTATCCCACATGGATTTGGCTTGGATTTGATGACCTGTCTTGCTGGGCAATGGCCCCAGAAAGGAACCATTTGCTCATCAATAGCAACATTTGCTGTCCTTTCATTTAGGCAACAGCCTGTCTGAACAGAATTCATGAGATGGTTCACTTTCTAAAATTTGGATGCAGCCTTTTCCTCTGGTGTTACTTCATTGTCATAAACAACTTTTATATTACTTCTTGTTGCGAAAAATTGGTCTCTGGGCAAGATTGAAGCAATTGAAGGGACCTTAGTTTTTGTGTCAGTACATTCTTGTTCTTGGAAGTTGCATTATTGACATTTTGATGGAGGCACCAGAAAACTTCTATGTTTGCTCATTATTTGGAATAAGGGGATGACCTTTTTTCAATATAACTGCTATTAGTTTTTTCTGTTATCAGATTAAAAATATCATCAGGGATATACTTGCTTATATAATCCTGAGGAGGCAAATTCAACCCATTCATTGGTCTTTCTTCATGGGTAGGTGCGGCAGGTGGTGGTTCAAAACTCACTTCTTTTTTCCAAAACACCCTCAACCTATCTGATCACATGGTTGGGTAACTGCAGTAGGTGCAGCCAGAGACCCTGAAGCTCGAGATGAACGTCTGGTTTTAGGAACAGCTCCTGCAGCTTGAGGTAGGATCATGGTGGGTACAGCTGGCTCTGTATGTCTACATTGTGGCATGTCATATGCTGTTGACATTGATTGGGGGTTCACAGGTTCTATAATAAGAACAAACAAAATTAATAGCTTTCAAATGGAGGAGTCATACCTACATTAATTGTTACAGCAGGCTGCGAAAAAAAAACAAAATTATAAATTAGGCATGACAAAATCTGACAGCAGAGGAAAATTAGGTTCAGGTAATTCTCCTACTGAATTAAAAGAAGGGTGGTTACTCAGCTATTAAATAAATAAATAAATGCTTTTATTAAACAAATAGATTACATCATTATATCAAATTAATCTTAGACTAATTTCCCCATAGATTAAATCCGTCTGGGGGAGAGAGGGTTTGATTGCACATGTTGATAGCCTATTGGCCAAACCAAATTATTAAAGCAAAAAAATTGACAATTCTATTATGAAATTTGAAAAAATTAATACATAAAACACAAGACATTTCTTCAAGAAACAATACTAAACAGGAAAAAGACATCAAAGTAGCTAAATGAGGAAAGTCCAGTATTCAGTAATTAAATTCTTGCACCAAGAAATATCGGTATCTCCATGCAGCCCTGCAGTAGCGGCCCACATCCATCCAGTTACCACTATTCAGACATTCCTTTAGTTCGTCTACTGTCAACTCTCCCTTCTTCAGGTACATGAAGCGCACTTCTCTCAGTACCGGAAATCTGGCAATGAAGTGCAGAAGGTCTTCTTCTTCTCTAAGGTTACAGAGAGAGCAAAGCTTCACTTCCTGGTTGTAAGAATATTTATTGAGATGAATCAGCTCTGTCCGTGCTTTTAGAAACCATTTTATCAGAGAGAAATCTCCTGATTTATAGATGTAGTCTCCACCATCCGTCAACCCTGAATACAGAGGATAGCGCTGACTTCTTAGCAACTTAGTCTTCCAGTTTTCTCTGAACTTATCTTTTATTTTCATGAGCATTTCATTGATATTACTAGCTAGTGCATAACAGTCCGATGCATTGATGCCAAATAGTCCCTCAAGCTTCATCCAATCTTTGACAACAAAAATCCCTTTTTCAGTGACTTCCTTCAACAAGAACCGAGGATATCTGTTATTGTACTCAGCTATTGAAAAAATAAGTTAATGGCAAATATCTTATTGGAGCCAGGTCCTGTAATTTTCCTTCTGAATAAGAAAAACGTTGGTTACTAAACTATTGAAAAAAAATTAGTCAACGGCAAATATTTTATTTTAGGTACGGTAGTTGCAGAATTTATGAAAATTAAATAGAGAAGATACTGAATTTTTTTGTGATTTCTAATTCTGCGATTTTCTAGAAAGTTTTTTTTTTTATTTTATCTTGTTTATTTCCTCTAGGTATGTCCATTAATTTTCTATTCTTTGTGATATTTAATTTAATTTTTATTTAAATTTATTTTATTCTTTATACTTTTTTTCAATGTTTTGATATTCTAGAAAACAGCAGTTTTTGTATTTTATTTTATTTCCTTTACGTATGTCCATTGATTTTTGTGTTTTGAGATTTTTTGATTATATTTAGCCTATAATTTATGTTATTTTTAAAAAATATTTTTTATTTTGTGTGATGTCTTATAAAACAGCAGTTAACGGAAAGGAAATGTGAGGAGTGAAAGTTCCAGGACTGGTTGAGTTCCTGGGAGTCTTACCGGTGACCGGTAAATGGCGTCCGATTGGTTTATTCATAAAAAAATTTGAATAGACCAATCAGACGCTACTGGTAACATTTACCGGTTACGGGTAAGGCTCCCCGGAACTCAACTATTGCATTCTGCGTGTCGAGGAACCATTCATGGTACACTTGAGCCACCACTGGTTGCCCTAGAGGGGTTGAGCCTGTAGCTGGTTCTTGGACGCGTGAGGGTGGGGGGGATTGCAGGCTTTTCTCGGTTATCTTTGTGTAGGACTCTGAGTAAAATACATTATGGCCGAAATGCGGCTAATCTAGACATGCATGAAATTCAATTCTTCAGCTGAATTATTTTATCCATGCATTCCCTAAATGGAGTCATGAAATGTTCACCGATTTGAGCATTACACTGCAACGTTTTACAGGTTTTCGCAGATGTGTTGGGAAATGCGACTGTCTTTCCTATCTTTCTTTCTTTCTATCTCCTATTCCCCCCCCCCCATTTACCCTCTCTCTCATCGTCCATCTCTTCCCTTCTCTCTCACACACCCTCTTTCTCTCTTCCTCACTCACAATCTCTCTCTACTCTCTCTCTCTCTCTCTCTCTCTCTCATCTTTTATCATCTCCCTTCTCTCTTTCTCAGCTTTATTTTTTATTTGAATAGCTCCACACACCTCTTCCTTCCTAGTCTAGGCATAAGTATCATGAAAATGTTTAGAATAATTTTTATTTTTTGTTTGTTTCCATATCGACGAGTTTTATATTTTTCGGTTCAACATTTTCATTAAAAAAATCTTTTCTAATAATAATAAAATGAATATCAACATAAAACATCTTTGAATATTTCTTGTACAGCTCTAAGAAAAACTTGTGTTGATTATTAAATAATTGTAATTGAAAACAAAATTAAATAATTATTGAAAATTATAAGAATAACAATAAAAATTATTATTACAAGTAGTAATTGTATGATAGTGCTTTTCTAAATTGACTGCCTTAACTTGGGTTAGAGATTGGGAAATTGGGGAAAAATAAATCATTGTGTTGTTATATACAAGAAAGGGAACATTTCATTTTTAAAGCAAAAATAAGTTTAAGTTACATAAAAAATATATGTAATAACTAGAGAATTAGCATAACCATTTTATCTAAGTACCTTCTCGATATAATTTTTTTGGGAGATTAAGTCTACATACATCTAAGACATGTGCGTGGGTGATGAATCCAACTCATTGGATTGAATGGAAAACCCACAGTTTTAGTTGGGTTCCGAACCAAAAGTTGTACTCCCCGTTGTGTCTTGTATTTTAAAAAATTGTGAAATTTTAAAATAACTGGTAGGGGAGATCAATTGCCCTCAAAAATTGAAAAATTTCAACTTCAGCCCCCATATATGTCACAAAATAATTGATTAAAATTAATTTTCTGGTGTGAATAAAATTCTAATATCTTGACATCCAATACAAGAAACATCTAAAAGAACTGGTGCACTGTGAACAAATTAGCACAGTTCACTTCGGTGGTTCGGAACCCACCTAAAATTTTATGTCCACCATGTTTCTAAAACGATGTTGTGGAACGTGTAAGGGTCGGCCTACCAACAAAAGCCTTTACTTCAACTTGTTTTCAGTTCACTTATAAAAGTGAACTTACTGTAAAAGTCGTCGTCGTCTTCCTTCAAGGTTTAGGCAAATTGCCTGTTCTGACTTCAAACATCTCATCACATCCAGCGTTTACGTGGTCTAGCCACACTTCTTTTTCCATCTGGTTGATACGAAATGGCTGCCCTGGGAATCCCGCCATCTTCCATCCGTTGTACATGTTCTCTCCAGTTCTGTTGATTCTCCTCGATTTTCTGCCGTATGGAGACTATGTTGAGCTCCTGAACTGTAAAAGTTCATAAATAAACTTGAAAAATTTCTTAAATATTAAATTCATAGCCTTAATTCCAACTCTCATTTTAATAAACAACTTGATTGAACTTGACAAACTTAATTTAAAAAAAAAACTTGTAACTTAATTGAATGACATGTAATGCAAGGTTTCATATTCTTGAAATATATTCAATTTTTTAAAATAATGTATAAAAAAGTATATTTCTTTGTATGTTGTATTTTATTAATGAATTTAATATTTTATCAATATTATGAACCATCATTATCAATCACTAAGTTGTGTAGTTTAAAGCCTCAATTCCTAGAATGCAGGTTTGAACCATATGTACAGCAAACAGGGCCGCATAAACTACAATGTCTAAACTCGATTTGCTCAAAAAATATAGTTTATAATATAATATGATGATATACTTGATTAATTAAGACCTACTATTAAATTAATATGTCTTCCTCCATACATTATCTGCTTTCAATAATAATAATAAGTTGTAAGTTTGCCTATAATATCCAACAAGATGCCATCTTGATCTGTCCTGCGAGTAGGTGGAACTTCTGGATGGTAACCTACAACACTACAACAGTGGATACTAGCTTAAAATGAAAAGCGAGTTTCCACTTTTGCAGTGTTAATAGGTTATCAGCCTGATGTCTCGCCGGGCAAATCAAGATGGCGTGTTGTTTTGGAAATAGTTATAGGTTAACTTCCAACTTATTTTTGAAAGTAGAGAATGTATGGAAGATGATATATAAGTATAATAGTAGGTTATATACAATTAATCGTATATATATTTTTATAGTAATATTGTAAACTATATTTTGAAAACAAATCGAGTGATGTGTTGTAGTGCATGTTTGCTGTCCATTTAGTCCAAATCAGCATTTTAGAAAACTGAAGCTTTAGTAGGCATGGTAGGGGTTTTGGTGTTGGTTGGGTGCTAGTAGTAAAAGTAGTAGTAGTAGTAGTAGTAGTAGTAGTAGTAGTAGTAGTAGTAGTATTGCATGCATGGGGTGAAAGGGGTGAAGGTGAAAGTAAAGGATTGCATGATTAGTTTGTTATTGTGTTTCATCTAAACAACAGTGATTGAAAATGATGGTTCATCTTCCAAAATTATTCCATTAATTTTTTTATTGTCTACTAGCTATTGTACCCGTCATTTGTATGGAATATTTGAGAACAGCTGATTGATATATCATGATAAATCACGTGATTTGTTGTTATGTGGTAATAAAACTTAGAAGAAATGTATCCAAAATCCACAATACTTGGGTTTTAAACGTTTATTATTCTGTTAGAAAAAGTTAATTTAGTCTTTTATAGCTAAAGACATTGTCAAAAAAGTTTTCAATACTGATAAATCCCAATCGATGCTCTCGTTTTTCAGGCGTAAAATGCCTTCGGGGCCATGACAGACAGACAGAAATTGAGATAAGACTTGTTTCGGCTTCTTTAATGTATAAAACGTAAAAGTAACCAAAAAATATATAATTCTGATAAATGTACAGACAAAACTCTAATTTTATCTATATAGACAACACAACACATGTCTTTTATATGCATAATTAATATAAATATAATTAACACTTCTCTAGAATGTTGCATCAAATATGTGACAAAAGAGGTGATATAAATATAATAATATTGAGTGTTCTTTGAACAGCAACAAGAATATTGAAATTAATTCCAAGTAAGTTAATTTCAATTTATTTTATTCCATGCATTTACAAATTTACATCAATATTCCAACATATAGTACCAAATAATACTGAAACATAAAATATAAATATATATTATCTGTTCACTAGATTTATGTATAAAAAATGAAATATGTAATATGTGGTATTTCCAGCAAAAGCAATAGATTGTCCACTGGTTACCATCATTTGATAGCTTTAAACAATGAAATGAAAATGAATAAACTAGAATAAATAAATACCATAAATAATTAAGAAAATAAATAAATAAAATTAGAGATAGTTAATAACACTAAACAGTTACTCTTTTCTCTGCTGTAAAATCACTTCCTGATGGTTCGGAACCTACCTAAAACTATAGAGCTAATTACATACAGTTACTAGTTGAGACTCTGTTCTCCATTGTAAAATCACTTGCGGGTGGTTTGGAACCCACCTAAAACTGTATGTTTACACCTTAACTCATCAATTACCATCATCCAACTCATTACCCACGCACAAGTCTCAGAAGTATGTTGGGCTTATTAATTTAAAAAAATTAACAGTTGGAGCGTTTGTCTTTGATTAGATAAGGCTCTGACTGGCTACTAAACCTGCGGTCTCGAGTTTAATCTCATTCAGTTTTGAATTTATTTTCAGTCTAACAAATTAAAATAAATTTTTAAAAATAATAAAAAAAATAAAGTACTGCAAATGTAAAGTAAGTAAAGTAAAATAATGTAACTAACAAATGGAAACCTAAGTAAAATAAGACAAATCATTTTTTCTTTTGTTCTTAAAATTACCTCAAAGTTTTTAGGTGATGCGGCCAATTCAAAATTTGCAAACACAGCAGTTTTGGACTCGCAGTTGGTTGCACCTTTGTATTCATTGTAATTTTGTCTCAATAAATAATACCCACGCACAAGTCTCAAGGCATATCTAGGCTTCATCTGACTAAAAAAAATCGTTTCTAATAATAATTGATGTTATGAATATTAACAAAAAACATCTTTAAATATTCCTCTGTAAGCAATGTGTTGATTATAAAATAATTTAAATAAAAAATAATTGTAAAAAAGTGATAATAATAGATAAAAATAAATAAGGATC